>OZ059792.1:89882-162095 GCA_964057025.1 Standfussiana lucernea | reverse complement strand
GATACTACTATAGAAGGAATCGAATTTCATTCCTACAAACCCTATGTAACGAGTTTTAACAGGAACGATGAAATCCGCATATCTATCAACCAACAGGACTTGTACATATTACCATCAGCTAGCACCCTATATTTGGAAGGAACTGTTAACGTTACCAAAAAAGATACGAAGGACAAAGCTACTAGTGTCAATTTCACGAACAATGCTCTACTCTACTTGTTCCAAGACATTAGGTATGAGCTAAATGGAGTGGAGATTGACAAAATAAAAAATGCAGGTATAACAACAACCATGAAATCACTAATTTCAATGAACGAAAGTGAATCAAAAATGTCTAATGCTTGGGGCTGGAATATTGATGGTATAAAAAATATTGATGGAGGAAGATTTTCTGCTTCAATACCACTTTGTAACCTCCTCGGTTTTGCTGAAGATTTTAAAAAAGTCGTGATAAATAGTAGACATGAACTGATATTGTTACGAAGTAATACTAATTTGAACGCTGTAAAACTGAATACTGGCGAAGTAGTGGATGATGTTCAGATTAATAAAATCATATGGCGCGTACCGCATGTTAAAGTATCAGACAAAGAAAAAATTGGTTTGTTAAAAGTATTAGAAAAAGATCGCCCACTTCAAATGATATATAGAAATTGGGATCTGTACGAATATCCAGCTTTGCCTAAAACTACAAAACATACTTGGTCTATCAAAACTTCATCTCAAATAGAAAAACCAAGATACGTTATTATCGGGCTACAGTCAAATAGGAAAAGCAATGCAAGTTCAGACATGTCTCAATTCGATCACTGTCATGTTCGAAACGTTAGAGTGTACCTCAATTCAACTTATTTTCCGTATGAAAACCTAAATGTGAGTTTTGCTAATAACAGAATCGCTTTATTATACGAGCAATACACCAGATTCCAACAGTCGTATTATGGACGTCGTCCGGAGCCCATATTAAGCGAAAAACAGTTTAGAGATTTAGCACCGCTGTTTGTCATTGATTGTTCTAGACAAGCGGATAATCTAAAGACAGGTCCGGTTGTGGATGTGAGAGTAGAAATTGAGAGTGATTCAGAGATACCAGATAAAACTTCAGCATACTGTCTCATTCTGAACGATTGCATTGTTGAATACAAACCCTTAAGCAGCATTGTCAAGAAGATATCATGAAGGCGGATACCATTATAGTGGAACTCCAAGGATTTAAAGATTCTATAAATAATTTTATTGTCAAAGAATTGGCCATTGCGAGTCAGGATCATACACAGACGTTCTTGGTAAAACCACCATATTCATTCCATTACCTAACACAAGAAGAAAAAAAGCAGGTGAGGTGGTTAGAAAGAAATCGAGGAATTTACTGGAGCGAGGGTTACATAGACTACAAAGAGTTTCAACGTGTAATTTTACCATTCTTAGAAAATAAAAAAATTATCACAAAGGGTTTGGAAAAGATTAAATGGATTAAAGAGTTATGTGCAAACTGTGAAGTTATCGACATAGGTGAGAAGGGATGCCCTAATTTTTCAGAATTAAAAAGAAGGTTTTGTAAAAATAAAATTGATTTTAATTGTGTGAATCATAAAATGAATTGTGCGTTGAATAATGCTATCTGTATAAGGAAATGGTATTTTGATAATAACATGTCTGTATTTAATTTATTTTAATTATTATTGTGTTGAACAGTTAATAAAAAATGTCTATCTACTTATGAGTGTTTTATTTAGTATAATCAGGGTAACCTACATAACAAACTTTAAATTAGCTGCAGTAACATGATATAATTATAACATGTAAAATTTAAATTTAATTATAAAAATACTGAAAGCAAATAACCTACAATTATACATCACACTAGAGCTAATTTAGAGTTCGAGTATTAATAAGTAATAAAAAAACGTAAATTAAATTATGAAAGAATATATTTTTATTTACTTTTTTACATTATTTGCAATTATTACAATCTAATTATAACTACCTACCCAAAAATAATAAGTACAAGATAAAATACAAAGAGTTAATTGCAGTAAAACATATATAATTATTTCATATTTAACATTTTATACATTCAAAACACTAAAGAATAAGAAAGCAAATAAATGGTATACATTCCTAATATTAATATACCCAAATAACTAGTAGATTACTTACATAATTTATTATTACTTATTACTGCAAATTTTACACAACAACTTATAAAGTAGGTACGTACAAAATAATGACACCAGTTAATAATAACATCTATCTCCACAAAGTTTTTTTGATATTTTATTAATTAACGATTGCGTCTCATCCATAACATGATCCACTGATTCAGTCACTACATACTGCACACTTAACATTACCATGTCCTGATTATCACTTGCAGGTTCTTGTTGTTCACTGATATCCAACACTTGTACCTGGATCAGTCGTAAACCTTTTTTCTTCTCATTGTTTATCAGGAATGATTGACTTGTATGCAGATATGGCTTCTGTTTTAGACACTCCCGTCTTGTTCTAGGCTTCTTGCTGGCAGGTTCGTAGTCTTGTCTTGCTTTAGGCTCCTTGTTGACAGGTCTTTGTTGTTCAGGGATATGCCAACTTAAACTCGGAGTCGGATAACCTTGAGCGTATTGTGAGAAGTCGATAATATCTGGAGAATCACACATTGTCAACGATCTGAAACAAACAAAATAATAATTAACTAAATTACATAAAAAAACATGATGAAATAATCTTATAAGTAGATGGGTACTTGTACAATACTTACAATTTCGTTTCGTTTTTACTCGATGTGATATGACCGCTCCGGCTGACTGTCTAATGATGGATGTTACTCAATAATATGCAATTAGACTCCATAAAGCATTATGCTGTGATTCAATTTCATGTTTCAACATGTTCAAGCTTGCGCCCGAGCACCTGTTCGGTGTCAAATTCTGCACCGCGCGTGCTTCTTCAAAGCAATCCAATATTTTATCACATTTTCGACGACACGTTTGGCGCATTGGTTATGAACTCGTCTTGATGCATCACAATGGTAAGTATTAGGTTATAAGCGTGTTGCTAGCTGCGACTAATTGCGCCAAATTAGTGTCGCGGGTTCGATTCCCGCACGGAACATACAATAAGTATTTGTTCCGGTCTGGATTTTGTTTTCATGTTTTATTTTTTCGTCATTATTTAATTTAATATAAATAATTACAATATTCTGAAAAAATTAGCAAATATCAGCCTGGATCAAAACATGATTGTATTGATGCACCGTGACTTTGTCATCAATCAGGAATGGAAATGAAACAGATATAATTGTGATCTTAAAATACTATTTATTTATTACAAATAAAAGAAAACATCATGTTCATGCGGCACGACATTTCATACAATTTTTAAAGTCCGAAGTTTTGGAAATGAATAATAAACATGATTTAATAAACATGATACGTCTAAGTAGGATACGATATAAAAAGTTAGTAAATATTTTAGTATTTTTTACGAAATGTCGCGTAAACATTCTTAAAATTAATTAACTACTAAATAAGTTCTAACATTATTTGCTACAAGTAAAAAGATAATAATATCTATTTTTAAATCTATTTGGCACCAAGAAAATATATGTTTTACAATTACATTACACATTACTTGTATCTGGAGCCTGCTTTAGGTAATAGTCATTAGTAGGTACTTACATAATATTTCGTCTTTACATTTAGGACGTTATCTAAAATACATTGTAAAAAATGTATCTACTGTAATTACTTACATTTAAAAATAATGGTAACGCATTACATAAATATGGTTGCGTTACCCCAGGCTAAAGTAGAAACTTTATCAAACGATAACAATCGTTTATCATCATTGTTTGAAAGTGCTATTTTATTTACATCCTGAGTGTATATTTCATGTTTTATTGATCTGAACAATACATTTTTTTTGCGAATTACATTGGAATTGTACAAAACATTTTTATAATCTAACATATTTAAATTTTTAGTAATACATTTTTTTGTACCTTTTGCCTTTTTAATTGTTTTGTTTAACGTTTTAATACAATAAAGCTTTGAGCGCAATCCTACGAATTCTTTGATAATGTTGCCACCCATTTCATCCTTAAACAGTCCTGGAACCTTCTTATTAATAATTGGTAAGTTATAGTCATTGTTACAGTCATAATTGCTGGTATCCAAATATTTTAGAAAATGGAGCTTAAAGTCTTTGTAAACATCATTACTCTGTACATCATATACTAGACTATCTGTGTCAGTATAGCACAATTCAATTCGGTTACCATAAAAAGGTTTTATGATAGAGTAGTGAAAGTCGTACATGTGAGTCTTAGATAATTCTAATACTGCAAACCCTATGTAAATTGGTTTATCAAGTATAATACGTACAGGTTTCATTTGGATTGCCACTAAATCATCAGAAAATACAGAGGTGCTATGAAAATATGGACTGGCTATCAGTTTTTCAGCACAAGCAGTCTTTTTCGTTTTATTGTTCGAGTCACACCACTTGTTTACTAACTTAACGTCTATTCGATGTTCATTATTTTCCAGGGTCTTTCCAAAAATACTATTGTTCAACAATTTGAAAAAATCTTGTTCAAAAGTTGACTCTGCTTTTTGACGTAACTGGGTGTTAATATCAATATATTGCTTTAAAAAACAACTTTGCTTAAATATAATAGCGCGATGGATCCTTCTCAATACTAAACCGTGCTGTAAACATTTTTTTAAATGTACGTAATGAATAACATAGTGATATTTATCATACAAATTTGGTATTAGCTTTTTATTCTTACCACCAGGTGGCAAGCATTTTTCTGGACAAAAGGGAAAGTCATTGTGTTCCATGTGCAATTTCTCCGGATATATTAAATCAACTTCAAGAATGTAACCGTTTTCCGCAGTATCACTGATGTCTGCTAAGTTCAATTGTAAAAAATCAATTTCTTGTCTATTTATAAATCTAAAATCGGAATAGGGTAGGGATTGACACATGCTATAACCGTATAAATTGTTACAGTCTAAATAAATTATAAATGAATTTGGAAGGGTTGGATCGTAAGTATCTAAATATTTATGATTGGCTTTGACATGTCTTTTGGAACACATACAAACACCTCCTCGAATACCTTTTTGTATCATTCTAAAAATTTCAACATCACTAATCAATTCTAATCGAACTCCTGTTTTTAAAAGCATTGCATCAAAAGATAGACTTGGTGCTGTAAGATAGAACGCGGGATCGAGATTGTAATGTAGTTTACAAGTTTTTCGAAAATTTTCAAATACATCTGTTAGCAACAGAACATCTGTTTTGAGATATAAATCTGTGTACATACCCATGTTTTGAATATTAAATACTGACCAAACAGATCGAGCGTGTTCATAGTCTTCGTCGTTTATTGTTTCATTAGTTATGGAGTTAAAAAAATATTTTTTAGAGGGTAAACACATATCTTCATAACGTTCCCATTGAGACATATAGTCATATGGATACACTCCCTTGCGCGTCAGTAGGTTAAATTGTTTTTTATTAGGAAAATAAGATTTTAATTGTTTAAAGTCTTGTTTTTTCATTGTACTAACCAACTTTTCTAAGCTAGTTCCTAAAAACTTGAAAGAATCTACAAACCGTACCTGGATGCTTTCCCCGGTAGAAATCGGAATAAACTTAGTGAATGAAATATAGTTTTCTTTTGTTTTAGGTATCACTTTAATAGATCCAGGAGCTTCACCTAATTCTTTTATAAAAAGATGACAATCGTATCCGGACAAATTATGAAAAAATACTGGCAAAAATGTTGGTAGTTTGTATTGTAAGTTACAATAACTATGAGCTGCGCCACGATATTTACCAGTCAAGTGACAATGATCGCGAACCCTATCGCCGAACAAGAACTGTTCACAAATATGACATGTCATCGCGTTTTCAAAGTCGTGAGCATTATCATTTGAGTAAATCATAGGAGCGTTATTTTTTAAAATATCGTAAATTTTTTTTGAATCTTTGTAGATAGACTTCACAAAATTTGATACACAATCCAAGCCGCGATAAGAAACGTAACGATTGTGACTTTCGTCTAGCGTACACGTGATATGATAAGCGAAAGCTACAGGCACATGTCGCTGTCGCGTTACAGTACTCGCCTTAGTGGGGTCAGGGTCACAAGATTCATACCGTTCTAGCATTGTTTCAAAATCTGCGTATATAACAAATGGTACAATTTGCTTTCTATTATAATTTTTAAACTGTATGCAAGAACCCCTTGGAGGTAGTTCAGTGGCGACCCCGCCACAACTATGCGAACTAAGATTATCGCATGAATTAAAAAACATTAAACAAACGTCACAAAAGTACAGTTTACTGTGGTGTTTTGTTATTTGATTTTTAACAAGTCGCGGCAAGTCTTTAATGAGACAGTAATGTGACAAATCATCTCTTTCTAAATAAAGTAAATGAATCACTTTTCCGTTCAAGGCTTTTGGTTTGTAAAGCGGTCCTATGACAGTATCATTTTTTAAACCATAAATGTAAATGCAAATTTCGGGGTTATTCACTTCGAACCGCGCAATATCTGAGAAATTCACTGGAAATGACATGTCCTTTACATTTAACACGTTACGAAAATCAGGGTAAGAAGATACTCTTTCAGGGTGACTCTTAGCTGGATATAAAGCAGCAACAACAGACCATAAAAAACAATACTCGTCATTATTGTGGATATTAACACATGCTTTTTTCGATTTTATTGCAGAAGGCAATTCGATAAAGCCCGAACCGCGTAAGGGTTGATATTTGTTAACATTGACTTCCAAATGAGAACTGCTCAAGAACGTCCACCCACTGTCTCGGTCCTGAAATTCTTCTATCTTTTTTGTTAAAATGTTTTTTACTTGAGACGATAATGAATCAAATTCATAATTCTGATGTATAGTAACGTTTTTTGTGGCAAATGATTTCATCTCCTGAGAATCATTTTTAAACATTAAAAACAACGCAAAATATTCGAAATTAACTTTTATACAAGTATGTTTTTTAAGAGACATGTCAATTAACGTTTTAATTTTGCTCCAAATATTATTAAGAAAAGGCTCTAGAGAACAATTCTCAGACGGATCGACAATTCTATAAGAAGCTATACGATTACGAAATGCAGAATGTATTATTTCAACACCATCGCAAAAATGTGAAACTGTTTTGTTTTTATGATTAGTACTACGTAGGTGACCTGTCCAGTGACTGCGCTCAACAGATGTGTTACAAACAGTACAGAAAGGCATTTTAGATTAAAATAGTTCTAAACTTACTATTAGATGTTGCAATATATTATTATTAAGATTATGATGTACAACAAAAAATACCTGGATATAATAGAATATACCTGGTGCCCAATAACTTAAATATTTATTTTATGTTTATATTGTCACTATAAAAGACGGGCTCAGAATCATCAAATAATTCATGAGTCCGTCTCATAAAAACTTGGAGTCCATCCCACTGCGGCGTGTTACGGTTTAGCTGCACTTTTAGAACCACCGAGGCTTTCTTCCACCTATCCTCTTTAGGGGTGGAAGCAACTTCGGTCTTGTTGTAGACTTTTACCTCCACATAGAAGTCCCCGGTTAAGTTCGCCGTTCGTCGCACTTTGCCGTTGGCGACACGGCTGCAGAGGCTCGAACCGAAGTCTCCAATTGAGGTCGATGACGGAATGTAGTCCACCAAGCCAAAAAGGTCCGAGCTCGAAGTGCGTCGTTTACTGTAAACAATTTAACATAATTCTTATTTATAATAATTTACACAACACATTACATTACATTTATTTTTTAAGTGGCGAATTGAGGGTGTATTATATACTCCTCTGTCGAACCCTACGCGGATAGAAAGCATGATGTTATGTTATATTAATTCCAATAAAAATACCTCATGAATTAACTGTAAACATTCCTGCAAGGAATAATAATTGGAAATTGATTTCAGCGCTCTCTGCGTTACAGTTCGAAATTGACTTAACATACACAACAAACACCTAAAGTTAAAAGCAGTTACACAAAATTACCTTGATTTCGATTCTGACGGCGTGGTGCTCTCGAGAGCTTTGCGCTTCGACACCTTCTTTTTTGGTTGCACCTTCGCAACCTCGGCTACAGCTGCAGACCGTGTCTGGAATTCTGAATCGGAGTCAGACCTGAAATGGAGCAAATAAAGATTAATTTTTTACCTTATAACTATGACTTGATGAAGACTTCCGATACAACAGCCGGCAGGCAGAAACCAGGTCCGTAGCTGGGTAGTGATTAAATAAATACATTAGCAAATTCAGTAAAGTTAGTAGTACTTACTTACATTTTTTAAAGTTGAAGGTTGTACGAGTATAACGTAACTAATTATATAGCGAAGGTAACCGGTGTTTATCACTGGAAGATACTGAAGGGAATGTAATATTGTGATCAAAATTGATTGATTTTATTCATAAAAAATACCATTTCAGCAATATTTATCCCATTACAAAATTAAACCTTAACTACATGTTGTCACAGTTGTATGATTAATTTATGTTACTTAGGTCTAATTAAATCGTAGTGATTGAAAATTGTTTCCGTCAAATTGCAATTTTATCGTGAGAAATGAAATAAAAAACCAGCTTTTTACCCTCGCCGACAAAGGTGACGACGATACATGACACTTATGATTAATACATTACGTATTATAATAAAGTATGTATGTTTGTTTAAACCTTGATGTAAAACTCCGCATGACATCACACATGTGAATTAAAAAAATGATTTTTTTTCAAAGATGCAAGGTAAGACGTGCTGAAAGAAAAATATCCTGAAAAATTTTTTTGTGCATAATAATCTATGTAAACGAACTCGCGTCAAAAAGTTAGTTCACTAATATGCTGCAGTAAAACTTAACATCAATATAAGTAATATCATCTAACGTCTAAAACGATTTTTTTATAAACATTTCATGCAAAGGTTCAGTAGGTACTGATATTAAGATTCATCTTTCAAACAATTTGTTACGAAACTTTATGATGATGTTCCTAGGATCATCCTCTATTTAAATTAATTGCATTGATTAGGAAATCCTATAAAGATCAATTTTAATCAATGACTGCAACATGCACAGCGATCATCTTACAGTGTAATTGTTGAATACATAGAAATGACTCATACATACACCTCGTGTAACAAAGTTCGAACACTGCAAATTTACAACACGCAATTTTGCAAACTTTGAGATTCTTAAGAATCACTTACTCCTACTGTGAAAGCTTAACACGATCGGCGCTCCGGCGCCGTTGTCAGGCGTTTTACAAAGAGTATGACACAATAGATGACCACGGGACGGCACACGAACCGTTTCGAAGGCAATTGTACGAGTGCGAAAGCATCTTAATAAAGCACAACGCAGATTAACAGACCAGCAAAGCAACCAGTAGTAGTTTGTTAACGTGTAAGGTAGTGTTAGCTGTATGAATTAATTAAATTAAAATTTGGATGTCCTTGGTGTCCAATCTGGGACCATAGAAATAGAATGTGTGTGTACATGTAGGTGCATGCTATTTCTTGCTCTGTGAAGAGACATGAGACAATCTGTCCTGAATTTTAGTTTAATGTTTACAGTATCCTATAATTCAGATGTCCTTGGTGCCCAATCTGGGTCACAGAAATAGAATGTGCTTGTGCCTGTAGGTGCATGTTATTTCTTGTTCTGTGAAGAGACATGAGACAATCTGTCCTGAATTTTAGGCTAATGGTTCAAGCAGCGAGCTCCCTTATTTGTTAACATGTAAGCTAGTGCCAACTGTATGAGTTAATTAAATTAAAATTTGGATGTCCTTGGTGTCCAATCTGGGACCATAGAAATAGAATGTGTGTGTGCCTGTAGGTGCATGCTATTTCTTGCTCTGTGAAGAGACATGAGACAATCTGTCCCAAATTTTAGTTTAATGTTTACAGTATCCTATAATTCAGATGTCCTTGGTGCCCAATCTGGGGTCACAGAAATAGAATGTGCGTGTGCCTATAGGTGCATGCTATTTCTTGCTCTGTGAAGAGACATGAGACAATCTGTCCTGGATTATAGCTTACTATGTTCGTATAGTTCCATTAGTAAACGAAATATGTGTGAAACTTGTTGTTATAAAAACAGTCAGCTAAGGTAGTGGTTATGTGTGAAACTTGGTGTTATAAAACTTGTCAACTAAAGTAGTGGTTTAGTGCTCAATTCGAGAATCTGCGGTACTTGATCGAGGTAAGTCATCAGTATTTTATTACACTGTTTAATCCACTGGGCGGAATAGGCGCCGAACCAGTATTTTACTGCGCTATGTAGGATTTCATTTATATTATTGGGCATTCTACTCCACCGAGAGTGACGAGGCGAACGGAGTGAGCCGATGGAACGGAAGGTGGGGTAGAATGCCCAATAATATCCTACTCACGTTACTCTTAAAGTCGTGCCAATGGATATGACTACAGCAAAGATGATAACAAACAACACCTAGCGTAACAGAAATTGGGGGAGTGAGGATTTAATATGTGCAAGTGAGTATACATCCGGGGTGGAAGGTACACCGACGCGAAAACGGTAACCACGTCCTCAGTACATCATTCTCGTCGCGTCGGTGTCCTTTCTACCCTGTATGTATGTGTACCTTGGCTAGATATTCCGTGAATAACGCTCCGAGAATGCCTGGAAGAGCTACTTGGTCGATGAAACATTGAATGAAGGGATCTTTTGGTCATTCACTTAAACGAAAGTTCATAGAGATGTGCTTTCTCGTCAGATGTTCGCACTTGCGAGTCTGCCTACGAGCTTTACTGGGTGCCAAACTTACGTACGGAAACTCCATACTTCGCTCCAAAACACAAATTGTTGATTTGCCATACAGCTGCAGAATGTATTGAGTAAACGGAAGAAGACAATTTGACAATTTTTTTAAGTTGTAATTTTCTCCAAGGATTTAATTTTCCCAAATTTTCCCGTGGGACTATTTGTTTCCCTAAAAAAGGGAAATATATCCTTAATCTCCCAACACTGGTGCACCCCCGTGGTAGCATATTGGTGCGCAACGCCATATTTCGAAAATCGAATTGATTTTATTTCCTCGCACTAGGTGTGAAAAGTAGAGTATGCTCCTCGGGGATAAAGGTGTATTCGTCTTGGGCTAACTTAAATCCCTCATTTCTCTCAGGATTCTAGTCTTAACTCCTTCGCTTCGCTCAGGAGGTAAACATAATGGGATGATGATTGGAAATAACAGTGTGTAGTACGTAAGTTTTCATGGCAACGCCGAGTGTACCAAATGGTCCTATTAATAGAGCTCTAAAACAGTGAATTTGTTTGGCGAATTTGTTGGGACAACTGATCTCGAGAAAAAGGAGCCTGTCAATAAATTAAAGCCGAAGATCTAAAGATTACTTTGATTTTTCTTTCTAATCCACCTTTGAGCAATACTCACGAATTTCTTACTATCTGGAAAAAAGCTGTACCAAGAATTAATTAACACAAAAAGTTAATTAATCAACTAACCCAAATTAAATTTTTTGAGTATACTAGAATTAACTATCTTAATTTTTTTTATTTTTCTCAGTAACGGTAAAAACATTTACATACTTTACTGAACATTAGAGTGCAGGGTAAAATATCAATATTTTGTTTATAAAAAGCATTTTTGTAACTATAAACGTTAATGCGCTATACCGATTATAACATCAAAAAACTTTAAAACGCGTTTATCTCGAAACTACCTTTTTGCACATAATGATTTCTCGCACTACAACGACGATTTTTAGTTTTCATGTAATAGTGCCCGATTTGTGAACTGGAAACTGTCATCTATTTTTTACTAATAGAGTAAATAAAGGGACGACATTTTCCAGTGAAAGAATCACTAACTGTAGGGTAACTCAATTAAATGCTAACGGGCAGAGAAGTGGAGATTTTCAATAAAAAATTGTGGTGACTATCATATTTATTGTTCACACGATCAAAGCAGTCAATGTCATCGGAGCCGATAACCATTCGGATAACATATTGATAATGAATGGGATGCGTGGGAACTGGTTTACACCACCAGATGTCTGTCAGGCAATAACGTCGCCGCGAGTGAAACGCGACACGTTACGACAACACCAGCGAACAAGGATATATGTATACTATGTGAGGATTGCTGAGTGTATCAATGACACCGTAAGACCTTCCTCAACAAAGTTGGCAGTCGGCGACCTGACGCGCCTCGCTTCCGGATGATGTCGCAGAAGGTAGACAATTGCTGTTAATGAATTGTGAACGTGTCTTGAATCCGTACGGTTCGGTTTGCGATCGTGATCGTGAGCAGTGACTACTACTTGCGTTGCGCGCTACTCTCTGGGCTGCCCGCAGCAATGCTGCAAGTCCAAGCGGAGAGTCCTCGAGATAAGAGAACAAGTGAACGCTGCAAGTACGCATCTGACACCGCGACTGACGACACACTGTAATCTCGCGTAGTTGAGTCACCAATGATTGAGGTCGTTGATAAGCTTCTGATACAGTTTATGTTCAATGTCGCACACTACACTGTCGACTTGCTAGCTACTGTTTCGATGTGGCTGCGGGACGAGGGGAGTGGTCAGCTGCTGAGCATGTAGGGGGGTGACTGGTGAGGATGTACCTGTATGCGGGGCAGCATGTCGGGCGGGTGGAAGTGGCGCAGGTTGGGGTTGTTGTGCGCCTTCAGGTGCAGCAGGCGCTGCAGGCCGGCGCCCGGCAGCCACGGGAATACGTTGTTACCCACGTTTCTGCACGGAGGACATTCAGCATGCCAATTACTTCTATTAATTAATTGTTGTAGGTAGTATGTTTTCTAAAGAGCTGTGGCCAAGTCCTCAACATCGTTTTCTGGATCGCAGCAACAAACGCCGCAACACTTGTAAAGCACACAACTTTCCAGACCATGTTTTGCATAAATGTCGTGAGTCTGGTGCACAGTGCGCAGTGTTACAATACAACGGTAAGTGTGAGTACGTACAAGTCTTCCAGCTTGGAGATGGGCACGAAGGTCTCCATGTCGATGTGCTCGATGAGGTTGTCCTCCAGGTTCCTGCAACAGAACGCGCCTTAGTACTACTGCCTCATCATAAGGACGCACTCCCAAACCCCACCTCCCGGGAGTGAAAGTAGAGAAGATGAGTGAAGTGTTCATTATCCTAGTACTAGTAGAATTGGTCAAATATTCCATTCCACTTGGTTTGGAATATTCGATGAATGTCGAGAAAGCGCTTCAACAAAACATGCCGCCAATCGAATTGTATATCAACAGACACTACTGTACTCGTAAATCTCAGCTAGCAGCAGGTAATAGCAAATCTCTGTTGTAAGCAATTTGATCAGCGTCAGCTGTTGTTGGAGCCTTACCGCGTCGCGACTAAAGAACAGTCGTTTTGTACAGAGACCATTCAATATTCTTATTACACAAAGGTTGTCAGGATCCTACCGATGAAACGAGTGGATTGCTTACTTCATACTTCATTTATCAAAAACGGGAACAAAAAATTGATGAATTATTCAATAAAGTGAGCCTGCCCATCGATTATCATTAGATTTGTTCATGCAAATATGAAAATTGTAAGCCACTCGGAGGTCCTGCATAAATAGCTTACGCGCTTCACGGCGGGCGCAGGCCTGTGAGGAGCCAGGCCGGAGCCGAGCCGGGGCCGGGCCGGCGCGACGCGGCCGATGCCGGCGTGATACCGGAGGCACATAAAGCGCCGATCGACTTCCTTTTACGATCTCGTAACGCAACGCAACAGTAACTGACTCACCTGATCGTAACATGCAGATAGGCGCTGTTCACTGTTACGTACTTTATATCTCCTCATAAAAACATTGTAGTGGCGCACGACAGCTTCCACAACCACATATGTATCTACTCTTCTACACTATATAATATTTTAAAGGGGAAAGACTTTTTTGTTTGTTTGATTGTACCGAATAGGCTCCGAAACTACTGGACCGATTTTAACCATTTTTTCACCGATGGAAAGCTGAATTATCAGGAAGTAACATAGGATATAATTTATTTTCAAAAAATTAGAGATCCTTAAGAAAATTGCAATAATGTAACCCAAAGTAGCAAAAGTCCTATATATATTTTTTATTTGGCGTGCGTTCTCAACGCACGCCAAATAAAAAAAACTCTTGATGATACATAAACCTATAAAAAGTCCGCGCGGGTATATGCCTAACTATTATGGTTAAGTCACAATGACCGCTTTTTGTTAAAATTATTTAATCTAAACACGGGTGGAATCGAATCGGTGGTGAAATTGGTATCATAACAGTAATCCTTATCCATTTAATTAAATGGTTTGATAATTAAGGTTGATTATGTACATGTAAATTGCACTTTCAAATATTTGAATCGGACCTTTCGAGTTACGACGTGTAAAGCAGTGCTAAAATAATTTATTTTTACTTACATTATACTTTGAGACAGTAAAGTATGCCTATAAGAGAAAAGTCACAACTTTCTTAACATGTCTAAGGCGAGGGCAGCCGAAATACGTCGTATTGGAGAGTTTTCAGTAGAAAATGACGATCGCCTATTAATAAGTCCGACGGACAAACATTTTCACTGGTCGGCATCGACCTAAGCAAAGAGTTCTTCTCCCATGGGCAACTATGTATACGTTAGCCTGCCTCGCGTGGGATCTCTTGAAAATCATTTTTTTTTTGCTTTAACGAATAGCACATCAAATACGGAGTGGAAGGGCCACTGACGTGAAAACTGCAACCACATACTAAAGATAAGTTATAGTATCAGGCGTTTCTTTGCGGAAATCCATGACAATAATACATATAATATTTTGCATGTATGTGATAAATAAAGGGTTCCGGAACAAAATAGAAACACATTGTTGAGTGACCAATCAGATCCAATTCCTTGTCCTTTATTATAATTATTACGCAGGACTGTGGGTAGAAGGACACAAATGTCACGTCAATTGGCTCATTCGCGCCCGAGCGGTCGTCGAGTCAACACATCTCCTGAGGATGCCCCGTGGAGGGGCGAAGCACGCGTCGAGTATAGGTTTGGGTGTATGGCATGCTAATTATTATTGCTTTTCCTGCATGTGCATATTTATGCGGGCGGGAGGGCGGTGCCGCATCCTGCATCCAGGCCTGCATCTTTTTCGCGGAATTAAAGCTACATATTTTACATAGGTAACGTTTAACCACATACTGTACATAATTCTGAACCTACATAGAATTATTTCATCGGTATTAGAATAAAATAGCTGTTTCCTACAAAAGTGCAATAAGTACCTACACGGTCAAAATGTATGGAACAGCTGTTTTTGACAAATGGCAAAAACGGAAGCCTTATATATAGATTCGGTCTGTCCGTCTGTCTGTATGTCGGTCTGTATGTCACCGCCATTTTATTCCGAGACTAGGCACGACACAGTTGAAATTTGGAGGGTAGGTGTCTTCTATAAACCGCTACATACTTCTATAAAACACTTTTTTCTCAACTCAATGGTAGATGAGACATTTGATTCCAGTCGTAAAAATTGTGTCCCTCCCCCTCTATCTCTAATTTCTAAAGTAAGAGAAATAAAATTCTTAAAAAAATTAGGTTTTTAGAATATAATATAAAACTTTCAACTAAAATTGGTTTGAACAAGATTTGATACTCAGTTTTTCAGATATGGGACTTTTTCTCCAAACTGCAGCAGTAACTTTGTTTTTGTTTAACAAACTATGAAAAACAAATCTAGTTTTGCTGTTGAGCGTAAATTTACATCTGAATGAGCGCTTAAAATAGTTATTTAATTTTTTTGGTGCTACGGAACACTGTGTGCGGTTTTATTCGTTTCCTCCATCCTATATGTATAAGTAAATGAAATATTAGCTGTGAATGATTTTATTACTGTGTCTCCATTCTTCTCGAATTGCGAAAGTTTGTGTTAGTAAGTATGTACACATAATATGTTTGTTACTTCTTCACGCAGAAATTAATGAACTGATTGCGATGACACGTGATAGGTACATATGTAGCTGTTAGTGTTACCTATAGCTGTTACTTTTTATCACTATATTCCCACGGAATCGAACCTTCCGCGGGTGAAACCGCGGGGCACAGCTAGTAATATAATATATACGAGTATAGAAAAAGCTTGTATCCGGCGGGGAGGGGAGGAGAGGGTCGTCTTATTACACATTACCTGCCGCCGAGTTACGGACGCCGCGATACACGGAAACGGTTATGTTGTGATTAGGATTTCTCAATTTAATTTAATCTAGTCAACAGTGTACAGATACAGAATGACCATTGTCCGGATGTATGACGCATGTAGGTATGTTATTGTGTGTATTTCAGAATTGTTTCGCAACCATCCTGGTGCCTTGAAATTGATCCGCAGATGGCACAAAACAAAGCGCTCGGGGCCGCTGGACTCAACACCGAATCAAATTAGATCCGCAGTAATTGGGTTGGACTTGGAGCTCCTCGCGATAAATGTGATAGACACGTCTCCATTACCGCAGCCTTCGATTGTTTATGTGCCAATGTCAACTTTTACTGGCATTTAATGCATTGAGTATTACTATTTATTATCTAACAACATTCGTTGAATGAAAATAAGCCAAGTTTACTTTTTAAATACATACTTTTGGAGGGCCGTTACGAGTAATCTGCGAAGGTCGCCGCCTATGCTATACACTCGCATGTCACGGTGTGACGACACGGGGGAGGGGGAGGGGGAGGGGGAAGGGGAGGGGTGCACTCACAGCACTTGCAGGTCGGGCGTGTGCGCGAACACGTCGGCGGGCAGGCGGCGCACGCGGTTGCGCGCCAGCAGCAGGTCGTGCAGGTGCCGCAGCCCGCGCAGCGAGCCACCGTCCAGCAGGGAGATCTCGTTGCCCGACAGGTCTCTGCGGAACACTTGCATTAGCTATCGCACTGCACCCACACACGACGTACACACACGCGACTAGCACACTCACAGCACGCGCAGCTCGGCGCAGGCGTGCAGCTCGGGCACGCGCTGCAGCACGTTCAGCTTCACGTCCCTGCACACAGAGGAGTTACACGATATCGTCTGACACGCGCCGAGAGCCGCGGGGGCGCCGCCGGGGCCTGTTCATGAATACGTAACACAAAACTTCGCCAATCAACATTCAAATGGGCAATTAGCAGATTATACCTCTCAATGTTAATAACTGTCAATGTTCCGGAAGTGGGTCATGGGGTCAGTATCACAGTATCGTGGGTGACGAGTACCGAGCTCCGACAGGGAAACAGATGGCGAATATGGCGTGTCGTCGTCGTCCCCCCGCGCTCAGCGGAGGGCTGGAGGGCTATACATTTTGTAGCTGTAAAGCGCTTCCTATTGACAATTTGTAATCATTATCTTTTTGTTTTCCTTTTGCCTTGTTTGATGAGAGAAAATCAGGACAATGCTTTTGAATGAATATTCAGAATAAGGAAGAAATAACTGTGTAAAAACTGGTAAACAAAGATTAGCTCATTATAATTTATTTCAGGTGTGTAGGAGTAGTGCAGTTGTGCACGAGGAAAAAAAACCGATCAGCGCGTGCTCTCGAGCGGACAAGGTAGCCTTGTGCGGACAAGGTAGCCTTGTGCGGACAAGGTAGCCTTGTGCGGACAAGGTAGCCTTGTGCGGACAGGGTAGCCTTGTGCGGACAAGGTAGCCTTGTGCGGACAAGGTAGCCTTGTGCGGACAAGGTAGCCTTGTGCGGACAAGGTAGCCTTGTGCGGACAAGGTAGCCTTGTGCGGACAAGGTAGCCTTGTGCGGACAAGGTAGCCTTGTGCGGACAAGGTAGCCTTGTGCGGACAAGGTAGCCTTGTGCGGACAAGGTAGCCTTGTGCGATTTTATCCTTCCGAGCTGATAGGCTCACGCGGCGCTATTAAAAAACAAAAAAGGTAAACCCACGCCAAGTTGTGTAAGTATGAATGATACGTTCCTTAGTTATGAGTAGGTAGAGCAAGAGGCCCAGCGGCAGTCAGCGCGATGGAGTGTCAGGTCACGCGGCGCTCGGCGGCGGCAGTGCGGCAGTGCGGCAGTGCGGCACATGTGTCGCGGGCCTATCTGCGCGGAGCTGCGAACTGCTCCTACTGCCATCCCACTGCCGCCTGTGCCTACGTACTACTTTCTATTTCAACGAGCTAAATCCTAATCGATATTCGATTTGTAAAGCCCGGATTCATTGGAAAACTCACCGTAAGTCGGCTCGCATATTAAGTATTTTCTCACCTGATACAACGCTTGCTTGGAATTAATAACGGCTGTATTGACAGCCAACAGATCTAGACCTGATCAAGGAACAAGCTCTATAGTAATAGACATTGAACTCTTTCTTGTGTCGTAATGATTGCTGGCACGTAAAGGCATACCTCTATGACACACGTGGTGCATTATAAACACAATTGTAAATGTTTGCCGTTGGTATGGATACTAAATAGTTAAAATGCTAGAATGTCAGGCACTGAGGCGCGGGTAGGCGGGTAGGTACTCACAGCGAACGTAGCTGCGGCGCGTGCGCGCACAGGTCGGGTGGCAGGCCGGCGAGGCGTGCGCGGTCCACACGCAGCGTGCGCAGGCGCAGCGTGCCGTTCAGCGACGGCAGCGCGCGCAGCGACCGCGCCTCCGACAGCACCCTGTCACACGTACACCAAGTTACACCACACAGTACACACTACACAGGAGACAGGTGCTGCACGCACTGCACTCCTACCGTCGAGTGAGTGATTTTTGCATTATAGATACAAGAACAGAAAACTAATTACTTATGAAAGTCCACCTATCAGACACGGACATGCATTACATTAAATTAAATTATAACCCAGGACGGAAGTAGACCAGGCAACAATACAAGGCTTAGAGGTCTTCACCGTGAACTGTTGGGTTGTGTTGTGCTGTGCTGGGCGTCTGCGGCGTGTGCTCCCACGCCCTGCGCCAGCCAATACCTACCTACCAAGCTAGTTGGTTATCATCATCACCTAAGCGAGTTGTTGGTTTCTGTATAATTATGATTGAGTAAGTATAGGTCTGTAAGTACTTAGTTACAGCATCATCACTACCATCAAAACCGGATCGTCAAAGAGCTGTTATTGTAACGCGTATCGCGTGGAGTGTGGAGAGCTGACGACGCCGACGCGTAGCGCAGCTTCCGGCGACACTTTATGTGCGACTTTACGAGCTCGATCGCTTTATGACGGATTTCATGTACTTACATAATGATATTCGACGAACACTAAACCGGATTAGTAGTAGGTACATGCAATGGACGAGCCCACCTCGCTAACCGAGTGGTACCTATCGTGTTTCTCAGTGGCTGGGTTGTGTGCGGAGGTCAGATTGACAGTCGCTTCATAAAAAATAACCGGCTTCCAAAAAAAAAAAAACCGGTCAAGTGCGAGTTGGACTCGCGCACCGAGGGTTCCGTGTACAAACCTGTGGGTATATAACTTTTTTTTATATGACGAAACTAAAAATTTACGGTTTTCGTAATTTTTCCTATATTTGTACTATAAGACGTGACTTCGTACAAAATTTCAAGATTCTAAGTTCACGGGAAGTACCCTGTAGGTTTTGATTCCCGTGCGAGTTTCGAAAATTTGCGGAAATTTGCGGCCTAAGTGGCTGTATCTTTTGATTGCGTTGACTTAGAAGGTTGATTTTTCTACAGCTTCCAGGGACAGTAGAACTAAGTATCATATAGAAATTTCAGTTTGATACCTCCACGCGTTCCTGAGAAAAACGGTCTTGACAGACGGACGGACGGACGGACGGACGGACGGACAACAAAGTGATCTTATAAGGGTTCCGTTTTTTCCTTTTGAGGTACGGAACCCTAAAAAACACTAAAAGGTGGAAATTAACCTTACTTTCGGAAGTAGGTGGCAAAAAAGTCAATGAAACAAAAAAAGGCTCCAAGAATTTGACGAAAAAGTTCCATATCTCGAAAAAAAATTGCAGTTTTTTGTTTTCGTTGAAAGTTTATTTTACGTTCTACAAACCAACATTTTTTCAGAATTTTCCTCCTCTTACTTTAGAAATTAGAGGGGACACACACACACACACAATTTAGGAGCAAATATCTCATCAACCATTGACTTAAGAAAAAAGAGTTTATGGAACCTCGATTATCATTTTTAAGAGCATTTTTTTTTCTACCCTCAGTTACATGTATGGAGTGCCGCCCCTATTTTTATTTTATTCATAGTTTTTTGGTTTGGTTGGGTTTGGTTTTTGGTTCATAGAAGACACCTACTCTCCAAATTACAACGTGTAAAAGTGTTTTTGTAAAAACCTATTTATCTTTCATTGGAAGCATCACACACACAAGGCTCATGTCCTAACTACTTACTTGGGAAAAGGCTAAGCTGATGCAGACAATGTACGGACTAAAATAATCGTTACTTGATTAAACATCGCATGTCACGGGATGGAACACAATCTGTAGCTTGTGGTGACGTATGGAGTACTTGACAACAGCGCGAGCGCGGGGCCGGAACCGCGCGGCGCGGCCTCGGTGCACGAGATCCGGCGCGCTATCCGCCGCGCACTGGATGCGGCGCATCACACGCTGAGGACACCCCGTCCGGTGTCCTCCACCGACCAGTAACAAGTCCTAAGGCGTCCCAGGTGGAGTGCTCTCAAAGATACATGGCCTTCACTAATCTTGTTATCGATCAGAGAGAGGACATTTTTGCTCACGGTCGATAGCCAGCGACTTTTTCCTTGAAACTCACTGCGTAACACGTATAAATAAAATCGTAGTTCCACAGTTCGTCCCCATTATCTTTTCACTACGCTAGGTCTTGCTAATGTGAGCTCTGCCTACTGTTCCGAACAGCTCTGATAATTCGCGAATCCTACTCGACATCCGGGCAGGACATTTATTACCGGATTACACCCCGACTGTATGTACTAGTGCGACCTCGAGCCGATGCTTCGCCTCGTTAGCACTGAGCGCTGAGAATGTGTTTATATTCTATACAACAGGGAATCGGTTTTCTGATCTCTTTTTGGTATGCCATGAAGGGGGTTGTTTGTTGTTTTGTTACAATATGTGCCCTCAGGAATACATGTAATCTATAATCCTTCCTCGTCAGTGGAGTTCCGCTCCACACGATCGGATTAGTCGTTTCCATAACAAACAAACAAAACTTGGCTCTTCACAATATTGGTCCAGCCGCGAGCGTGGGGTCCCGGGCCCCGGGGCTCGGCATATAATAAGGAAAGAGCGCCACAGTGGAGTCAGCGTTGTGTCTGTTTGTACAAACTACTGAACAAACAGATTTTTTTTCGTTTCCCAAATAAATATCGTCACAGAGGCAATGCGTAGCCCACATCAGTTAGGCTACATGCCGTTTCGTAACTTTCCCGTTTGGACAACTAAACAAAATACCATCACAAAAGTGCCGTTTCGTAACTATTTTGATCTTCATACATTGAGTCTCGTTTCGTAAACTTTTGAGTATGCGTGTATTCATTCCCGTTTGGTAAACTTTATGTTCGGCAAGTACAGTTAGGACCCAGGAGAACTACTAAGAAATACCACAGTTAATATTCTGTACTCTTATTTATTTTTAACTTACCGTTAATACCCAAACAAGGTAGGTACACCAAAATAAACCTTCCTGTTAAAGGAAAAAACACTAATATCACTTATAACTAAGTAAATAAATAGTTCCAATAATAAACAAGCTATCCTTACTTACGTATTTAAAAAAAATAACATTGAAATAATAAAAAGTCACAAATTGTAACAGCACAGTCTTTTTGGTGAATACCCAACCAAAAGTACTAGGCTTACATAAATGCAAAGTGGTATTTCAATCATTGATGTTATATAGAAGGTACCTCCTAGAACGGTTAGAAGGAAGCCATTGTCTGTGTGCCTCTGATACGTTCAAACAAAAATACAGACTGTATTTTTAATTGAAATAGTGTGAAGTACCTAACCTATCTACTATGAACTATCATCTTATGACTGAAACCCGTTTGTAAGACCGGTAGTCGGGCTTCTGTCTACCCGTAAGGACTGTCAAAGATCTACGAATGACAGTCAGAACCAACGATTTAACGTGCTTGCTTTCTGAAGCACCGAACAGTATCGGTATGAAATACTTAGAGGTTAACCTAACCACGGTACGACCTCGACAAACATTGCTTATCTTTTAAGATAAATAGTTATTTTTTTGACATACATATTGGTATTTTTTTTACGGTATTATTGAAGAAGGTGGCACCAACATCTCCATCATAATTCTGTTCTCCTAGTACTTTCTGTTCAAATTCCAAATTGAGTTCTCTCGTAAAAAACCTTAGTGTGCCAGAGAGCGACAAAAAATAGCAACATTAACAAGAAGTTTCCTTATAACTTTGGGAACTGACTGTATCGTACAAAAAATAGTTGAAATTCATGGTTGGCGAAACGGGACCTAATATATGGAGATTAAAATAGTTACGAATGCTCACTGTTTTTCACTTATTTTGCACGTCTTTTGTTTAGTTGTCCAAACGGGAAAGTTACCACACGGGATGTACCCGTCAGTTTACAACTAGCATTTGCATAATCGAGCTACATACACGCTTGGTATCGAAACATTCTCCTAATGTTTTACTTTACTAGACTACTGAACGTAATCACAAAAGTATTTCAGGGACGCTTCACGCTACATAGCAGCGATCTGTCCGGAAGATTTCCCGGAATTTAAACGAGTTTTATGATCAACACGAAACTCGTTTAGGTAAATTCCGGAAAATCAATTTTATTCATAAAATGCCGACCCTGACCTCGGCCGACAATTTATTAAACATTTTATTAAAAGCAAAGCACTTTAGGATTGTTTTCAAAGAAGACATAATTGCCATGTAATGTAATGGACCGTGGAATTAAAAAGAGTGTTTAAATGTCTATCGCGCCAAGTCAAGTTTAGGTAATTCAATGCATTTTTACGCACACAGAAGTGCTGACGGGTGGCCGGTGCGTGTGCCGGCCGGTGAGCAACCAAATTCGTTTTTGGCGCAAAACTTTCCGACTATTATTATTATTATGGACACCACTTTACTTCTTGAAGTTCGCTCTCGAGGACGGTACATTTTTTGTTTTCGATCGGAGCCGGATCTCGTGGCTGAACAACAAACCTTGATTTTATTACTTAAGTGAGTAGATAATTATTTACCTACATAGAGTTGAAGTCGAGTCGAGTCGAGGCGACGCGCGACTCATCGTCCATCAGTAGGAGGGCACGAGTGCGTGTGTGTGTACTCACAGGGTGGTGAGGTGCGGCAGGTGCGTGAGCGCGCGCGCGTGCACGTGCGCCAGCGGGTTGGCGCGCAGCTCGAGGCGCGCGAGCCGGCGGCACGCCTGCAGCACGCCCGCCTCCAACACCTCCACGCGGTTGCTCGCCAGCGACCTGCCACAACAAGCATAGTGAGCGGTGATGCTTGCGCTAACAAAACATGAGCTCGATACCCAGCACCCAGCGCGTCTGCTGAGTTACGCTAGCTAATTTCATTTGACTTAGTACTCACAGGTCCTCGAGCAGCGGCAGCAGGCGTACGGCGACCGGCACCGCCGACAGCAGGTTCTCCTCCAGCCGCCTGCAATACAACTACAGGTCAGCACGTGCACAAGTACTCGGGCGAATACACAGACTACACCCTGCTCTGTCTCATTCAAACAGGGTGTCAGTAAAGGTTAACAATTTTAAACATATATCATTTATTCATAATTTTCGAAAGTAACATTTTTGACTAACTAACTGAATGTACGACAGATAGCATTACCTGTATTGATACAGGCGCTTTTTTTTCTATCCGTTTAATCCATGTTTAATCGAACCTGCCCTCAATGGAATAATTTAGTGTAGCATATTGTTGTCGGTCGCTTCGACATGCGACAGCCGCCAAATTGTAGCTGCTGCGCGTGACTGCCGCGCGTGTGTGCTGTGTGCCGGCGGGATCGTTGGCGAGCCAATGAGCCACACAGACCAGTTGATGATCATGTGGCTACGGATCACGCAGCGATGGCGGTGCGGTGGCGAATAGTAAATTGCAGACATAGTCGCCGAGTGCGGGCGCTCCCCGGACATCGGACGCACCAGACTAGTACAATAACCACAGTCTATGGGACACTCTACACGGACGCGCGCCGCGCGCCCCCCTAGCGTATGGCCCTAATACGCACTCATTGCTAACGTGACCCGACAAGTGAAAATATTTGGATGTCTGAGGTTCAACACATCAACTGTAGGTGATATTTCGTGATTAAGGAACTATTTGGGGTGTTTTCCGATTATCGTTATTTATTTATTTATTTATAAGTAGGAGAACCAATACAAATAGCCCAAGATAGAGAAGAATGGAAAGAGGGAAGGGAGGCCTTTGCCCTGCAGTGGGACACATGAGGCTCATAATAAATAATAATAATAATAATAATAATAGGAGAACCAACAGCTGTAAGAAATGGATAACAATTGAATATATAACACAGAGCCAATTACAGGTTCCCACGAGTAAAAACAGAAAAAGTTATAGAAATCTTAGGATCACTAATAAGCACGATAAAAAAAATAGTAAAAAGAATTAAAATAAGTTACAATAGCACTGTAAACACTCTGACACCAGGATAGGCACTAATCACACGGGAAAGAAAAAATAAATAAAAACATGAAAGCACTACGCGCTTTTAAAAAATTCTGCGTTCAGCCGCGTGCGTGCAGAGTAGGATTTAGTGGTAAATGGGTCGAATGAGAACTCTCTACAAAGAATATTAAAGTCTTTACTCGCTCGCACTATGTATGAGTTATGCCTGTAGTTGGATGAGGAAAAAGGAATGGAAATAGGTGGATTAAATCTAACGGATCTCTGGGGGACATTGAAACGCAGTTTATGCAGGAGATCAGGACAGTCAATCTCGTTATTTAAAATTTTTAAGAGAAAGGTGCAATCTGCCAGTCGACGACGATTTATAAGTGGCTGTAACTGAAATTTCTTGCAAAGATTTGTATAATTATCAGAATGGTATGGTATACGTGACCGAAAACAAAGAAAACGAATAAATCTTTTTTGTATACTCTCAATCCGATTTATGTATTTGCCATAACCCGGGTTCCAAATTTGTGACGCATATTCAAGATGACTTCTAACAAAGCAGCAATAGAGAATCTTAAGGGTTTTGGCTTTCTTAAAACACCCAGCGAGTCTCATAACAAAACCCAGTGACTTCGAAGCTTTTGCTACTATTTGCTCGACGTGCACGTTAAATAAAAGTTTGGAATCGTGAAAAACACCTAGGTCGCGTACACCTTCGCATCTCTGTAATAGCTGTCCTTTAAGCAAATAAGTTGTAGGCAGAGGGACGCGTTTCCTGCTAAAGGAGATTACTGAACATTTAGCAGGGTTCAAGTCTAGTTTATTAATTAGACAGTAATCATCCAGACGCGCCAGGTCACATTGAAGGGCATCCATGTCATCATTCGATGATATTGCAGAAAATATCTTCATATCGTCAGCGAAACAAAGTAAATTTGAGTTGTGGAAACACGAGTCAATGTCACTAACATAGATAATAAAAAGTAACGGACCCATCAAGGAACCCTGGGGAACACCACTGGGAGCTGAAACCCAGCTGGATATATAATTACTGATAACGACAGCTTGAGATCTATTTTCAAGGTAAGAGGTAAACCAACGAAGTAAATCTCCTCTGATACCATTGTTAAAAAGCTTGGTTTTAAGAATGTTGTGGCCAATTCTATCAAAAGCCTTACTGTAATCCGTGTAAACTACGTCAACCTGTAACCCATTGTCCATTCTGTCTGTTAGAAAATCATTGAGCAAAGCCAGGTTTGATACAGTTGAACGGCCCTTAAGAAAACCATGCTGAAAAGGGCTAAAAGACTGACTTAGTGCTGCGTAAACTTGGTCGTAAACAACCCTCTCAAAAACTTTTGCTAATATGCACAGTTTGGAAATAGGTCTGTAATTAATTATTTCATTTTTGTGCCCCTTTTTATGCACAGGAGTTATAAAGGCAGACTTCCAGATTTGGGGAACAGAACTTGATGAGAGCGATTTTTTGAACAAAAGTGATACTGGCAAGGCAATGGTTTTGGCACAGACAAGCAGCAATTTAGGTGATAAGTGGTCCGGACCAGCAGATTTATATGGATCAATTTGACTAATTAACTTAACTATAACATTCAGGTCAATCTCAATTTCGTGAATATCCGAGGGTATTATGGAATTTATAACAGTTTGGGGAAGACAAAAATTAGCAGACACATCATTGACAGGATCTAGGAAAGTAGAATAGAAGTGGGAAGAAAATGCATTACAAATAGAATCGGGAGAGGAGACCGTCACATCACCAAACTTAAGGGAACTAGGTATTGCATTGGACTTAGATCTCTGCTTCACGAAGCTCCAAAAGCGTTTAGGATTCTTTTCAATGGAGGCTTCTGTATCTGCTAAGTAAGTTATGACGAAAATTTTTTGATGTAAAGAATTTCACATCGACAAACATAGCGGATCTTTTAACAGTTGGTCCAAAACATACCTAAACGGTGTAAAGACACCCTTAACGAAGCCGATTGATCCTTGTTCTTCCTGCAAAACCTTCTAGTTACAGATACGGAGATTTAGTTAAGGTGTTTCCACTTTATCACCCTTTTTTAATACAAAGTTTATTAAGAGTAAACTTGTAATTGGCCTTCTTCTACATGACGAAAGTATTAGCTGTTAGTTTTCTTAAAATTAATAAAAAATAAATTAAATATTAACTCGAAACCATGAGATACATAAATGTAGTCCCAAATGGGCCACGTTACAAGCCGTGGCGTCTTGCGGCTCGTGGGAGCAGGAGCGAGGACCTATTAACACGCCTCTAACGAGTTAGTGGAGAGTTCGCCGTGTTTACTGCCAAGTGCCAACTACTGGCGAACATTTGATGACGACACTTATCGCTGGATGATCCAGCCGAGCCCGCACTCGTAACTTGTAAGTGCTGCGATAACAACCAGCGGCGCTAATTAACTGCGGCGCTTTGACTTACGCGGCTCCTCTACACCGCACACGTTATAATATAGTTACCGTTACTTCGAGTAGTTCGCACTTAGCAGCCACAGCGCGCAGTGGGGAGACATGGTGTTTGAGAGGAAGTTATCTTTAATAATTGAGTTTTATGAAAGCCTGTCAGTGCCTGTTGCTGCTACGCCACAAAATGAAGCAAATACGCAAAATATAGAAGTTGTCCCGCACCGCCGAGATTCGGAACTCAGCAGAGGGTGCACGCTGGTCGGCGGCGGCGGCGCTAGGCCGGACGGGTCTGGATCTGGTTTTGATTAATTAGGGTGCTAAATTATAGAGCTAATGGGCCGGCCGGCTGGGGGCAGGCGGGGGGGGGGGGGGAGGCAGGCGGGGAGGTAGGCGGGGGGCAGGCGGGGTACTCACAGCACGCGCAGCGCCGGCGTGTTGCTGAAGGCGCGCTCCTCGATGGACGTGATGCGGTTCCGCTTCAGCACCCTGCACACACACATGCGGTCATTGCAGGGGAGCAACGTGTTTCAACAGTAACAGTATATCTGGTAAATGAATGTAATCACCGTAAGTATTAATGTTCGACAGGTGGCCATTTGTAAATAATGGCAAGCAACTATCAGTTGATTTCAGTTTGAAATCAAGTGGCCTACCAGCCTAGCTAGACAGCTGTCTAGCGCCATATATCTCTCTCTCGAAGTAGAACTAAAACGTTCCTGCATTAAAGGCATGGTCCAGTCCAAATTGGTTCAATTCAAATTTTTTTTTGTTGTGTTATGGTTGTGTTTCATATAAAAGTCTGTATCTTAAAATGATACAAAATGAGTCTAGTGTACATTACGCGACTCACAAAACTCACATAATTACGGTCGTTTGGCCTCACCCATAGTGGTGGTATCTCACACAAATCCTAGTCCAATATCAACTTTACGTTTTACCTAGAAGTTATTGGCACATCATTCACATAGACGCAGAAGTAAAAAGGCATACTATACAGAATAACTCATAAAGTACCAAGGCAAAGTTAATATTAATGTATATGGGAGCACCGCGCGAGTTCCTTCTACCATATCAAATGATAAAATAGTCACGAGACGTGGCCGACTAAACAACCAACTCCTTTTTTACAAGTTAAATGTTATAACTTTCAATACCTCCTTGTCCCTCGTACTACTCGTATACGTATACAATGCATCCATCAGCACAATGTTTTGAGTGCGTTACAGTCACTGATTACATTGCACGCTACCGGAAATTGTGATTTGTCACACCAAAAAAAAAATCGTTTCCCAGCAATAATTTTTGCGCAGTTTTACTTTTTACATTTGATTTACAGAATGCTTGGTTGACGGCTTCGTGAAAGGTCCGTTTACGCCTTGTTTACATAATATGTAGTGATAATGATACTACGATTATCATTATGTTTGGTAACGCCCTTATTATGTGAATTGTTGCCCGCGATTATTCATAATCACAGCCGCTGTTGATAGGTCGCCACCCGGCCCGCGGTACCCGGCCCCCGGTACCCGGCACCCCTCCTGTTCATTATCAAAAATATTAAGCTGTCCTCAATTATTCGCACCAAAAAGTTGTAATGTTCATTCATAAATTACATGAAACAGCGGCGTTGCGTGGCGGCGCGGCGTGGGCGCTCGCTGTGCCGCGCGTTAAGTGCTTTATTATACATATTTTAATCAGGAGCTGTTCTTGATAATTGGCTTGAACGCACGAGGAATGGGAAGTAGTTGCTTTGCTGAAGAAGCTTTCGGGTGGTGTTCCACTGGCTCCGTGTACACGCGTCACCGCAGTGCGAACAAAGGCTGACGGACGCAACCACTGCAGCACTGCAGCGGCTCTGGATGGCGCATACCTCGTCTGTGCACGACGGATTGCTTCCAATTCCATCCAGTTGATTCGAGACGTTAGCTTGCGAGCGAATCAATTGTATGAAATAAATCTGTTTAGTATGCGCTTTGAATATTTGGTTGGGGGATCAGTTGCTCGGATCGTCCCTCAAACACATAATATAATACCGGTCGGATGAGCGCGCCAGTAAATAACGCTGTGTGAGCGCTAGACGCCGAGCGCCGTCGGCTCGTAAAGCGGGAACAATGCCCATTACGGGAACCGACACCACATTATGCTAATGCGGAGCCAATAAATGAAACACAAATAAAATCGCTGCCAACGAGCACACAACGCGGTCCCGGCCAGCACCGGCCCGCTCCGGGCCGCAAAGGGCCAGGGTCGCATCAGGCCCGAGCCGGAACAGGCCTGGGCCGGGTTACATAACGTGGAACAACAAGTTCATTAACATAAATCATTATACTGAAGTGTCGTGGTAAATGAAAGACATTTGCACTCGATGAGGTCTCGTTTTATTGTGTCCTTACATAGAATCTTTGATTATATAATGTCTAGATAGAGCGTCGCCCTACAATCGTATCAAAGAAAACGAGTCAACATTTTCAAGTATGTGTGCGTGCAGGCGTCGTTTTACACTATGCGTCTATTTCTTTGTGTGCGTAAATAATGATACCAGCTACTACAATTCTCCCATAAATCACATTAAAAAAATAGACTTATTAAATAAGATAAGTTTTAGGTGTATGTATGTAGTGTTATTCAGTTTTAGTGTTTTTTTATTCAGTTGTTACTTTTTGATTCAGATTTCAGTTGTTAATTTTTGCTGATTATTGAAAAGTCAGATAACTTTTATCCGAGGAATAAAAATGGAGGTTAAATCTATGATTTAAAATGTACTAATCAGTGCCACTTGTTAATAATTACTAAAATGTGAACAAGAAGTTGGTACCAGGTAAATTATTTACCTAACTAATAAAACAATACACAACAATTTTTACTTTGCACCGACTTCAAAATCATGTAAAGAAAGAATTAATAAATTAGGTACTCTAGGCACTTTTGAAATCGGTTTGATATACCCAAAGCAAATATAATCACTAAAATGGGCTCATAAACAAAAAGTATATTATATGCGAACATTATGTTATTTATTATAAAAACAAATCATTTAAAAAATAAAACACCCGACTGCGTTAAAAGTAACTTTAAGTAAGAATTATATGTATATATAATTAAAGTCAAGACATTAGAAAAAAATGTCTTGACCAGGAAAAGCTATCACTATGATTTAAAAATTAACATTGTAAAAAAAAATGTTTTAGTTCGGCACCCTTTGCAAGCGAGTTCGATTCGCACTTGGCCAGTTTTTTTTTAAAGTACACGAACGAAATTGTATAAACGTAACTATAAACCAACTAATATGTACCCACAAAAATGACGTTAAGTTGGGAGAGTAAAAAAAAGAAACTGGCAACACTTATAAAATATGGCGTGATTTGATAATCATAAAAACAAAAAATAAATATGTAGTTTCTTGGTTACTTACCGATGGTAGGTGATGTGTTTGGTATTTTTTATCCTTCCTTTATAATTCCGGCACAATTTAATAGCACATACCGTCATTTTATCGCTGATATTTGTTTTTTACTTGGCGCGCGTAATACGTAGTGACAGTAAAGCGACACGATCTGCACTGATTGGCGGGCAAGCACTTGTGAACCAATAGTTGGTTGACGCTTTTTGACACGTTTGCGCGCACTTGACGCTCCATCTAGACATTATATAATCAAAGCATAGAATGAGCGTACACGATCTTAGCATATTGCTTACTTAGCTAATCCTAAATAAGGTGTGATTACACACACATACATACTAATGATACCTACTTGTTTACACACACTACACTACATTATAAGAAACATACAACACTAATTATCATACCTTTAAAAATTGTTGAAAAAATACAATAAAATAATCATTTGTCAAAAAAAAATCAATTACCTAAAACCATTCGTTTATGTCATATAATATATATATATATATAATATGAATGCCTAGTCCGTTAGCCAGCAAGTTTAGCTTTGGAAGCATTGTCAGACGTCGCGCTTAAAATATTTTTACGAGCTAGCTGGGAATAGGATAAATTAGAACACTACCAATTAAACACTAATTTATTTTGTTGAATGGTTTGACAGCTTACATTGTTAATAACCAATTGTTCTATATGTTAAACATGGCTGGCGTACAACGCTCCCCACCGAATACGCCAAAAAATGCAACGAACACACTGACCCATATACAGACTCAATCCGAACCTGATCTTAAGTCGGCAATCGAGGACAGCGGTCATGTCAACATTAGCAGAAATAAACGCGCTCGACAAGAGAAAGCACATCAGAGCGGTGCAGCATTAAGTTCCCAAGAGCTAGAAGACCAACTTGATGCATGGCAGAAGGAACGTGACACTAGCGTCTCAAAATTAACCAAGACCATATCGGAACAGACGATTTTAATATCTAAACTTGTCTCTGATACTGCTGAAATTAAAGCTCAAAACAGCAAAATTCAGGCATCCAACATAGAGATTCGACAGTCAAACGAAGAGATCATGCAATCGATAACATTCATGAACAACAATTTCGAAGATCTGAAAAGAGAAGTTGAGGACCTAAGAAGAGAACGGCAGGAACAACAGCTGTACATAGAAAATTTAGAGAGAAAAATACACGACATGCAACTCATGTCACGCTCTTCGGGTATCGAAATTCGAAACATTCCAGCAGAAAATGAGGAGAGTAACGCTAGTCTCATTACAACCGTTTGTAACATAGGCAAGCGAATTGGAGTTGATCTTGCTGAACCCGAGTTTCGCGACATCTACCGTCTACCGGGGAAATCGACCAATCCTGCAATACCACGCCCAATAATTGCCGAATTTACCTCAGTTCAATCCAAACAGACATTATTATCAGCTGTCCGATCTTACAACAAAGATAAACAAAAAGAGGATAAGTTGAACACAGCAATTATTGGTATTCCGGGAAAATGTCAGCCTATTTACATCACCGAACAATTACCTGCCAACACCAAAAAACTGTTTTATCTATCTCGGGAGTTTAACAAAAAGTACGACTATAAATATTCCTGGATTGCCAATGGGAATATCTTCCTGCGAAAAGTACAGGGAGATAAACAAATTTTAATTCGTTCAGAAAAATGTCTTGAGGCTATACTCACAACCAGTATATGACTAGTTATTAAGCTTCTTATTATTATGATTTCCTTTATTTATTTCTCTTACTTACTAATTACATTTTTAAATATTCCTATAAAAAAAAAAAACATTTAAAAATATAAAAAATAGTAGCCCACCGGTATCGGGAACAGGGTCCAAGCTACCGGCGGTCAGGGCTCCAGAGAGAGGAACCTCCTAACAATACGAGCCGTGTCCAGGAGTACCGCTTTCTGAATCAAGCCCTTGATCCAGCCGCCTAACGAGAGCCTCCTCAGGTATTGGTCGAGGCTCTTGGCAATTAAGCCATGGGCTGAAACTACTATCGGCACAATGATCGCCGTGTCCACTTCCCACATGTCGACAACCTCGCGAGCCAAGTCAAGATACTTGATTTGTTTATCTTTCTCGGCTTTCACGAGGTTCCCGTCATGCGGGACCGTTATGTCAACAATCATTGCGCGCCGCTCTGATCGATCCACCACCACTATATCAGGCTTGTTGGCCACAATAGTCCTGTCAGTGATGATGGATTGATCCCAGTACAGTGTGATATTGCCATTTTCGAGAACTGGGTCGGGCACATACCTATAGTACGGCACTTCCGATTCCACAAGGTTGTATTTTAGAGCAAGTTGCTGATGGATAATCCTGGCTACAAGGTTGTGTCTATGCAAGTACTCACCGTTAGCTAGACGAGAACACCCGGAGATAATGTGACGAATTGATTCGCCCGGACGGTGGCATGCCCGACATATGTCAACCGTGCCGTCCTTCACAATAAATCTCCGGTAGTTATTCGTCATCATAACTTCATCCATAATTGTACAGACAAAACCTTCGGTTTCTCCGAAGAGGTCGCCGGAACGTAGCCAGGTTACGGACGCTGATAGGTCTACATCGGGCCCATGAAGGGCCCGGAAAAAGCGTCCGTGGAGCTCTTTACTCTGCCATACCTCCTTGCGGTCGTTAGTGTTAAGTACTACAGGTTTGCGCCAGTTCTCTTTAGCCAAGGAGAGCGGGGTGAGGCCCTTGTCCACCGCGACCACATCCCGATGCATCCCAACGTCGGTTTCTAGGAAAAATTCCCTGAGACTGCATATCTCGCGATTGTGGAGAGTCTTAGCGTTTAAAAAGCCTCGACCTCCGCACCTCCGCGGGATATACAGTCTCATAACCGAAGATCGTGGGTGATGCATTCGATATGCCGTCAACAATGTACGGACCTTCCTATCCAGGGCATCTAGTTGTGTTTGTGTCCATTTGAGTATGCCGAAAGAGTACATCAAAACCGGCATGACCCAACCGTTGAACGCACGCACCTTGTTCCCGCCTGATAAAAGACTATTAAATACTTTTCTCAGGCGGCCAAAGAAGCGCTCCCTCAACGATTGCTTCATGTCAGCTACATTGATGCCCAGCGCTTCCGACATACCCAAATACTTGTAGGTTTCGGTTGCTGAAAGGGATCTAAGATTTATGGAATCCGAGAGTTGGGTTTCCACAGATTCCACAATCTCCCCTCGCTTTACATGCATGACCGCAATATGGTAAATGCAAACTGTCTTATATGCAAAATAAAACCGGGACTTGCGATTGTGGCAGTTTACAGGTCTCCCTCGTATAACACCAGAGATCAATTTGAAAGTTTTCTGAATAGCTTAAATGATGCCTATAATTATCTATCTACTTATCAGAACGTCGTCCTTGTTGGTGATCTGAATGTCGATATCAGGGAAGAAAACAGAAACGACCGTAGCTTGGACTATTTAATCCTAAACGCATCTCATGGACTATCACCTACCCATCTACACCCAACCAGATTGGAAAGCTGTATAGACCACTTTTTCATCAAGACAAAATTAGACACTACCACCTTAATTCTGGAATCACATATTACTGACCACAAACCGATAGTACTATTACTTAAATACACTATCCCTACAAGTAATAATAAAACCACTGTTTCTCGTACAAACCACGACGCTATCAAAGACGAATTGGGAAATACAAACTTTGCAGATATCTACAAGTCTCGTGACGGCAACGAATCTATGAATATACTTTTAAAAATTATCTCTACAATCATAGCCAAACATACAACACAAGTCATCCTTCCTAGGAAACAACGAACCTTAAAGCCTTGGATCACCGCAGGTCTTCTGAAATGCATTAGGAATCGAGACAACATGCATTTAAAATCTAAAAGCACGCCAGATAACTTAATCCTAAAAATCACATACACACGCTATAGAAATTTTTGCAACGAATTGCTTAGAAAACTAAAACAAACGCATGAACATAATGAGATACAAAAAAGTAAAAACAACCCTAAAGCTCTATGGAAAACAATCAAAGAAATCACCAATACTCGCTCAATACGAACCAGTTCAGATATATTGTTGAAATTATGTGACACTCCTACTTCTTCCATTAATAGTGTGTGCACTTTTTTCACCAATGTAGGTAAAAACTTGGCCTCCAAGATACATCAAAATCAACATACATCCATCAGCAGTCATTCCCCCGAAACTTTAACAAAAACTCAGCCTTGTAACTCGATTGTCATTACTGAAATAGACGAAAGGGATGTGGAAGCAACTATACTTCAGCTACGCAGTGACTGTGCAGTAGGTTGGGACGGTATCACGTCATCGTTCCTAAAAACGCATCGTCATGTCCTGGTCCCACCTATAGCCTACATCTTTAACCTCTGCATTCAGTCAGGAGTTTTCCCGAATGCTCTTAAAAAAGCTATTCTCCACCCAATTTTCAAGGGAGGGGACAGAAACTGTGTTAACAATTACAGACCCATATCGGTCCTCACTTCACTTTCTAAAATTTTTGAGAAAATTCTCAATAAACAACTTAGAAACTTCCTAGACAAATTTCATCTTATAGCGGACAACCAATACGGCTTTCGTTCGGGAGTATCAACTGAAGACGCGGTACTAGATCTTACGCAATTGGTTGCTAAAAAACTCGATGAAAAAACGAAGTGCCTGGGAATTTTCTTAGATCTCTCTAAAGCGTTTGACACGGTTTCTGTGCCCAAACTTATCTCCAAGTTGGAATCCTTGGGTGTTCGTGGCAAGGCTCTTGAAATTTTCATAGACTACCTTAAAAACCGTAGTCAACAAGTCCAAATTGGTAATAATTTGAGTAACGAGGAGATAGTGACTTACGGCGTACCACAAGGTAGCATACTCGGGCCGACATTGTTTCAAATCTATATAAATGATCTATGCAACATGACAATCCCAAACTGCAACATATACACCTATGCAGATGACACCGCAATTATCGTCCACGGTCCTTCTTGGGAAGCTGTTAAAAGCAACGCTGAATCCGCCCTACGTAGAATAATGCACTGGTTTAACTCTAACCTCCTGACATTAAATCTGGCCAAAACTTCATATGTTCCTTTCGCCATCCGCTGCAACATGAAACCACCAAGCACTTTCTCCTTAACGGCACATTCATGTAAAAGTCCTTCAACACATTGCTCCTGTCCAAAATTAAGAAAAGATGACAGCGTAAAATACCTCGGCATCCATATAGACAACGGACTAAGATGGGACAAACATCTAGACACACTTACCACCCGAACAATGCGACTTATCTCTATCTTTAAATCACTCAGGGGGTCAGCTGACCATGATGTTCTAAAAATGGTGTATTTTGCTCTGTGCCAATCGGTGCTAGGGTACTGTATCAATGTGTGGGGTGGAGCCAAAAAGACAGGTCTCTTGAGGGCTGAGAGAGCACAAAGAGCAGTCCTTAAAGTTATGACAAAGAAACCACGCAGATTTCCAACAGCGCAACTTTATGCAGACTGTAAGGTTTTAACTGTACGACAGCTATTTGTGCTTCAATCAATTCTTAGGACTCATGGCAGTTTGGCTCCCCCCGACCCCAAAAAACGTAAACATATAATTCCCAGCATTAAACATAAAACGAAGTTTGCAAGGCACCAGTTTTACGTAATAAGTACGCACATCTATAATAAAGTCCATAAAAAACTAAATATTCTCGGTCTCCCCAGGTATAAAATAAAACGTACAGTAATTGAATGGCTGCTAAAACAGGACTATCATGAAACGGAATCACTTTTAACCTACATCACCTAGTAAACATCCACTCTGTATGTTTACCTTATTTTTTGGACAAGCGCTAAGCACTCCCATGTCCATAACACACTACAAACATACTCTCACTTCATTCACTACACTCAACACTATCACAAAACACCCCAAACACCTCCCACACATAATCATCAAACATCTGCCCTTCTACAATTCACTTTCAGACTCTCACATTTTTAAAGTTTACCACATGTTCAAAAATGCACCCATTTGACACAGTCCACTGGCACGTCTGCCACAATAGAATTATATAAGCATATCCTATAGCCGGGCACTGTCTCCTAAGATACAGGCCTAGCCTAGTTTAGGGGACAGGGTTGAGCCTATTGTACGTACTTATCTATCTAATGCTAAATTAAGAACTCTAATCTGTATACAGTGCAATGTACTTGATCTTTGTGGTAATAAACAATTTTTATTTTTTTATTTTTTTTTTAACTTTAATTACACAAAACACTAATAAGCTCAATCACAAATTCACCACTGATCACTAATTCACTTCGATTCGCTTCGTTGTGTAGCAAAATCAGACTGACTGCTCCCGCCAATCCGACTCGAGAAAGTTCGACAACTTTCTGGAACTTTCATATGTCGGACCCATTCTTCCAGAAAGTTTAGATAAGTATCTTTCTAGAACCTTCGAGAAAGTTCCATAATGGAACAATTCTAGGATTATTCCCGAATGTTCTAGATAGTTCCATAGTGGAACATTTTAGACTCCGCCGTAATCTAGAATGTTCTAATAAAGCAGCCGATGTAACAATATCATCCGGCAGCCGATTGTATACCGATGGATCCATCATATGAATTAACCTTCCAGATTTAGATAGGGTGTGTCGATAACCAGCTGATTTATTTCCATCACGAGTACAGTACTTGTGTCTATCTCTGTATATCGTTTAAATGTTGCTTAAATTATACCGCCGCCTGTAATTCTTCAGAGGGGGAACAGTCAAAATTTTTAACGTTAAAAGTGTTTTCGCGCAATTTATTCACATTTTGTCAATATGCGAACCCCACACGACAGAGCTGTCTAGTTCAAAGCCGAGAAATGTGGTGACTTGCACACAGGTGCAAGTCACCACATTTCTCAATGTTTCTCATTTCTCAAAGTGTGGGAACAGTCCCACACTGCTGCCTACCCAAAGTGACAATGGTGTACACGTTCGACCGGAAAGATTGACGTCCATTTAATGGGTTTTGGTTATGTTGAGTATCAAGCCATTTATTTTGAACCAGTTGTTAATTTTACCCACCACTAAGTTGAGTCTTTCCATCGACTGAGTGCACACGACCGCAGCCACATTGGCTGCATACATAAAGACATAAGCCTCATTTATGGCTACAGGTAGGTCATTGAGCAATAGACTGACTGATGTTAGAGAGGGAGGAGCCTTGTGGTACACCCTTAGTGATGTTAAGAGGGTCTTTTTTTTCGATGTGGAAATTCTCAAAGGATGTCCTTCCTCCGGGGAGAGCGGAGGGGTCTGTCAGACTCGTTAGGACTAAAACCACACCAGTATTCCTTCGCACACTTGCGTCGGGCGGCAGCGGGATGGGCCCCCTGCCGCTCCCTCTCTCTTTCTGCGATATAACGGTTTTGCAGACGGACATCACCGCATTCCAGGACTTTGCGCTGCCGACCATCGTGCGAACAACGGTTCATAGCGATAGGATTCCCCTATCTCTGTAACGAGGATACGGTGCGGCTCATCCCATGAGGCACACTTGGCCAGCATATGCCGCGCCGTGTCCTCCAGACAGTGGACGCAGTGATAGCACCGAGCGTCCAGTTCTTTGCTTATGCGACAGGGGTTCTTCGCGAAGCAGTCGTGCCTTGAGAGCACCTGCGTTGCTGGAAACGTCAGGAAGCCGCACTTTCGCCCGAGCGAGTTGTTGATCGCCTCGCTGGTGGTGGCGGCGGAACATAAGCCTCCCCCGCCATACTACCACAATGACCTGACTGAGCCGAGACCGGCGCAAAGTTATTTGTCGCTGCACCAGCTTCTTGCCCCGATCCTTGGCTGCACTCGCTCTCGCGACACTGCATCAGTGGCGCGAGGGTTTTAGACTCGAGGTCCCACGGCGGGGATCCAGCCAGTACACAAGCCGCCTCGTAGGCTGTAATCCCCACGAACAACCGCCTGTAACCGGTGCTCCCCCCCCCTCCCCGATTCGCGCTCGCCGTGCCAATAACTAGGGCATCAGCTGCTGAAAGTAGTGGCCTAAGTCCCAACAGCTGTCGATCACCAATCCAAGGTACTTCATGGTTGACTCGACAGCGATTCGGGCACTCCCGACCGGGCACCTATCGGGGGCCATGAAAAGCAATGGCTTCCGACTTGTTGAGGGCCACCTCCAAGCCCAGACGTCGTATGCGGTTCACCACCTGTGAGACTGCAGCCGTAGCCAGCAACGCTACCTCCCAACGAGCTCCCCGAGCCGTGACCAGATGTTAAGAGGGTCTGACCTAACCTTTCCACCGTCGCCTATCACCAGCTGCAATCTGCCCTCTAAGAAGTCAAACAGAAATTCTAACGCTTTTTCCTCAATACCAAGATGCCGCATCTTCAGTGCCAGCACACCATGGTCTGCAACGTCTCATCTCATCGCAGATGAACACAGCCTGCTGTTTTTCCTGTCAAGAAATCACTGAGGCAGTTAGTCTTTAAAAAAAAAACAAGTATTGACCTCCAGAGTGCAAGAACGTAGAGTATAAGTACCTGCCACTACAGTTCGAGAACCTGTCAACTGACAGTGTCATTACAGTGCGAGTACTTGCCCTTAACATTGCGGTTTGCATGCAGTTTGTACATAAGTAACCTTAAGCTCCCCAGTGATACCACAAGGGTGCTCGTACTAAACTTTACAGTAGTCCCTGATTGAGTCTCTACCACTAGAGTGGAACTACTGCAGTTTCGCAGTAATAGTCATGGTGACGACGCGACGGCGACGTAGTGGATAGATAGCAATGGCATACTGTTACATCACAAGTTGCGACAGTCACACATGACGTGCAGCCTCGAGAGTTATCGGAAGTTATGGATACTGATGGCGTTCTCCTCTGAACTTGTAACAAAGTAACAAACCTCTCAGCTGATTGGATTCATTAAAAGTTTTTTAATTAATTAAACAACCGGAAGATTTGGAGGGAAAGCACTGCTAGAGTAAAGCAGATTAGCAAAATTATTTTGTCGAAGTAATTCAAGAGCGGCGCGCTGCGGCAAGGGTCAGTCACAGATTATAAGGGTGCTTCAACCTCTCAACTATATTACAGCAACTGTGCTAATACGGTAGTGATGGTCACGAAGAGTGGGGACGTCCACTTAGTTCATGAGCTGCCTAGGCCCGCCCTCGCGCACTCGCCCGCACCCGCCGCCAGCCAAGTACAGGCAACGAGACAATGCGGCTTTTAATTGAAACTCGTAGCAAAGCAGACTATCATATTAATTCTTTTCATTGATCAAATTATAGCTTTGTAGCCCCAGTGAGGCATCCGTCACGTGGTGCAGACACCGCCTTACTATAACACTGAGGCATTGCACAAGCAGAGCGTGGTGTGCGGGAGCAGACACGACACCGCCGCGCTGACACTCCGCCAAAAGTCGCGACACTGCTGACACTCCGCCACAAGGCGCGCTCGCGACACTCCGCGGTCATGGTTTACTGCCTCGCTGAGCGGTTTACAGCGCGAAACGAGACTGTTATTGACCACCGAGCACTTTGTACGCATAACCGCCGATAGATAAACATGAGGAGGACGCGCGACGCGACACACACATCTAGTTTTATTTTGCTAGAGGATTCAATAATAATACACGGTAATTCAGTATGTTTACATTTCGTCACCTAGTCGGGGCCATTCTGTCCGATGGCATTATGATCGTCGGAGTCGGAGGCAGTGGCTACTGGCTAGTTGTGATGTGACCCGGTCGAAGGAGTGACTGATAGGACAGGACAGCTCGGGCGAGGCGAGCGGACACTGACACCGCTAGGTGCCCGCCGATGAGAAGGGTTCGAGACGCGTCCTCCTCCCCGCCCCCCCCCCCCCGCCCGGCCCGCACCGCGTCATATGTCAAAGTGAATAGATTCGGTCTGGTCCAACTGATGTGCTGGCCGTATGTTTGACTCTTTGTTGAATATTTGCATTCAAACGATTTACATAACGAGCGATGAGTCAGCTGGTCCGGGTACAACACTGTAAGTTAAGTGTGTACTAGCGATAGAAGTCTGCTGAAGTACATATTTACAGAATTAGTAAGTATAATAACCAACATTTAAATATTCAACAAAACAGATGCCCCGCGCCGCGCGCCTCAGTGGCCGTCCTTTAATCACGTGAGGTTTTTCAAGCCACTTTTATAGCCTGCCCTCCCCCTTGGCGATACGTCGTGAGGTTAACGGCTACACCTCCCCCCCCCGCCCAGTATCACGTGTATTTTTTATTATTGAAAGGACAGATAGTTTCAAAACTGTTTTAACAAATATTAAAAAAAAAAAACGAGTTTTTTTAGACCAAAAATCGCTTGCTCGGGACAAAATTCAATATTGATAAAAACATTTTTACATGTCACACAGAAAATTCATACTTTTCATCCCACGAAAAAAATACACGTGATTGTCACATTGTATCCTCCCCCCCATCGTGATTTTTTCTAACCCCCTCCCCCCTGTTCAAACCTCACGTGATTAAAGGACGACCCCTCAGTCCTCCAGTGAGGATTGATATCGGATTCAATAAACAGCGCCGAACGGATGGTGTGAACGTCTCGATGTTAGGGAACGATAATAAATGTTTCAAACGCTCTTCCAGTCACTCTATTTCTTGAAATGAGATCTCAAATAGTTGTGGGCTGTGGGGTGAGGTCGCCGGGGAGGGATGCAGGGGCGCCGGGAGGAGGGCGCGGTCACTGACCCGCGCTCGGGCCGCCCGTCCCCAGCAACTCTGCTGACACTGACGATGACGCTGCTTCACCGTCACCACTCCCACACGCTATCACAAGCACAGAACACAATAGTTTTGTTCTGCTGTGACCATCAGCTACACTATCCAGTGCGCCGGTGAGCCAGGCGCTCCGCAGCATCGCTATCACTCCCCTTCGTCCCGCGAACTCAACGGACAACTTACAGACACGTTACGGCGCTTCTTTTTATCGCGCGATGATTAATGCGAAGCGCCCACAAACACAACATTGAGAGGGGAAGGAGCGTCTCATCTCAAAACGCCAACGCGTCGCGCAGGTCTTGCTATCCCTACAGCTATACAGACAGCAAAACCGTTTTATGGTTAATGCGAAGATTTGTAAATGCGGAAAACGCAGTGTTTCACAATTTTTGTAAACTTTTGCCCGTGACTTTGCTCGCGTATGATTGAAATTATCCCACGGGAATGTTTTAAATATAGCACAAGGTGTAAACGGACCCTTCACGGAGCATTGCAAGCATGTTACGCACATAAATCATTGTGAATGCATTCAATAGTGCAGGGATCATGGAGGTATGTCAAGTAATTACATTTAAAACTTGTATTTTAAAATAAACCTGTGAAAAAGTTGGAACTTTGACCTTCAATATCTCCGTAACAAGTAGGTTCCAAGGTACGGGCCAGAACGACGAAATGTCGCAATAACGGGAACTACACGTGCCTCTCAGCTTCGTTAAGGGTCTTTGAACACCTTTGATACATTATCCACTCGGGGCTAATGTAGGTTCCCATTAATACAACAATATACGCAATCGGATCAGCAGTTACAAACATTACGCCCCGCCCTACCCTACATCCAAACTTGACCTCTTCATAATATTATTAGTATAGATATATAAACCGCAATCAATGTGGATAAAACACTTTAAACACCTTTTTTTTAAGGATCAAGTAACCTTGCGTTTATGATATAATCCGATACGGAAGGAAGGGGAGCTCAGAGGGTTTTTCAGCAAGTGTATATGAGAACTTTATTTCAGACCATCATCAGAAAACAGACACAGATCCATATTTGTGTTAGTAAGTAAGTAAGAGCTAAGTTAAGAACTAAGTTAGTAAACACACAAAAAAAAGAGAAAAATATGTACAAACAAACGTAATCCGACTGACACGTGAAGTGCAATCCAGTGTTTAACAAACGGACCATCTAGCCCGTAAGCTATAACTTTTAGAATGCTGTTGGAGCTCTCTCGTATGCGGTGCAACAATGAGGCCGCCCTCTTTCTCAAGATGGCTTGAAAGCCATCAATCCGAGCTTCCAAAAACATGCTCGATGCACTGCAGTATCTCGGAAGCCCCAACAACATCCAAAGAACATTATTATATTATGCACGAGTAAAACGATAGGCAGTATGCACGAAACATAGTTCACTTCACCTCACTCGTGCACCTTTTAAACCTGCGAGCCAGCATATTCCCCCGGACAGCCCTACGTTCCCTCTCAACGTCCACGCCATCACCGAGGTCCTCCGTGACCCAGTGGCCCGGGTATTAACCTGCGTCACGCTTTTAAGCGGTACACTATTTGGTTCAACAGATGGGACAGTGTTTACTTTCAGATTCCGTGGTTGAACTCACTTTTATTCGCATTGTACCTGAGCCCATGGGCCAAGGCGTACACACATATCCTAATGAGCTTCCGTAGGCCGCTGATCGAAGGACTCAGCAGCACCATCATCAGCATGTGCATGTGCCATCAATAGTACAGCCGATTGCAGTGCTATTGAGCACGAATAATTAAAAGCAGAGTTGGTTAGGTGTGATGAGAGCACGCCAAAACTAAGTATATTATTGGCCGTTTATCTGAAAATTTTTAAACATGATTTTGGCGTTCTCTCATCAAACCCTACCTATGCTTGCTGAAAAACCCTCCAGGCTCTAGTGGTTTTGGAATCGAACGGAGGTTATCATTGTCCTCAGTATCGGGTGCCGTGCCGACACCAGCCAGACAGCTGCTCCCATCCAGAGCCAGCGCAGCAGTTTGTTCCCTGGGTCGCCACTGTCCGGCCGAGTCACGTGGGCCCGTCCTGGAGCACTCGGTACACTGCTCTCCTCGCACCTCTTACGAATGTATCAGGACTATCATGTCTCCTTGTAACGCCAAGTCAGCCAACACTACCGTCTGTTAAGGGCATTGCGAGGCCCTCTCTGGCTCTGCACCTGCACACCGCACACCCGTGACAGCGATGCTGCCTAGTGCTACACCTAGCCTCCGTGTAGTACCTCTACGCTTAAGTACCTACAGCGACTTCTTTTTCCCTTCCATAAATAAATAAATCGCTCGTTATGTTCTCCTGTCCGCGCCATTCATGCATCGTGAGTAATGTGTTTTTTATGTGTAGTAGGTAGGTCCTGGCGCCGCTCGGGGACCGGCGTGCGGCGAGGGCGGGGGGGTGGCGGGGGAGGGGTCTCCTCGATACCGAACACGCAGATATTGCAGCGGACGCTTTACAACCGATCGCCAGCACGCGCCGATCACCGCGTGTTTCACAGCCTTGCAGTGGCCGTAGGTAGTAAGCGAAGTCGTAAAGCGGAATACAACGGAATACAAACCAACCCGCCGAGAAGCAAGAAGTTACCGACAGGTCGGCGGGTCGGCGGCTTTGGTTTGTATTGCGGTTTAACACTTCCTAAATGTAACAGAGTGATGGAACCAACATTACATACTATTATATTGGTACCATGTCGACCACTTTATAGATATCAATGTTTTTATAGAGGATTAGTGGTATCGTGCGACTTAGTGCTTCACGCAGACTCGACACTGTATACTTATTTATGAGCACATAAATCTAAGTGAGCAGGCGACGTGCCGCACCCCATGCGGCCCGCTCCGCTCACCCGCGGACCTTACCCGCCAACGCAATGTGAGGACAACATGATAAGCTCGAACCTCATTATTGGGAACTAAGCCTGTTTCACAGTGCGCTGACGTCGCGCGAGGTGGCGGCGCGCGGCGTGCAGCCACGTCACCTCGTCACCTGTGCTCTCTGACTCCGCCCGTGGGGAGCGCACGAGGGACAGGGCTAATGATAAACTGCTGAGTAGATACACAAGGCGGAATGCTCAGGATTTTGTCAGTTGCCTGGCATTAGTAGATCTAGGTTCATAATTTATGTTGATGTTCGACTAATCCCAAAAATGTACCGAGTTCATTCCGACCTGTTCACTGTACATCCGCGATCATCGAAGATCGACAACTAGCTGATAGTTAGTGCGGTCGCTCGCGCCCCCGCGCCGGTTGCCGACTAACAAATAACAAACTTTAGTGGAGCGCACTTTTTCTGTTCAGAATATTAACAAGCTCCGACAGCGCGAGCGGTCGTCCAGCGAGCGCAGCCCGCAGGTACTTGTTATAGGCGCGGTTCAATGACCCGCGCCGCTTATACATATAAATCGGCGCCGCGATTGCGGAGATCCCTTTAATCGTTTGAATTAATGTCTCCGTAGTTTAAACCAGAGCAAACAAATCGAGCCTCTAAGTGTGGTAAACTATCGTGAATCGTCTACGCGGCCGGATGATTTAATATTCATTATTTATTTACGTGAACACTCGAGGAGATATTTCAGACCCTGTCAGCCTCATGGAAGACCAAAGGCGTTGAAGTCGGCAGTACGAGGACAAACTAACCTTAGATTTGCCGATGACATGATGACACGATGACAGAATTGCTAGACTCACTCACCAAACAAGAGCAAACTTGTTTGGTGAGTGAGTCTAGCAATTCTCTGGTGGCTGTCGATAAATTGCATCCACCCCTTGAACTAACTATGTCTTTGCTAAAGAATTGTAATTTACCATATAGTATGGATTCAAGACCTAACTTTTATAAGGCTAATTACCCTGAAATTAATAATTACCTAAATAAGCTAAACTGGAATGAACTTTTTCTAAATGCGAATGACATGGTGGCAATTTTTTACAAGTGTCTCCGTGACGCTATTGGAAAGTTTGTGCCTGATCGGAAACCAAATAATAGTCGCTATCCGCCGTGGTTTGATAAAGCATTAATAAAATTATTAAAGGAAAAAAACAGGTTAAGGTTGCGTTACAGGAAATACAAGAATCCTCTAGATAAGATTGAACTGAAACTGGTTTCCAAGCGTTGTGAAAAACTAGCCATGAATCTATATAATGACTATATTGATAGAATTGAGAAGGACATAAAAGATAATCCCAAACTTCTCTGGAGTTACATAAAAGCCAAACGCGGTGGCTCTAGTGGCTACCATTTGGCAATGACTGATGGACAGGTTGTTACATCTAACGGTCCTGAAATCTGCGACCTTTTTGCTAACTATTTCGCAACCGTGTATACGCTTGACAAAGATACAGAAATCAACTGCCATACAAAGTACCTCCAAGCACTGCATAATAATAGTCAGGGCTTGAATATTCCAGTGATTGACCGCGACTGTTTGCTAAAAAAACTAACAACAGTAAACATTAGTAAAGGACCTGGCCCGGATGGCATTCCACCTGTTTTTATTTATAACTGTGCCACAGCTCTAGTGTCTCCTTTACTAATAATATATAATGCATCGCTGGCTACTGGAACTTTTCCGTCAAAATGGAAAAAAGCCAAGGTAGTCCCAGTGCATAAGTCAGATGAAAAACATACCGTAAGCAACTACAGGCCAATTTCAATTTTGTCCACATTCGCAAAGATTTTTGAATCTATCATATGTCCACACTTGCAGCAACATTTAAGATTGTATCTTAATAATAACCAACACGGTTTCGTAGCATCTAGATCTACAGCCACAAATTTGGTGTCATTCACGGAGTCCCTAATACAGGCTGTAGATGGAGGCAAACAATTTGACGTAGTGTACACCGACTTCAGTAAGGCATTTGATAAAATGCCTCACTCTATTCTGATGTATAAACTAGCAGCATATGGTATAACAGGGCCTTTATTAAGTTGGTTCAAGTCCTATCTTGCTGAACGCGAATTCTTTGTCGTTGTAAACGGTTTTCGATCGGCTGCACACAAAATAACATCGGGTGCCCCCCAAGGATCTCACTTAGCTCCAATACTATTTATTATGTTCATTAATGACCTTCCTGAGTGTTTTCTTTTTTCCGAACCTTTTCTGTATGCTGATGACTTAAAATTTGCACGAGTAATAGAGTCTAAAAGAGACTGCGAATTTCTACAGCACGATCTTAACCAAGTTATAAAATGGTGTCGCAATAATAAAATGCAACTAAATCCGAGGAAATGTTACCATGTGAAATATACGCGAAAAATTAGTTGTATTGACACAGAGTACTTCATAGACCAAGAGCGAATCCAAGAAGTCGAAACAATAAGGGATCTAGGAGTACACTTTGACAGGAAGGTCACTTTTGTGCCTCATATTGATAACATTATTAAAAAGTCATCAAAAATGCTTGGGTTCCTACTTCGTAACACCAAAGGATTTCGTAAAAGTAGCACCAAGATAATGTTATACAACAGTCTCGTACGCAGTGTTATGGAATATTGTAGTGTTGTGTGGAGACCTCATTATGCCACTCACATGTTGCGTCTGGATCACAGATGAGTGCAAATGAGTCTACATGGCAGTGACATGAGAGGCCAAGTCTACAGGCGTCTAAGAGAGCTATTTGCGCAGTGCCCCAGAGTGCTCCTTACATTTTGACGTGTAGGTATTACACTTTTATAGGAAATAGCAGTTTTTTTTTTAAATTAACGATTAAAAATTTGTACGAGAAGGGATTTAGTATGGTGTAAGTTTGTACTGAATACGTGGTAAGCGTTAGTGCGCCGGCGTCCCTTCCACCCCGAATAATAACATTTAATTTGGTAATGGTACCGAGAGGCAGCGTGTGGTGTATAACATAATGTATGTACTCACAGCGTGTGCAGCGCCGGCAGCAGCGGCAGCGCCGTGTCGCTCAGCTCGCTGATCAGGTTGCCCGCTAGGTTCCTGCAACCAGTCGTACGTTAGAGCACATCACAGTCGATCATGGTTGCGTGGCTAGTCGGCCATTGCGGCCCAGTCCTGGGCACTCACCACCGCGAGAGCAGACAAGCAGTGCGCGGCAGTGCCACCAGTCCACCACGCGCTTGGTCGGGGTGTGCGGTACTGCGGTGTGGGGAGTGAGGATGGTGACTGCCATCGTACACTACGCCAAGTGCTTATACTAACTTTACTTACCTATACAAACAAGACACTTAATACGCCATGCTCTTTTGAACCTGGTAGGATGCTAAACGCGCACCACCACTACTTGTATGTACATATTTTAAACTAAGATAGTATTAAACTAGATGTTATTTCCTTTATTCATAACTAGCTTACCCGCGCAACTTCGTCTGCGTTACATTTTTGATTAATGCTCCACTCCTATTGGTCGTAGCGTGATGCTATATAGCCATCCTCGATAAATGGGCTATCCAACACTAAAATAATTCATTTCGAACCAGTAGTTCCCGAGATTAGCGCGTTCAATCAACCAAACAAACTCTTCAGCTTTATAATATTAGTATAATAGATATGAAACCACATACTTTTACAACAACTATTTAACTTTTTTAGACCAATATGAAACCAAATACTTTTACAGCACGAAACGAAAGACCCCAAACAACCGACATCGATGCAGTTTACCCGGCGAGTTTCGTCGTTTCACGGAAAATCTTAACACCGCGAATTAGAAATTGGCGTCAAATGAACAACGCCATCTATCGAACATGGAGTTAAACTCCATGCAGGGACCGGAAAAAGCGTCCGTGGAGCTCTACCATATTTCCCTGCGGTCATTAGTGTCAAGCACTACAGGATTGCGCCAGTTCTCTTTAGCCAAGGAGAGCGGGGTGAGGCCCTTGTCCATCGTGACCACATCCCGATGCATCTCCACGTCAGCTTCAAGGAAAAATTCCCTGAGACTGCATATCTCGCGATTGTGGAGAGTCCTAGCGTTTAAAAAGCCACGATCTCCGCACCTCCGCGGGATATACAGTCTCATAACCGAAGATCGTGGGTGATACATTCGGAATGCCGTCCACAATGTACGGACCTTTCTATCCAGGGCATCTAAAAACTTAACTAGATTATAATTTTTAATATAGGATATATTTTGGTTTCAACTATAAATATCTTTTATGTTTTTCCAGATTTAGATTCTCGGTGTAGTGTCAGCGTCCTGAGGATTGAGGTTTGTAGGTCGATAACGCCGTATTATATGTAGAGAGATTCACACACCGCACGTCTACTCAACACAGCATTTGTAGTAGGTATTATTTGTAGTACAGTGTGCGATTGGTTCTTTGAGTAAAGTTATGAACTTATGAATGGCCGTCAGTTATTCGGCATTAATGAGCGCAGGCAACGCGGTTCAGTGCGTTTATTATTATTTACTAGCTGACCCGCGCAACTTCGTCTGCGTTACATTTTTGATTAATGCTCCGCTCCTATTGGTCGCAGCGTGATTCTATATAGAATCACGCTGCGACCGAATAAGGCTATATAGCCTTCCTCGAAAAATGGGCTATCCAACACTAAAAGAATGTTTCAATTTGAACCAGTTCTGAGATTAGCGCGTTCAATCAACCAAACAAACTCTTCAGCTTTATAATATATTAGTACCAGTTTGATACAATAGATGTCGTTGCATGTATCTTAAGTAATGATGATGATTGCTTCTTGAACACTTTAAATTCATATATCTTTTGATTAAGAGCACAGATTGCAATGAAACAAAAACTAATACCTTTTCTAAGTTACGCACAATACTTGTGCATTAAAACTAACCACATTGGTTTTGTAATTTTTACGTGATACTTAAACAAACAAACATAGCCGAAGACTCACAGACTGCAGACAAACAGACTGCGGACATACAGACAAAAATTCTAAAAATGGTAGAAATGGGTTCTGTTTGTTATCTTTTAACACCCCTACTATTTTTTTTCTAAATATTTTCAATGTACAGAAACACCACGTCTACAGATTTATTATATCTATATTAGATAGATAGATGCGCACTGTGCGCAGCATCGTCTGGGACTGCATTTCAGACGGTGTAAACAAATGGCTGCGCCGTTTGTCGCCAGAGTCAATGTCGGACTCATCTCAGTTACGCGGCATAACTTAAAATTACTTATTCAATTGCTGCTGCATACAGCACTCTGCACGCATAGCATCCATGGCCATAATAGAAACAGAAGAAACGAAAAACAAAATGAGATTGTAAAATAGAACTTTCACAGTTAAAGTAACCTGTGACAGCAACCAAAGCAGCAGCCAGATGTAATTGACGGCCTGAGTTAAACTGTTAAAATAAAATTCAGTTTGATATTATCAATTAATTCTGTGAAGTGGTATGTAGAGCGGGGTGTCAAGTCTCCAGTGGACCGTCCGCGTCCGCGAGCTCCGGCGGCGACATCTAGTACACTCGCAATCAATTATAAATACCGCAAATTATGAAGTGCTATATATAGCAGTAAGTGTGTCACACGAGACCTGCTCCCGCCCGTGCCGCCTGCCCGCACTGCTGCGCTCTCCTCATCTACACAATCTGCGCTACTAGTCAATTTGCAAGCAGAGCTGCATTTATCTGACCCTTTTTTTTTTTTTTTTTTTTTCGGATGGGAAATCATCAAATGACTTCTCCCGCTCTGGGCTGAGCGGGAGGGAGTGTCAGACTTTTACTGACTAAAACCCATCCATGTTCCTTCATCGCCCTTCGTGTTCCGGGGCCGCGGTATCTCTTTCGAACAACCCGTAGCACCCGGCAGGCATCGGCCCTTGCGGGCCCCTTCCCTATTTATCTGACCCTGCCTACTAATTCTTAACTGCAAGGAGCAAATAATAGACTTGTATTTTTTTATTCCAAATGTGAGATAAATATTGCTAGCTGAGCGTGACTTACCTAGATAGTAAATAAGTGGGAGTAAAGGTGATTATCCCACCACCTTGGGGAGGGAAGGGGCGCGGGCGGGGCGGTCCTCGAATGATAACAGAGCTCCGAGCTAACTGCTGCACTTATCTGAAAAGTTTAGCGGCGACTGGAAGTGGGTCAGCTCCATATGTTGGCAAACTTTGTTTGTTTGTTAACAACAACGAGCTATTAAATGGTCGCACATTGCTCGGTGTCCCGATATTAAACAATACGATGATAATGTATGACCTATGAGTAGCCGCGTGGCTGCTGGCTAGAGATGCATGGAGTAGTGCGTAGCGTACGTACAAAGTCTGCAGGTGGTGCAACGGCGCGAGCGCGTGCGTTGGCACGTCGCGCAGCAAGTTGCGCGCCAGGCGCAGCGTGCGTAGCGCGCGGCAGCCCCACAACGCGCCGTCCTCCAGCTCCGAGATGAAATTGTCTTCCGCCGACCTGTACAAACATACGCATTACTGGCGTACTCCAGGCTCCGCAAGTCCGCACCACACCGGCCGAGCCGCCTCACGAAGCAGATCGCTCGGTCGGAGGAGCTCGGAGCTTGCGTTTCCTATACTTCTGGCCTTAATTAATTTCTGACAGTTTTGCATGATATGCGATATAATTTAGATTTGGTTTATTGCAAGTAAGTTTTAGTAATGCATTCGATCTTGTTGATCATAATATTGTTACTTTACTTTTGTGATTGTTGTTATCTGTAAAGGAAAGGAACACCGATTCAATTTACATCGTATTGATACCACAAAGTGAGTTATTCGTTGTTATATGGACGTAGTTAGGCCTACTGAGTAGAACATGATGATCGTCGCAGTATGAAAGTGACCTGCATCAGGCGATGACGTAGCGAAGTGAAGCGTTAGGTAGCGGCAGGTGGCAGCAGGCGCCGCGTGCCGCTCGGACGAGTTTATGTAAATGGCACAAGGTCGGCGGAAGCGACCTCTTCCTGACGCGAACGCCGCCAGCTTCGACAATGAGGCAGCACCTCTGCCGTCGTCGTGTTCCGATCTAACAATGACGACGTTCGTAATACACACATCAAAAGTATCTAGGGATCAACATATATTTTTGCAATAACTTTTCTCCTGATTGATATTAATTAAAATTTTCTTTAAGGATTCATCAAATAAAGTGTTTTCGTTTGTCACAGTAACGATAAACCAAGTCACCTTTGCATTAATAAAGAAATTTGCCATTTTCCTAATAAAGGGATTTTTGACATTTGAACCACTAACATTAAAGTTCGAAAAAAAGACTGAAATAACAGTTTTCTTTAAAATTTTATTGGGTAACTTAAACAATTAATAATCCGTGTTTCTACCGCGAACACTAACAACACAAGAACATCGGTTTGGCATACTCAAAATGAGTTCATCCAAATCACGCTGTGGAATGGCCGCCCATGTTCGTTGCAACAACAAAAAAAGGTCTTCTTGCGACTGGATACCCTCCATATTCGGCAGAGCTCTTCTCTGTAGCATATCCCATGCATGCTCAATCGGGTTCAAGTCTGGCGACTGAGCAGGCCAGGGCAGGACATTGATGTTAGCTGCGGCGAGAGTCTGTCTTACAACTCTTGCGGTGTGCGGTCGTGCATTATCATGCATTAACTGAAATAAGGGACCGATTTGCACTTGTAGAGGAACGATGACGTCTGATACAATCGTCTCAGCATAAATTTGAGCGTTGAGGTTGCCTCTGATCCAAATCAACTCAGTTCTTCCGCCGATCCAAATACCCGCCCATACCATGATGGTTCTACCACTATAAGGATGGACTTCCTGGCAGGATTTTAATCGCTGTTGGCGTCCAGGGGTTCTCCAGTGTCGTATACGTCTTGTATCCGGTCTCATACCAAAACGAGACTCTTCAGAAAAGCACACGAAACGCCATTGTTCTTCTGCCCAATTTCTGTGTTCAAGAGCCCATTGATATCGAATCCTACGATTGTGCATTGCTATAGGTGGTACCCGTAGCGGTCTTCGGGAATGAAGGTTCACTTCATGCAAGCGGTTTCTGACTGTTTGGTCGCTAATTAAGTTCCCTGAAGAGTGATGAAGCCTCACGGCTAACATCATGGCGGTTATTGTTGGAGCTCTTCGAGTTAAGATTTGAATGTATCGGTCTTGTCTCCGTGTGGTGCAGCGATACCGTCCTCCATGGCGCTCAGCCACGGTACCAGTGCTTCGGTAACGTGTCCAAAGTCGACTGATAACACTCTGACTTGTATTCAGAGCTAAAGCCACAGTACGTTGCCGGGAACCAGCTTCTATCATTCCCACGGCTCTGAGCATTTCTTCCCTGCTTAAATGACGTCGCCGCTCCATAATAACGTTGGTTTTAATCAGTAGTAGGGAAACAGTAGCACTAATAATGTCTTCAATGCGTTGTATGTTTTTATAGGGAAAATATTGACAGCTTATTTTCATCTTTTACTCGAATTTGATTGAGAGTTCCTGATTCAAATTATGAAATGCACCAAAAAGGATCCATATAAATTTATAAAATCATAAATTTATTACAAAGCCACATCTCAATCTCAAGAAATCCGCATAAAAATGCTTGATCCCTAGACACTTTTGATGTGTGTAGATGCATCAATCATCAATCAATACGGAGTGAAAGGAATGTTTCTATTAAAATAAGACACAGGACCGGATACACTTCTTTACTCACCCGAATTACGCGACTTTATGAGCGAAGCGCCAGGGCAGCGCGAAATTAAAATTTTCTTAGGTTTTTTACAATTTGCAAGTCAGTGTCAGGCCTGTATATTAAACAAAATATGATTCGCGGCCGTAAACCGTATGTAGTTACAGATTTATAATAATTAAAATCATCAATACAACCCTCTAAGTTTATTTAATCCCAATGATTGACTTTTTCATGAAATAGTCATTGATTGAGGTTGACTTAACCGTTCTTCTTCTCGTATTCCAATAACTTTCTCCGGCACTGCCGCTAACAGTTGTTACCGTTTCAACGCTTAGTACAGTGAAGGATCTCCCGATCCCGAGCGGCCGGCGCCGCGCGCCCTCGTCATAATATACGAAATTAACAATAATAAATACCAGTCCAGTTACGTGTTATGTACAGGAGTGGGCATCACTTTCTCCGCGCCACAGCTGCCGGCGCTCAATGAATCAGCGCAAACCGCAGGCTCTCGGTGACGAGCCGGCCATGTTAGCTTGTAATACTAACTCGTAGATCTATACGCAGTGCTCGAGCACGCACTGTAGGTCAGCGCGAGCGGCCGGCATTGAGCCGAGCGCTGCAGGCACGCGCAGTAGGACCGCTCCATCCCGGTAATAAATCAATCAATTCCGTCCGTCTGTTACCTTTTCACGCTAAAACAGCTGAAATTAAGTTACTTCTAATTGCGGTCGTTCGTATCAATAGGATCTAATGCCACGCGAACAAAGTTCGGCTTTAATTAGCGGCGATAAGCTTTCGAGTGGACACGCAGTCGGCATGCATTTGTGGCAAAGGTATTGTTGTTCTGTTCGATGTTTGTGCGCCAGCACTTAGACTCAAGTGGCACTTCTGTAGTGCGCTGGTGTGGCGCCGGCGCTGGCCACGCGTTGGTATTGGCAGCACGCGCACGCGCTCGCCACTCGCTCCGCGCGTACGAATAGATTCGCGAAATGCCGGCGGCTACGCGCGTCCTCCACCAGTACATTGCTAAACGTGTCTGGTATGTAGTCGCGCAGGATTAGCGAGTGTCGCAGCCGTGAGCGGCGGCGGCGGCGCGGCGCCCGAGAGCGCGCGAGTGGCGTGTGAAAGCGGCGCGCGCGCGGTTCGCACGCCTCCACGCGTCACACATGTCACATGTACACCGTGGTGTGCAGGTAACGCTGCCGGCGCAAGTGTCGGAGTGATGCTCGCTTCTGGCGCCGCCGCCGCCGCTCCATGCTGTCATTAATCTTATTCAAAAATTTCGTTGAAAGTTCTTTTTACGAACCGGAACGGACCCTTCGCGAAGCCGCCAACCAAGCATTATGTACATTAAACTAAGTAACCCTACGCAAAAATTATTGCAAGGAAAAGACTTTTTTTGGGGTGAAAATTGCGATTTCCGGTAAAACTCAATGTAATATAATGCTATCAAAACATTGTGCCGATGCATGCATTGAATAGTAAACGCGTCATGGAGGAATTTAAAGCGTATTATAACCTTAAAAACCATACAGTATTTAAAAAAAAAGCTTGTGAAAAAGTTGGAACTTTGACCCCCAATATATCCGTAACTAGATGGTTCCCAGGTATGGTCCAGAACAAAAAAAAAACTTTTTTGCAAAAAAAAAACTAACCTACTAAACTTTTTTGCCACCGACTTCCGACAGTAAAGTTATTTTTCACTTTTTTAGTGTTTTTTTGGAAGTCGGTTTTTTTTTTGCAAAAAAGTTTTTATTTTACCCTTTTTAGTTATCGTATCACACACAAATCCTTGTCAAGTATCAATTTCGCAATTTCTTTTACTTGGATGACATTTTTTCCAAGTAGATCCATTCAGATAAAAGAAAAAAATTTCAAATCGGTCCATAAATGACGGAGATATGAGGTAACAAAAACAAAAAAAAAAAAACACAACCGAATTGAGAACCTCCTCCTTTTTTTGAAGTCGGTTAAAAAATGATCGCAATGACGGGGAAAACAGGCTTTATCTTTATCTATTTACACCCTTTATTTTGCACGCGGGAAATTGATTATTTTTGCTCACAATTTCGGAATGAAGATAAAAAAGGGAAATCTTCGCTGACGTTAGTTGTTCCATTCAGTAGAATCGCGTGTGCAGCCGATGAGCGGTGAGCGCTGCACGGCCCACGGCCTGCTCGCCTGACGCCTGCTCCGCCGCCAAGCGACGGCGACGGGAATACGATATCCGCTATATGTGTATCCTACAATCGTGCACGGAACACAAACCGCGGAATGTCAGATTGCGAGCAAAGGCGCCGGATAATTTGATATACGTTGATGGTTGTCATTAGGCAGCGGCGCGCGTCGGCTACAGTACGTTTGGTACAGTCGCAGAGTGGAGCACAACTCACTCCACGCCATTTGCTGACACAATACCACACAATGTCTGATTCGTCGCAAACAACCCGGCTGTTGTTTGCCATCACTTACCCGCCGCCGCCGCCCGCATGTATATTGCCGCAATATATTTACTGTTTACTATTTGTTTTGCGAATGTTCGGAGGTTATTTATTGTCATGACGGGGCAGACTAGCGGATTAATTTGAACCGAGTGAAGTATCGGCGTGCGGTGAGCATCAGAGGCAGTTGTGTGACGCACATCACTCACCAGCATACACCATGACACCACGCACCGGTCTCACTCACCACCATTTAAAAGCTGCACCAAGTAATGTCACCTAACGTATGCCTACGCCACCTATGGTATGGTCTTATAATAACGACAAACTTTCTACTTCGATTTTCGATCACTGAGGCATATCACAACGTAGACTAGCCAATTACGCAAGAGTACGGACTGTGTGCGCAGACAGTCTGACAGGTGGTGCACAGATGCACTCATCCCTCACCGTCACGACCACTACTCAAACATTGTGTGATAGCTTGGAGAGAGTCCGCAAAGATCGGGGAGTGATCAGTCGCACGACCGACGCTTTAATGTGCTCTCTTCATTTATACTGTAAAACCCACAATCGAAGTAATTACTTTGTTTGTAAGCTTTTTCCTCTGATTTTAACGTCAATGTTCATTCATTTGTCTAATTTATTTATTAGATAGATAGATACATGTCAGTGGATTTACTATTTTTGGAATAGTTTCATAATAATCCTATGCACTAGTTTATTGGGATGAAGAACAGGGTGTAAAGTTCTTCAAACGAGAGGATCTTTAGAACAGACGGGTGTTATGTCTGGTGGGCTGCTGCCCGTTAGTTCTTCATTTGTGGCAAAGACGGCGTTGTAGTACTTTTTCTGCTGTAGTAATGTGGCATCATTCTCCTGCCCTTATCCCAATTTATTTGGGGTCGGCTCGGCATGTCTTCTTCTTCCATACTTCTCTATTACTTTGTGGAGAAATTGTTGAAAAAAAAAAGAAATGCAAACGCTATCAATACAAAAAAAATTAAATGTCACAGCATCAAAAAAAATTTCAAACGAATCTCAAAAAGGCTCGTTTGCAACCACGTAATTTACAGAGCGGTCATGAAACCGCTAGGCCGTTTATTCCGTTGATATAATTTATGAATAGCCGTTCTCATGCTTGTCATGACTGAAATGGCAAACAATTGAAGAATACGGGCATAATGAACCTCCTCAAGCACATATCGTGATAATATATAGGCTACTATTTGAAGAAGCCTTCAAATGGTCGCGATTCAGAAATTGACGTCAAATGAACAACGCCAGCTATCGAGCACGGAGTTAAACTGCTAAAATTTAATGAATTGAAAGCGATCGAACAAACAATATAGGCTATGAAGATTTTCAAAGCAGCGCCTTCTGAAGTACCTTTTGCTATCATAGCTTTTTGAAAAACCCGATAAGTCGATTTAAAGTTATCTTGTGAGCACTTCATCTTTATTCATTAGTACCAGTTTGATTCAATAGATGTCGTTGCATGTATTTAAGATACTACTAATGATGATGATTGCTACTAATGATGATGATTGCTTCTTGAACACTTTAAATTCATATATCTTTTGATTAAGAGCACGGATTGCAATGAAACAAAAACTAATACCTTCTCTAAGTTACGCACAATACTTGTGCATTAAAACTAACCACATTGGTTTTGTTATTTTCACGTGGTACTTAAACAAACAAACATAGCCGAAGACTCACAGACTGCAGACTGCAGACATACAGACAAAAATTCTAAAAATAGTAGAAATGGGTTCTGTTTGTTATCTTTTAACACCCCTACTATTTTTTTTCTAAATATTTTCAATTTACGGAAACTCCACGTCTACAGATTTATTATATGTAGTGATGGATATGGATAGATATAGATTTTCGTATTATCGCCTCCAATGATTGAAAAAGAAGGCTTAGGCCGACTAATGTGTTTTAGTGTCGTTTAGGTCAGCGGATCAGTAGATAAAGAGGTCTGCGACAGTACACCTACTGAGCTATGTCGAGTAGCGCCTCGCGAGCGGGACAAACAAGTCGCGAGCCTTCAGCGGCGACGCTGAGTAATGGGCACCGCGCTAGTGAGCCAACGAGGGCGAACCTACCCCTCCCCGGCGGCGGCGTGACCTTCCCGGATTATTTATTTACCCACACTTTTTGCCGTCTACAGATCCCGCGACGATGCGCGATGCCAGTAAACAAGATTTACCGCAGCGTTACACTGCCACCGTGCGGAATGATCTGCCTATAGATAACACCTCGGCCTCGGCGGGTGCCTGCGGGACGGGGGACGGGAGACGGGGGACTGGGGACTGGGGACGAAGAAGTTCATGCCACTAACGAACAAAGGCTTCCCTTCCACAGTACTGGACAACTGTGTGATTCTCAATATATCCCTAATGTTACAAATAATAATAATAAAACCGACCACATCACGATGTGGCAAATTCAAAACGACCAATGAGCGAAATTCACGTCGTGGCTGATTTAAAAACAACCAAATCGCGATGTGGCAAACACAAAACTACAACGAAGCGAAATTCGGCTTGTGGCTGTTTTAATTTTCGACCACAACGCGTTCTGGCAATGAGGAAATGCCAGAACGCGTTCTGAGCCTTTTTCAAACACAACCCGATGTAAATACATTAGTAAGAAACTTGCCGATGTTGATTGATAAGGTGATGCCCGAATCCTTAAAGGTTTGGCCACAGATGGCTTACCTTACCGATCCGGGTTAAGCAACTCTTGCCAAGGTATAGAAACGGATGGGTTACCTTACCGGTTCAGGTTGAGCAACTCTTGCCAAGGTTTAGAAACGGATGGGTTACCTTACCGGTTCAGGTTAAGCAATTCTTGCTAAAGTATGGCCACCATTTCATTTTTATATTTTCAAACTCAAATGGGTCCCGCCTGCTTCCAACTATTTTAAAGTTAAAATGTAATTGTTCTTAGCTTTTTAGTGTTTTTTTTTTAACTTATGAGCGTTTACGTCTATCGCGCGAAGTCAAGTTTAGGTAATTCAATGCAATTTTTACGCACACAGAAGCGCGCGTGTTTGTCTGCATAGCGCTGGCGCGTTCTCTTGCGCTATAGTCAAACTAACCACTGTGATCCGTTCGAGTGCAATTGTTGTAGTAAAATTTAATTTGAATTGGAATGTGAACGTACACGGATTACTGAACTACGAGTGCTTATAATAAGTGTTTAATAATATATTGCAAGTATAGCTATAATTATGATTAATATTAAAGTGGTTTTTTAGTTATTCAAACATGAATTTGTTGATCTAAACTTTAGAAAGAAACCGAACTTCGTTAATTATTATTGATTTGTGATTGATTAATAAATATTTTTTATTCTATTCAAATAAATCACTTTATACGGATTTACTTATGTTTATTTTATATTATATTTTAACCTGACGTGATGTTCCTCTTAGTGACACCTCTTATGAGAGAAATACAGTAGGTTGGCGTTAACTTTAAAAACAATTTATGTTCTTATTTACAAAAAAAAAGTAAAAGTTTTTATAAATAAAATTAGTAGAAAAAAATAGGGTAAATATTTGTTGTCACTAAAAATATTGTTAGTCATCAAAAATAATTATAAAAAAATGTAATCATCAAAGTACCAACATTTTTCAATCACGCTATAAACGTCCGCTATCCTTCTAAGTACGGCTAAGGTCAGGTCAGGCAGAACGCCGAGCGACGTGGCCTCTCTCTAGAAAGCCTCGCGGCGGACTGATTTGAAATTGCTCACGCGCAATGTTTTTTTTTTTTGTAAGTGCATCTCGCAGTTCAGCCTTTTTTTTTTTCGGATGGGAAATCATCAAATGACTTCTCCCGCTCTGGGCTGAGCGGGAGGGTGTGTCAGACTTTTACTGACTAAAACCCACCCATGTTCCTTCATCGCCCTTTGTGTTCCGGGGCCGCGGTATCTCTTTCGAACAACCCGCAGCCTAGGGCTGGCTTCTGCTTAACCGGACAATCCTGTGGGTGCCTTGAAATAAATTAAGGCCTCCAGCCAGGACAATGATTTATAGTAGTTTTCAAATATTTATAGAAAAATAATCACTGTAAATTAGTTGAAATTTTAAATTGGATGTTTTAAAGCATATGTTCTTCTATTATATTAAGCTATTATTATATTAAATTAAGTAAGATATATCAGTGAAAAAATCATTTTAATTCCTTCACATTATTTGAACTTTAATTTCTTATAGAAAGATACCTAAATCAAAAAAATGTTTTTCGTTAACTATTTTCCTTAGGATCTTAGCAATTGGTTAAAAATAAAAACTAATTAGGTTTGCCAGTGGTTACCTATAATAAGGGCTTCGAAACTGACGCTGAAAGGGAAATCAAGAAAACCTCTGTTGAGTTATCTTGATACAATTTACCAATACTCTATTAATTGAAATTTTTTTTCTACAACTATTGAGACAACGAAATTACCTAAAGTTATTAGTAATTATCATTTTTGTAAGATAAAGGGTTGATGGTATTAAAGGGTTTGAAAAGTACTGTTTTGGAGTCAAACAGCGCATGGACGGCGTATTTACGCTCTTAAGTTTTTTACCGCAGTCCGGTTTTTTAGTTTTTTTTTAATTACTTTTTTTTATTTCCAGCTTTTTAGTTTACAAATGTGAAAGATTTCGCAGACGATTAGCCAAAAAAAATTTTTACCGCCTTCACAGCGTGGAGGTACTCCCAGCTTATGTTGTGTTCTGATTCAAAATGTATACCCGGTGTCACTTTCACAATTAATACGATTCTAACGACACCTCTCAAGCTAAAATCCATCGAGCCGTTCAGGCTGCAGAGCGTGCCAAACATTTGATTTTGGCGCCAAAAATCCGTCATTTTGTTTATTTTTATTTTGATATACCCAGTGTCACTCTCACAGTAAATAGGAATCTAGCGACACCCCTCAAGCTAAAATCATTCAGGCCGCAGAGCGTGCCAAACAATTATACATACATACATACTCTCGAAAAACATAACCCTCCTTCTGGCACAGTCGGGTAAAGAACTGAAAACTTAAAAATAATTTTATATTGATAAGAAATATACCATTTTATAGGTACATTATAATATCCCATATTATTTTAATAAAAGCGCGTTACACCTTCTATATTTGTCTTGCCGTCAAAATGTACGGCAAGAGAAATAAAGAAGGGTGTGTGAAGACGTGAGTCTGGTGTGTATGTGTATGTGTTGTAATGTACTTATATGATGTGGGATTTACTTCGGCATAGTTCGTAGCTCGTAGTGATTCGTAGTACGAACACATATGAGGTGTTTTGAGCACTTTAAGTGTTATTTAATCATGTTGTTCCCACGAGTGTAGGAGATAAACGGTCCATCCCCCAGAGCGTGGAACCTAAGACAGAAACACGCTTGCACGATACAAAGATACAGAAAGCAAAGCTGATAGAAATCTCTATTCCTAGACAGCACGTTTCGCCGAAAACTCAGTGTAGGGAACAAAGGCTTCAGTACAACAGGGTTCGCCCTGGTACCCTGACGGAACGAGGCGCAACGATAGCGATATTTATTTATTTACGATCTCCAACAAAGGATGTACACAGATCATGGGAAATAAATTATGGACGACAAAGGTATCACGTAAGTGTACTCCTTCACTTACAGGAGACCACAGCATGCATAATAGAATGTTAAAATACTTATAAAAGACATTTAAAAAGTTACAAGAATTAAAATAAGAACACATTAGGTAAATTTTTGAAATTTAAAAATAAAAATTAAATTAAAATAATTAACAAACAAATAATTGTTTCAGACGTTTTTATACATTGCAAGAGATTCACAGATGTCAAGATTGGTTTTTTAGCTACCGTGTTATGTTGCCTACAAAGTGTACACAAAAAGCGTGCACAGCGGCGTAATGACCCAGGTAGGCGATATGACATGTTTATACACCCTCGTACCGCTCAGCCCTCGGCACGTGCTCACCTTGGCATTGGGTCATGCACCTAATCAAATACAATTCACATTCATAACAAATGGAACGAACTTATTTTCCCAAATCTGATGGAGTTGCAAATGGATATTATCTAGGACCAAAGTACTCATCAAGACGAATCAAACGAACCTAAACTCGATGCGGGTATGTCGTTTTATTACGCAGATCCATAGAGTATATAGTCTTTGCGCAGATCCTATGGCCACCTTCCAGGTTCATCATCAGATCAGCTCCATGTTATCATAATATTGCATTGTCACGCGAAATACATATGCGGGCAAAATTTTCAGCTCAATCGGAAACCGGGAAGTGTGTCAAATTTAACTTGCAAGATATGTTTACAGACAGAAAGCGGGACAAGTGAAACTACATGAAAGCTTGTTAGTAAACGTATTACAACTACGTAGGCCATAAAAAGGGAAGTAGTATTTTTTATTTTTATAATAAGTTCACGCGGATGAAGGTAGTTAATTATTAAAGGACATCAACCAAATTGGGCTAACCGTGAACAACCCTATTGGAAAAAAAGGAATTCATAAATAATTTAGTAATAATATTTACTGAACATTGGTCCCTATTGGTCAATATAAATAATATTAAAAACGAATAAAAAAGATTTTTAATTGATTTGTATTTGTATGGTGACAGTAGCGTTGAGTTAGGGTTGCCTAAAGAATAAAAACACAGAAAAAATAATATCGATATTTTTGATGTTTCGATTCGAGAGCTTCGAAAAATTCAAATGTTTTCCTGGAAGACCAAGCTTTGCTCTGGCCGTTGGAGGGTTCATCACCAGCATCACCATCATCATCTTACACTTTACGTACTTACTTTCAAAAAGATATAAAGTATATCTTTTTGAAAGTAAGTATGTAGAACAACTTTTTTTTTGAGATGGTAAAATCATCCATTTATTTCTCCCGCTCTAGGGTGGAGCGGAAGGGCGTGTCAGACTTTTACTGACTAACACTGTTCAAAGAGGAGACTTACCGCCATGATTATAGCGTGACCACGTAGAACAAACGTTGAAAGTCGTTTAGCCTATATCGGGGAAAAATAGTAAGAATCGTTCGTAATTGGTAATTCGTCTACGTTCGTTTGGGTTTTGTTCGTCGTGGTAGCGGGTATTATTAACACGTGCTTTTCTTGAAGATTCTTATTGTAATGCGGCGTGGTCCATAACCAAAAGAATTACGCAAAACAAAACAGCACAACACGATGGAATCGATTTCAAATCGAGTGTTCGACTGACAGTGCAGAGAACTGGCAACACTGACCCAGACCCGATTGTCAAATTGTCAATGTCAAAATGTCATTCACTTATCGTTTTGCGTTTGCGCTCTTTTTCGTATCGTATTGTGAATATTATTTCGACTTTAGCTATTTTTGACGACTTGTGCTGTTCAAAATGGATTCTGATGATATTCTAAACGACGACCCCGGCTCACTCTCGGGCTCAGTACCCGCTTCAAACGTTAACCCTAGCATTTCTCCGCATAATGAACCCGCTTTACATGAAGACTTGCGCGAGAACATGGACTTATTTATATTATTTAACCAATTTGATACAAAGCTTCTTATATATGTATATGTTTTCTTCCTACTGTAAGCCACTCAATAAAATCAATAATAGTGCAATATATTTGTGTTCATGTTCAAGCCCAATCGCCATACAAAGTGGTTGATGTCCTTTATTAAATGTCTTCCTCGTAATAAAAATCAGCCTTATAAAGTCCAAGGTTACTTTAAATTTGGATGTTATGATTATTTCCATAGATAGAGGATCAAGTTTACTTAGACGATCTGCTTAGCTAGTAGAGGTAGGGGGTGTGGGGGTGTGTATGCGGCACTCACAGGAAGTGCAGGTGGTGCAGGTCGCGCAGCGCGTGCGCGGGCAGGCGGCGCAGCGCGCAGCGGTCCAGCCACAGGCGCGCCAGTGCCGCGCCGCTCAGCGCGCCGCCCGACACCGACTCCAGCCGGTTCATCGACAGGTTTCTGCAAGACACACATCTCTGTACTACACGCACTACGGACACAACTCGGAGCTCAATATTGTGACAAATTAAAACGCCAAGACCGAGTGGAAAATGTATCGACCAGTTGATACTTTCGCTGTCGCTACTCCTGCGTACTTACCTTCATGCAAAACATGGTTCAGTCAGTTATAAGTCGTGAATCCTTCTGCAGAACGATGACTCGTGCAATTGGACGAGAATGGTTCTAATGGAAGGAGCGCGAGAGCCGCGCGTATCGGACTGAGTCGGAGCCTACAGCCATCATCATAATATTATGTCATTAAGTTCGGAGCAGAACACGGTTTACTATACAGGAAGTGCTGGTAGGTATGTAGGCAGGAGATGGGATGGTGTATACTCACAGCTCGCGCAGGCCGGCGGCGGGCAGCAGCGCGTCGCGCGCCAGCGTGCTGATGTTGTTGTTGGACACGTCCCTGCAACAGCAACGCGCGTCACTCACGACACACTACAACACAACAGTTGCCTCTCAAATGACACAATTGAATAAGCAGCTAAGACAAACAATCAGATGCTGTCGATGCAGTACCTACATAAAAATCGGTAAAGTACCGGACCGCGCGCGCGGCGTACGGTGGTACAACCCGGTACCTCCGCACCACCGCAGTCGGTGGCAAAAAAGTGAATCAAACATAAATCTTCAACTTCCGTAACATATTGACACCTCGCGCACTAAGCGGCCACGACCACGACTTTTGGCCGCAGAAGCTTCGACCAGGAAGAAGTTTTGGGAGCACGACCGCGTCCGACCAGGTTGGGTTGAGATAGCGGGCGGTGCGGCGGCCGGTCGTGCGACAAGTTCGTGGTAGGCGCCGCGTAGAGCGCGAGATCCCTTAAAGCCGAGTGCAATGACATTAATATAAAAATTAAAAAAACCCGACTGAAAAGCAAAAAGCGCATTTAGACGCAGGCGCACGGCACGCTGGACCTATTCCATGTTTTAATAATTTTATATTTCAATGGGTTGCCGCCTGCTTCGAAAATGTGCTTGTTTTAACCCGACTGAGAAGGGTCATGTGTTTATCAGCCTATATGTATACAGGTATTTGCTGCATCGATTGCCAAATTGAACGGGCCGAAAGAAGGCGTCTTTTGCTGTCTCTTCAGCCCCAATAATACATCCTACAACAACAACAATTAACAATTGCTACAATTGAAACAGCAGCTGCTAACTACTACATTTGCATTTGTTAATGATTAGTTTTTTTTTACCGTAATATCGAATATCAGCCTGATGGTGTCCCTAATCCATAATGATGAATTAATAAAGCCGGCGCCGCCGGCGCGCGGCGGGCGGCGGGCGTGTTGTGTACCGCACACAGGAGTATTCGACCTCAAAATCCGGTTAAAAGACACAAAAAAATATTTTAACAATTGACACTCAATTTGCTTTGTTTGCATACGTCACTAATCGAACTAGTATAAACCGGTTCCAAACACGGCTTGGAAGGCGCCCGCTGTGGGTGCAGGTAGCTTAGTCGTTGTTGAATACGCACGTCTTTGTTTTTGATACGCCATATTTTATAACAACTTTGCAGTTTGTGTTTTGAGTAGTTTGTGAAGATATTTGTGAACATTTTCAATGGGTACCGAAGCACAAGGTATGTACTTAATTATGATACTAAAATAGGATTGTTCCTTTTGATAATTAGTTTATTTTTGAGATTCAAATGACTTATATTAAAATATTGATATTTTTGACTAAACTGTTCAGAAAAAGGTGTTTTTGTAATACTTCCGGGCATGATCGGGCAAAAATCATTTTTTTTTATAGCAAAAGACGTTTGTTATGCTATCCTAAATAAAAACATGTCACCCATCTTGCCACCATTTTTTTTTAAACAGTTTATATTTTTAGTGTATTTTTTATTATTATTTTGCACATTGACTTAGAGTTCGTTTATCATTTTAGGTTCGGCCCCATGTGACATGCAAATGTCTAGAAGATCATACACGCTTTTCAGAGACAGCACTAAACGAAAATTAGATAAAAATTATTGGACATGGAACAAAAAGTTAAGGAGATTACGAAATGTCCAGAAAATGAGTTTCGAATAATAAGGGATGATCTGAGACATTTTAAATCCGATTTAAAGCAAAGATGGAGTTTAGCCAACAATACAGAAGCACGTTTCCTCAATCAACATAAAAACTGGCTAAACAATTCCATAACAATACATAGCTGGTCAACAATGTCTACATCAAAACAAGGGCGACCAAGCAAGTCATTCCAGGAATTAACTGATCGCAGCAAGAGGCGAAAAACAAAAGAACTTCGAGAACAAGTGCCTGTCCAAGAATTAACATACGCTGCCAGTGTTAGTCAACGAAAGTCAGGAAACATTGAAGCATCGAAAATAATAAAAGAAGTCACTGCCACTCCTACAAGAGCAAAAAAAATTAAAAAAATGCTGTGTGACGTTCAAAAAGTGTCTGCAAAGAAACATTCAGCTTCAGAAGCTTTGTCCCTTTTTATTGAGTGTGATTTGACCAAGAGACAGTACGAGATACTGCACGAATCTAACAAAATTATCTATCCTTGTTATTCGCTTATTAAAGAAGCAAAAAAGCATTGCTATCCGAGGGAAGAGTCTATGCGCGTAACAGAAACTTGCGCCGAAGTTCACCTCCAAGACTTATTAAATCACACAGTTTCAAGACTATGCAAATATCTAGAGGATGTACTTGAAACCTGTACTCCAGAAGAATTACTTAATATGGAACTTATAACGAAATGGGGTTGCGATGGTAGTCAACAGGCTCGATTTCAACAAAACTTTCAAGATGATTCAGGAGCTGATGATGCAAATATATTCCAAAGTTCGTTGGTTCCTATAAGATTACAATCTAATCTTGAAAATCATAAGAAAATTTTGTGGCAGAACCCAACACCATCGTCACCACGATTCTGTCGTCCAATTCGGATACGATTCCTACATGAAACTGCCGATATCACAAGAGATGAAATAAAGTATATAGAGGACCAAGTAGAACAATTGACGAAGACAGAGATACCTAATTCGAATGGTGTACAGATGAATGTTTTGCATACCTTGGTTCCGACTATGGTAGATGCAAAGGTGTGCAATGCCGCTACAAATACAACTTCACTATGCGATGTTATATATGTGGAAAAACATTAAAAGATTTTAACGATTTTAAAGCAACTAAGACAGAAAATCCTGAAGTACTCAGATTCGGAATTTCAATTTTACATGCGAGAATTAGATTATTTGAGACTCTTCTACATATCGCCTATAATTATAAACTACCTTTGAAAAAGTGGCAAGGAGTTTAAATGAGAAAAACATTGTGAAACAAACAAAAAAAAGAGTACAAAAAGACTTCAAGGAAAAAACAGGACTCATTGTAGACGTTCCTAAAGCCGGTTTTGGGAACTCTAAATCGGGAAATACATCCAGAAGGTTTTTCAGCGATCCTGAAACAGCTGCTGAAATTACAGGCATCGACATATTATGTCTCATACAGAAGCTGAGAGTAATATTAAAAGCCATTTCTTCTGGTAATTAAATAAATGAAAGCAAGTTTGCAAATTACGCAAATGAGACTGCGGAACTGTATGTCAAATTATATGGTTGGCATCCCATGACACCTACACTACATAAAATCCTCGTACATGGTCCTGCCATAATTAAACATGCCCTTCTGCCCATCGGACAACTATCGGAAGAGGCTGCTGAAGCCAGAAATAAACATTTTCGTTCTTACAGACTAGTGTTGCAACAGAACTCTGCTTCCGCTTCCGCTTCTGCAGAAGTTCCGCAAGCTTTTTCACTTCTGTTTCCGTTTCTGGTTCCGCAACTTTATAACAGAACTCTAAACGGAAGATACAGCGAGGAGCGCGGGGGTGGGGGCGCGTGAACGGCTGGACATGCATGACGGAATCGGCGCGTGCCCCCGGGTTTGGCGGGGGCAGTACACAAACGCGTCGCAACGAGTTTGCTTATCATTCTATTTTCTGTTTCATTCTGCGCATCACCGCGCCTCGTGACGTTTAACGTAAGCTCGTAAATCTTCTGTTGATTTTTTCTCATTTTTGTTACTTGTTACTTAGGTACCTATTAGTTTTGTGTCTAGTGCAATTATGAAACCAAAAACCAGTCCCATTTGGAACTATTTTGTTGAGATTAATGACTCAAGTGCCCGATGCAAACTCTGTGAAAAAGTGTATTCGCGAAAAGGTCGCACGACTACAGCGGAGCTGGTTTAATATATATATGAAGAACACCGAAACAGACTCAAAGGTGTAAAAGCGGCCAAATTACTTTTTATTAAATATAACTTACCTCTGTTTAACTTCGAGTACTAAAAGTACAAAATACAATTATGACAAATTCTATTAAACAAATCTGAAAAAATAAAAATGTGTTTTTTCTTCATAGTATTAACACTTCCGCTTCCGCTTCCGCTTCCGCATCCGCATCCGCTAAGATTTACTTTTGACATCTGTTTCCGTTTCTGCTTCCGTTAAGACACTTCCGTTGCATCACTATTACAGACTCGATTTTACGAGGAATTTGCTGAGGAGCAACCGCATTTTTTTTTACCAGAAACTAAAGAATTATTTGTAGAAGTGGGGCCTGAAAATATCCAAGAGGTGAGTGTGGAAAGTTGTACCGACTGAGTTAGGTATTTTTATGATTTTATTGTGCGTAAACCTTGTGTCATGTTTGTTGGTACTGTTTTTTAAATAAAGCTTAAGTATTACATATGCAGTTTTATTTTTTCGAAGATTATTACGTTATTTAAACGACATAGCATTGAAGTCAGCATTTTAAATCATCTCCATTAAAAAAATAGCAAGAAATAATTTTGTTGGAGAGGCAATAGACTAAAGAAGTGGCTTACTACCGTGTAGCTCTGACCTACAGACATTTTGTGTTGTTTTTAGTCAGTTCTCGTTTTTTGCATAGTTTAAAGTTTAATTTTTATTTTTAACCGAATTCTTTTTAAATTCCATTTTTAGTTGTAACTTCGTATACAAATATTTGCTATGCATTTATTTTATATTGTTAACAATACATTATACAAAGAAACCAAAATCATCACATGTCCGAAATTTGGGCGTATTGTACACATCTGCGGACCCCCTCAGAGCATACAAGCGTGATGTTATGTTATGATATTGTGAAACAATAAACATCCAAGCGATTGCAGCAATCACGACAGATTTGCCGTCTATCGCAGCATCAGATCTTCATGAAATTTAAACAGGACCTTCGCGGAATAATATACTTCCAAACAAAAAGAGAATCATCGAAATCGGTTCACAATTGGCACAAGATATCGCTTGAACTGAACATAGAATAGAATAGAATAGAATAGAATAGAATAGAATAGAATATACACAAAAAAAAACGGTTTCTCCTTTTGGAAGGCGGTTAATACAATGTTATATGATTTGCGGTTATAGAAGCCTTTCTGAGAATATAATTTAGATAAATTGGGTATCCTGACCCCGCTATTTTTAGGCACGGAACCTTAAAAGTGTCCTTAGAAGTGACCACATGAGAACGAGAGCGAATCCTCCTCTGCTCGCCGTGCCTGTCGAGGCCAGTCGAGGCGCGAGCGAATGCCTCTTCAGGTACTGCTGACAACGTGGGCTATATTCTAGAAAGTATGTGTGTTGGCTGGCATGGATTGGTGGCAGTGGGTGTAGCAGCCGGTGTAGGGGCATGCGACGCGGTGAGCGGAGTTGCGGGGAGCCGGTAACGACCTTCGCGGCGCTCGTTATTGGCGCCATCCATCATCGCTCCCGCGGTCGCCGACACGACACCCCCGCCCCGAGTGACGTGCCACCCCCCTCACACCCACACCGCCCGCCTGCTCATTCACAATGGCATGCCGCGCGGCCGCGCCGGCACCCACGGGCCGGGAGCGCGCCCGGAACTGATCCTGTCGACTGTCCACGTCTGTTGAGCTTTGCAGGAAATTATCAATAGTGGATTTGTAAAGCAATAACAAGAGACTATCAAAACAATCAAATCTAAATCTTTATGACTACACATAATTATGTAGTATAAAACAAAGTCGCTGCCCGCTGACTGTCCCTATGCAAATCTTTAAAACTACGCAACGGATTTTGATGGGGTTTTTTTTTTTAATAGATAGAGTGATTCAAGAGGATGTTTTATAAGTATAATACATGCATATTATAGTAGAGAAAACAATAGTATCTACATTGCACCCGTGCCAAGCCGGGGCGGGTCGCTAGTTAGTTATCTATAAAAACATGATCGCATACTTTCGTGTCTGCTGGAGCGACAAGCAAGTGCGGGGGGGGGGGGGTGATTGATAATCGCATACAGCCGACGATGCGGTTAACGATTTGAGTATTGAAACTACAATCACTGAAATAATTTACTTGGAAACTGGCCGACAGTTAGTGGAAAGTACAGATGCAGACATGCAGCGCTGACACAGCAGAGCTCGGGCGGACACGCGACAGCACAGAGGGCGCGTGGTGCGAGTCGATAGCCGGCGGCGCAGCGCGGCGCGCCGGGGCATCGCCCGCGCCCTCGTGAAGCAATGTCGCCGCCGCCGCCGCCGCCGCCGCCGGCGTCCCGCGATAAATAACACCTCGTTATCCTTGATGTGTTACAAATCGCCGCATGTCGAGGCGCCCGCGCGCCCTCCTTACAACCACCTTTGACCGGAACATGGCGATGACAAGTCGGCTGAGCGCGTGTGGCTCAAGTGCGTGCCGCGCGGGCACCGGCGCGGCGGGCTCGCGGGCCGGCGCACAGTGGGTCGAAACTATGATTTTAGTGACATAGGGACCAACTTTGTTTTTTTACATTTTTCTTTATGCGGATGGATAGAGCTCATTAACCTCAATAATAATTGTCCTTACACTTTTTTTCCTAAACTTTATACTATGCCGCCTGCTCGCACTAACCTGCTGCAGCATGCGCCGCTGACGCGGGCGCTGCGTGCACTCAATATGGTTTCACAACAGATCGACTGTTTCAATTGTTCTCTGAGTGAATTCACACGGGCCGCATTTTGTAAAATTACTTTTGGTTGTTGAGATAGTATAATTGTAAGTCTAATCTTATTAAGCTAATAACTACACTATTGTATTAGGTAAGCCTGTGATGATAGTGGTATGTGTTTTAAATAAATAAAATAAAAAATAAATAAAATACTTTGGGTAGAAAAATGGGTTGAACTATGATGTCACTAAAATCATAGTTTCGGCCCACTGTGCGGCGGCGGCACGCGGCGTGCCGACCTCGCCCCGCGCGCACTGTGCACGCGCACCACTGCGCTCACTACGCATGCATCTTTAACATGGCCCGTCATCCAATTCGTGAACGCTGACAAGTACCGGTTTCCTTCACCCGAAACCTTCACCCCGATTCTCCAAGCTCGTTGCTGTTATATTGCGCTCCGTAGTCCATAGAAACATGAATAGATTTACATATTGATTCGTAACCAAGAAGGTGCGGATCTGTGAGCCTGTGGGAACCGACGTGCGACGGCACCATCGTCACGTCTCCACCAGGGTACCAGCCGACGCGACGAGTGCGCGTTCTCGACGAGTGATCGCTCGCATGATTATTATTATTTTTGTTTAGATCCAAAGTTACAGAAACTTGAAGTAGGAATTGGTACTGCGAGACATTTGAACTGGTGTATGTGATCGGTTGTTGTTTGTGCCACATTAATTTGCATCGCGGCGCGCAAGGACGGCACCGGCGGCGCGGCGGCGCTGCGGCCAGGTGCGCGGCGACCTCGCGCGCTTGCGTCACCGGCGCACCGCGCGCCGCGCCTGCAGCCCGCGCGCACTGCTCCTCGCCGTTAGGCACGACTCCACAACACTGAGCCGAGCGGAGTGGTTCGGAGACGAACAAGATTAAACAATCACAGGAGAAACGAGAGACACGTGGATTTCAACGAATGAGATTGGTTGAGTCCGGGCCCGCCGTGCGAGCCTGCACCGACTCATCGCGCGACTTTTTCATCATCATCCGCAGCCCGAGTCCACTCACTGCTGGGTAAGGGACCTCTCTTCGTTCGTGCCTACACTGCCCAGTGCCCAGTGCCCACCGCTACGCCCCTGTGATGAGCTTCTGATACACATGCTCATGAGTACCACAGCGCGCTGTGTGAGAGGCGAGCGGCGCGACGCGGCGCGGTGCGGCGCGTGGCGATCGTACGAATAAAGAAACAAATAAAAGTGTGTAGTTAAGTCATTGACGTGCGAGGGCGACGTGCTAACTAACATAACGAGCGCTCACAACGTTGTGAACGTTGCGGTGTGCGGTAAACATTTACTCAGCTGTCATTCATAAAGGCCGCCCACGAACGCCAGCCGACTCACACACGCGCGAGGCGGGGTCTGCTCTGCGGCTCTGCGGTATACCACTAGGTACGTGAAGACACGTTGCAGACACTCAGGCACATATGCAGTAGTTTCTTTCGCAAGTAAGAGAAAAGGAAGAAGGAGAAGGATTCTTTCAATTCCTCCTCTCCAGGGGTTAAATAGGAGGAAAGTTTTATAGAATTTCATCATTTTAAAGTTAGAAACGTGGAAGTGGGTACGTGAGGGTTCTCGTCATGGTTGACTTTCAGCCTAATCGGATTCAACTGATCCGTCCAATAAATGCTCCTTACAACTTGCCATTGGAAAAACACGCGCGTGCACCGTAGGGCATGCTGGTTCAGTGTAACCGGTTAACAAATAGATACCCGGTTCGTTTAATTTCACAGTATTTCTTTGATTCAAAATAGGCATTAGAAGTTTAACCATTGACATAGTTTAACCATCGCGACGGAACCAGCTGTGAGCTGAGGAGCTGATGAGCTGAGGAGGAACTACGTCCGCGAACAAAACACGCTGACTTTAGGTTTTCGTC
>OZ059792.1:0-89682 GCA_964057025.1 Standfussiana lucernea | reverse complement strand
AATACGATACCCCTTGGTAAGACTGGTTGTCAGACTTTCGGGTCACTGACTACCTTTAACGACTGTCAAAGATCTTTAATTGACAGCCGGGACCAACGGCTTAACGTGCTTTCCGAGGCACGGAGGAAACTCGGTATGTATGGGTGGTCACCCATCCACGGACCAACCCAGGCAAGCGCGGCTTAACCTGACGATTGACCCGAGCGGCTGTTATTATTTAGCCACGAGCTCCCGCTCTCGGAATTCTATGCAAATGGAAGGCATAAAAGCCTTAAGGTATATTTCCGAACGCAAACGCAACCCCAAACAACAGCAGCAAATCCATCCGCCGTTTGATGTACATAATGCTTGGTTGGCGGCTATGTGATGTGTTGTCCTTTTAACCCTGTATGAAATCAAAATCATTTTATTTACATAAATAAGATACAGAAGGTTGGTAAATTGTCTAAAATTGTTCTCGTATTCTGCCTTTAATTTCAGCGTGCATAAATAAAATAAAGTTACATATTTTATTTAAATTAATTCCTGATCATAAACATGCAGTCATTAAACAAATAATCCCATTAAAATTGTATTATCGAATTAAATTAATGTGAATATAATAATGAACAAAAATAATAAAAGTAATAATCATAAATGTCAATCATGTAAATAATGGGAGAGATTCGCCAAACAATAATAATAACAATAATAATTTAAAATGACCATGCAATTTACAAAACTTACAATTTATTATTATAAAAACTCATGTACCCTATGAAAGCTTTTTCAGTTAAAAACTTCGTTAAATTATATTTTTTAAATCTAGAAAATGGTAGCGTTTTTATGGAATTTGGTATTTTGTTATACAATTTTATGCGCATAACATAGCTGTTTGTTACCTGTAAAAGCGAGATTTGTCCTCGGTTGAAATAACTTATTTGTATACATAGATCGTGGGGCAAAATAGTTTGTCCCTTGCTGAAAAAGTCTCTTATGTTTAAAAACAAATATACAGGGTTCTAATATATAAATACATGGTAGAGTTAGTATTTTATATTTCCTAAAGAATGGACGACATGACTCTATTTGCTTCAACCCAAATTTAGCTCTTAGACCCTTTCTTTACATTACGCGTTCTTGATAAATATCCACACAACTACCCCACAGGACATTGAAAATGGCTACCGTAGATGGTAAAATTGCCGCCTCTTGCTGTTGATAAAGTTACAACATATAAACCAGTCTTGTCGCTATCATTACAGTTGGGTGGCTGGCTTTGGCTGCAATTTGCGGTTGCGGCTGAGATTTGCTGAAACACATTGCAGACCAATTGGTAAGTCACGCGTTAACTACCGGTAAGACCCCGCTTCCACCAAAGCAGAGATGAGTAAAGTGGAGAGGACACGGACGAGAATCGACCAATCACATTGGCTTAAATCTACATCGCGTTTCTCGTATCTCCTATGATTGGTCTTGCACATCTACAGCTCATCTCGAATCAACTTGGCCAAAGACGTAATAATCCCCTTTTCAGGCACTCAGGTAGCATAGCACGTATTCCCTATTACCTCGAGGCAAGATAGACAGTTCAACATAACCTATTTTTGAGTTAGAATGTCCGCAGCATTGTAAATCATTGTTTGTTATTACTCGTCCAACTCATAAATAGCCGTAAAAGCTATAACGTTCGTTCGTTCGTTTGTTCGTGCGCTCGTAAAGCAATGGCTTACGTTACTCTGATGTGGTGAGGTGAAAAATTGTATCTAGGTCAGTGCGGAGGTGTCAGCTTTTCTTTTGGCAAAGCTAACCGTTGCTTTACAAGAAAATGGCAACATAAATGTTTTATGCAGTTTTAACATTTCTATCACTTTAGGTTTAAATAGAAGCCTAGCTGTTGCCCGTAACTTCGTTCGCGTGGAAATTTTGATGTGTAAGTATGAGAAAAATAATACAATATCCTATGTGCCAAATTTCATCCCGATCCGTTCAGCCGTTCAGGCGTGATTGAGTAACAAACTTCCATCCCACCCATCCAAACTTTCGCATTCATAGTATTAATGCAGATTATTTAGACCTAGGTATACGGTGGCCAGAATTTGAATAGCTTTCTATTTGTAATAATTTAAGTGTTATTGGGAGACTGTGTTTTTCCACCAGGAAATTCCTGGTAGCAGTAAGGACTCTGAATTTGTTTTCGGTTGATGGCAATATGTCCAGCAGTGGACTGCTGTAGGCTGATGATGATGATGTTGGAAATAAGCTCGCCCTCTTGATAGAGCCCATTTGATCATGGGACTAAAGCATTGTCAAACATAAGCAATGATAGCCTAGTGGTGTGACCGTTGGACTGCCAAATCATAGGTCTCGAGTTCAAACCCAGGACACGCACCTCTGATTTTTCGGAATCATGTGCGTATTGTATAATTATCACTTGCTTCGGTGAAGGAAAACATCGTGAGGAAACCAGCAAACCTGAGAGATATTTCTCGACGGTTTTTAAAGCCAAGTCAGAGGCCCATGGATGGCATAAAAACTCTGACACCAGGTTAAGCACTAACCACACGATAAAGGAAGAAGAAATTGTCAAACAGAATCATGAAGAAGATGTTAGTGTCGGTGGTAAAGGAGGATTCTGATGAGATGACGAGTAATAGAGAAGTATGGAAGAAGAAGACATGCTGCGCCGACCCCAAATAAATTGGATAAGGGCAGAAGAATGATGATGTATGATGATGAGTAGGTATTCGTAATGTCGGTGAATGAAAATATTCTGGCAGATATAATTACTATTGTTTTGACAGCCGACTGTTTGATGGAGTGCCCTGGCTTATTTTGAGAACCAGTGACAACTATGTCACAACTTTTATTTTGTTATGTGCCATTCATTCTAGTCACTGTTATGAGAACCATAATGTTTATCAAATGGAATTCTTTAGAATCCTTGCACCAAATATTAAACATTTTATGTTTGGCCTACATTCAAAATTTACATTATGTTCCATGGTCCTATGACACGTCAACTTCCATTCTCGACACATCATTGATTTTACGCAGATTATTAATTTCTTAATGCTTTTAGCCTCACTGTCACTCATTACACAAAACCATAATGTATTGGTTTTCGAAAAGCTATCAGGTGGAGTACAATGACGTCTTGATGCAGGAATGTTTTAGTTCTATTCCAGTGTGGGAAAGAGACAAAGCTATACAGGATGTCTAGCGCCATCTCTTTCCCACACTTCCTGCAAAACATCATGGTAGGCCACCAGGTTTGATTGTTGGCTTATGCTGTAAAAAAAAAACTAAACAAGGTTTTTTTAAACAAAAATCTTTTAGAAATTTAAGAAGATCTGTCTGGACCGCAATACGGGGCCATAAATTTTGGTGATTGACTTTAATCCGTCCAGCCCATAAGGCACGCGAAGGTAGCAGAATGGACAGACAAAGTTACTTTCGCATTTATAAGAAACTAGCTGTTACCCGCGATTTCGTTCGCGTGGACGTAGTTGCATACAAACTTTCAACCCTTATTTTAATCCTTTAGGGGATGAATTTCTATAAATCCCTTTTTTAGTGCACACTTACGTCATTTAAGGTCCGTCTATGCAAAATTTCATGCTTCTAGACCTAGCGGTTTCAGCTGTGCATGAATCAGTCAGCCAGTCAGTTTCTTATTTTATATATATATAAGAAGATATATAGATATTAGTATGGATGTCTCATAATAAACCAGTGCACTAGGGAGCTTCACATTCAGCTATAAAGGCATTTGCATTAAGAAGATTGGCTACAAAGCTTGTTTGTGGGATCCTATCTTTTGTCTCGCTGTTTGTATTTTGACTCGCTTTTTCAGTTACCCTAATGTGGTGCTTTAGTGTTTCTTGAACTTTGTTTAATCTGGGTTGCAGGGAATTGAGATAGAGGAATGTACTTTGTTTTTGTGCTGTGGTATTCTTGTTTGAAGATTGTGCAGACTAGGATAATTAATGTAGTTTTGGGATTGTCAGTTGTTCAGCTGACGTAAATACCAAAAACCGATATTAGTTAGCATTGGATGGTAGTTCTCATTAAGATGCAGATACAAAAAGAAGAATAAGTATAGTCGACCTTATAACGGGTTCGAATCCCGGTAGGAGCAAGTGTTTGTGTGATAAGCATGGACATTTGTTTCCGAGTCATGGATGTTTATATGTATAATAAGTATGTATTTACAAACAAAAAAGTATCTATGTAGTATATCAACTATCTGGTGTCCACGACACAAGCCTCGTTGCTTAGTGTGGCACTAGATGGCGCTGTGTGTAATGTCCAGCGATATTTATTTATTTAATTGCTTGAGCATTTTTGTCAATTTCCTGTAAATTGAAACTTCACTACCGTTGATAATAACTAGCGGTCACGTAGAAAACCTTGGCGTTTTATGAAGTACAAGTGACATATATCCTGAGATTGATACAGCTACTGCAAGGTCTACTAAACTGAACCAACAATCATTAAAATGCTTGTTAACATATTTATAGGGTTATAGTTGATCAGATTACATGCCAAGATCGAGTAGTCACGTATTATGTAACCAGCTCATAAGCCAATGGTACCATTCCAAGTTTAGAACCTTTTATATTTCTGACCAGTACTAAAAATAGAAGAAAAAAAACACCCACAAAATGTCCTTATATTCTCGAAAAAAATAAAAAATAAATCTCACTGGAAAATAACGAAGTTTACCTTCAACACTGATCAAAGCAGAAAAAGATCACGCCTTAAAGAATTAAAGGATTTACCGGAACAGTGCAGTGACATTTTGAGACCACAAAGGCATTGGAAACAGGCTCCGACTTCAAAAAAATGTATCCCCCGGGATATCAGAAAATGTCGGCTTTGCAAAAACCCCGAAGAAAGTTAGTAACATTCGAATTACTTTCAATAGGATTTCTTATACCTGTAGATGTATCTGTATCTACCGGGTTGGTCCGGGAGAGTTTTTTCAAGTTGATTTTTAAAAGTATTGCTTTTTTCGAGTGTAGTGATTTTCTTCCTCATTCTCAGCTCGATTGTTGTTCCTTTTTATTTTTTGCAAGTCTTCACGGTATTTTTGCGTTTCTAGGGCCTAGAAAAAGTGACATTCTAATGTCAAAATACCAACATACCTATAATATCGTGATGGCCCAGAGGCTAAGGCCTCACCTCTCATGCAACAAAAGACAGTTTAAATTATTTCCTGAATCCTCAATAGACAATATTATAACTAACTGAAAACATTGAATACCAATAGGTGTTCTTATTTTATGTCATATTAATCACAAATTCATATCCAACCAGCCGTGGAACATGTCCCAAAAGTTGGTCCAACAGAGTTCTAACACTCAGATCATGAGCATAACTTAATAGAAAATACTTTTTGTACGTCTGTGGAGTACTTACAGGTTTACTTCGAAAGTTTTTATTGTAGGCTGTAAATAGAAGTACCTACAGGTGCAAAAACAAACGCTTTTGTGTGGAAAACTTGTAAAGAAGATGCAAATGAAAAAGGGGAAGGTGTACTTCAACTAACTTTTAGAGATAGGTTGGTTTTTTGTGAGTTTTCTTCGGAGTTGTGTAGTATTAGCGGTACACTTTCAAAGCTTCAAGGCCGGGATATTCAAACGAATGATAACCTATGATAATTAAATGCTAAAAGTTACTCTATCTGTCTATCAGTTGCTTTTTCACGCCTAAGTGGAGGAACGGGTTTTGATGGAATTTGACGCACAGGTGGACCTTTGCGCCAAAAATAACTTTCGACTTTCATGCGAGGAAAGCCAAGAAGAAGATGCAAGAGCTAGTACTATACAAGGTGTTGCTTTGCATCCTCGTCAAATTCAATGAGGATTCTCGACCCGAATCAATAATAAAATGGGTAGGTAATATTTTTTATATTTTTTTTTCTTAATATCGGAAATCGATAAGTGTACACCACACGTATTAAAACACTGCCAGTCGAATACTAGCTCTATAACCGCGCTAACACACACACAAACAAACGCAGACGTTTATTGGATAAACGGGTGATTCTCCTCTTTTGAAAAGGCCTTCATTGTGAAATAGTGTCAAATTAAAACAAATAACAAAGCAGCGTTTATTCTTATTGACCATGTACCGTAATTTAAATTGATTATTTACGTCTTCTATGACAACCTCCTAAATTTTGACGAGGTTGCAAAACTACACCTTGTATACGTCAGTTCGTGTTCAAAGTTACAGGCATATACTAGGAAAGTAAGTGATGACGTTGGTCTTTGTTTCAATACCTCAAAAAAAAACTGTTGCTTCAAGCAAAATACCAGGGTTTTCATTCAGGATTCAGCCGACGCGACCCGCCACATTCGCCAGACGGAGACCGTCCTTCAAGATGTCCCAACAAAAAACCCAAAATAATTTCAAGTTTCAACAAGACCGGATCTTACTGAAATATTTTAGTCTACACTTTGGCAACAAACTACATCTAGCATTCAATGGGGCTTCTAGGTAAAAATAAAAATAATAGCATTCAATTATTTATATTTTTACAACATCAAAACTTTGACGGTAGACGAATTTTTATAGCCAGTATTTTCTTTGTCATTTGTCAGAAGCACAATGCCACACGCCATTAGGCACACCCAACCTCACCCAACTGTTTTTAACTCAACAAAAATATTCTTTAAGCCTCGTTCACACAGACGCGTTTTGTCGCGCTTTGCGGCATAGCGGTGACGCCGCAACGCAAAGCCTCACACACAGGCGCGGCGCGCGTCTCACCGCGTTCTCGATAGGATCGAGTATCGAAAAATCCTAACCTAACCTAACCTATCCCTTTTCTCCAGGTGGAAATCCTTAATTAATGTCCTCCGCCTTGGGGAGAGCGGAGCGTGTTAACTAAAATCACCCCGATGTTCAATCCCACACTTGCATCGGGGGGCAGCGCTATCCTAATGTGACTTCCGATGCCTGGAACTGGTGCTGACCCATTTGACAAGCAGGTGTCTGCTGCGGGTTGGGTGAACGCTCATCTCAACCTTACCTAACAGCTCGATCCATTCCGATCTCAGTATTTGAGACTGGCAACAAGTTCACAAGACGCGTGCGTGCACCTGTGTGTCGGGTAGATCAAAGGGCCGGAACTGCGTGACGCTTTGCCGCTGGCAGCTGCGGCAAATGCTAGGCGGCTGCATTGGCATGTTGGTAACATTTTTTTTTCCCGATCTTGGGAAAAAAAATTCGTTCTTAGGGAATTCGTAATGGTTAAAAAGAGAATCAAGAGACACTTTACGGCCAAATTTGCAATTGCATAATTTAACTTGCGTATAATATAATCTGGCTCTGGGCACAGCCCAGGCTTCCGGGCCATTTCCCCGTATCATGTTTTTCGAGTGCACGTATTCTCTGTGTCTGAGGTCCAAATGATGGGTTCTTCATTAGATGACAACGCCGTTTTGTTGTTAGCAATAGCCATTGAGGGAGATAGAGCGCAGGTAAGTCATAAAATTAAATTACATACATAATAACATCACTGAAATTTGTTAGAATTTGGCAATCCTTAAAGGTAATTCGATTCCTGGAGTTATATGGAACAATAGTAAAAGTGAGAAGAAAGAAAGAAAACGAACAAGCGCCGCTTTTTAGGGTTCTATGGCCTAAGGGCAAAACCGAAACCCTTTTAACTAAACAAAAGTGAGATTTTGGTATATTTTCTGCTCCAACCGCAGATATAACTTGGTTTTAATAGTTTGTTCTAGAAATAATACGAAATACGATCAATATTCTTAACTGTCTCGAAAAGGGAGGAGATGAATAAATAAATATATGTTCGATTTTATTAGTGTGTATGTTCAGCGATAATTCTCAATTGCGCCGGTCGATTTCAATAATCCTATTTAATTAGAAAGGGGGTATCTTAGAGCCAACCCTAAGATAATCCCTTTCTAATTAAAATGCGTGTTTAATCAACTTCGCCTATGCTGGTGATTTTTTGATACCAATGTTGATGGTCAATAAGCGAATAACAAGAATTGGTGTAGGAAACGGTAGAGTACTCTTCTGAGGTAGTCCCATTTAAGTTTGGTGAAGGTTCAATGAAAATCTTCGGAGATAGATAACAGAACTCAATAAATGACGTCAAATGTGCCGTGATTGTTGCAACCACTTCTATATGTATAGTTTATATAATTTCATTATATTACATCACGCCTGTATATTCTGAAGGAGTACGCAGAAGTGTGAAAAAAAAGTTGTTTGCGGTGACATATTCAATACTATGCGTGCATAAATATTCATCCCGTCTACGGAACCTTTCACTGTAGGTATGTGGTACGCACCTAGCCGATTTTTTGACTTATTACCTATCTGCCATTTGTCATTCGATGACCAGACTTGTCAACTGTAAAATAAGTATGGAACTAATAAGTACTAAACAAATACATATTTAAGGGAACTCGATTCTATTACGATGATACTACTCACTCGATATCCATCCATACGAGTCCGCGTGATGGATTCGTTCATCTAATTTAAGAGATCTTTTTTTTCTATTGCTTTCGCTCACATAAATACATTTTTATCTTATTATATAATAAATATACTATTTATAATTATCCTTAAACAAGGTTAAAAAAAGGTTAACTGTCAAACAGATCTCAATACATATTGAATTAGCAGACGTGTGTGCAATTTTTACCAATTGTATTTCGACTGACGAATTGAATAAAACTGTCGAATCGAAGAAACTGGCAAATTATGGCAACTGTCGAGTTGACGCAAGTGACGAGTGAGGGAAACTGACCAGTGTTACATGGATTCATACCTACACATTTTTAGATCTTACCGATCATTTTCTATTATACCTCGATAACTAAGTAATAAATCGATTATTTTGTTAATACAATAAAGTTTCTTTTCTCGTTTCATAGATTGTAAAATGCTGCTGCACTTGGTGATTTCTGTGAGAAAAAAATAAAGGTTGCGAATCGAGTTCCTTTAAATTATTTTCTTAGTACTTAATAGTTCCGTGATTATTTTATCAGTTGATAACTCTGGTCCAAGGAACTTATATACTAACTGGAATGAGTACAAACAAAATTTTGATATGAAAAACCGTTTTAAAATAAACTTTATTTCAAACACATAAGAGTTCGTTTTACTTTAATTCATTCAAAGAGGGGAAAATACTTCAGAGCGAGATAGCTTCGCGGGTGGAGTGTGTCCTTGTCTTGCAATTGCCAGTAACAAAAAAAAATATAGTAATCGGAAATCATATTGATAGCAACTAGCATAATATAAACCGTAACGGGATTAATTTAACATTCAAATACTAAATTTTAAAATAAATATTTCTTGCGAAATGGAATTCCTTGGTAGCAACTTACAACCTATGAATTCAAGAAACTCATATAAGAACTGCATGGCCACGAAATAAAAAAAAAACGTAAATAATATGGCCGAAACACTTTCGCGTTGAAGTCGTATTTTTGCGTTCTGAAGTGCTAAAAATATGTATTTGTTTAGTACTTATTAGTTCCATGCTTATTTTACATTTGACAAGTCTGGTCATCGAATGACAAATGGCAGATAGGTAATAAGTCAAAAAATCGGCTAGGTGCGTACCACATACCTACAGTGAAAGGTTCCGTAGACAGGATGAATATTTATGCACGCATAGTATTGAATATGTCACCGCAAACAACTTTTTTTTCACACTTCTGCGTACTCCTTCAGAATATACAGGCGTGATGTAATATAATGAAATTATATAAACTATACATATAGAAGTGGTTGCAACAATCACGGCACATTTGACGTCATTTATTGAGTTCTGTTATCTATCTCCGAAGATTTTCATTGAACCTTCACCAAACTTAAATGGGACTACCTCAGAAGAGTACTCTACCGTTTCCTACACCAATTCTTGTTATTGGCTTATTGACCATCAACATTGGTATCAAAAAATCACCAGCATAGGCGAAGTTGATTAAACACGCATTTTAATTAGAAAGGGGTTATCTTAGGGTTGGCTCTAAGATACCCCCTTTCTAATTAAATAGGATTATTGAAATCGACCGGCGCAATTGAGAATTATCGCTGAACATACACACTAATAAAATCTAACATATTTATTTATTCATCTCCTCCCTTTTCGAGACAGTTAAGAATATTGATCGTATTTCGTATTATTTCTAGAACAAACTATTAAAACCAAGTTATATCTGCGGTTGGAGCAGAAAATATACCAAATCTCACTTTTGTTTAATTAAAAGGGTTTCGGTTTTGCCATTAGGCCATAGAACCCTAAAAAGCGGCGCTTGTTTGTTTTCTTTCTTTCTTCTCACTTTTACTATTGTTCCATATAACTCCAGAAATCGAATTACCTTTAAGGATTGCCAAATTCTAACAAATTTTCAGTGATGTTATTATGTATGTAATTTAATTTTATGACTTACCTGCGCTCTATCTCCCTCAATGGCTATTGCTAACAACAAAACGGCGTTGTCATCTAATGAAGAACCCATCATTTGGACCTCAGACACAGAGAATACGTGCACTCGAAAAACATGATACGGGGAAATGGCCCGGAAGCCTGGCTGTGCCCAGAGCCAGATTATATTATACGCAAGTTAAATTATGCAATTGCAAATTTGGCCGTAAAGTGTCTCTTGATTCTCTTTTTAACCATTACGAATTCCCTAAGAACGAATTTTTTTCCCCAAGATCGGGAAAAAAAAATGTTACCAACATGCCAATGCAGCCGCCTAGCATTTGCCGCAGCTGCCAGCGGCAAAGCGTCACGCAGTTCCGGCCCTTTGATCTACCCGACACACAGGTGCACGCACGCGTCTTGTGAACTTGTTGCCAGTCTCAAATACTGAGATCGGAATGGATCGAGCTGTTAGGTAAGGTTGAGATGAGCGTTCACCCACCCCGCAGCAGACACCCGCTTGTCAAATGGGTCAGCACCAGTTCCGGGCATCGGAAGTCACATCAGGATACCGCTGCCCCCCGATGCAAGTGTGGGACTGAACATCGGGGTGATTTTAGTTAACACGCTCCGCTCTCCCCAAGGCGGAGGACATTAATTAAGGATTTCCACCTGGAGAAAAGGGATAGGTTAGGTTAGGTTAGGATTTTTCGATACTCGATCCTATCGAGAACGCGGTGAGACGCGCGCCGCGCTCGGCGCCAAAAAACAAAAATACTCGTAGAACATTTTGTATGAAAACGCCTGCGTGTGTTCACACAGCGCGCGTGACGCCTCGGCGTGACGCGGCGTGAAGCGTGGCGTCATCGCGTTTTTTCTCGATAGGATCGAGAAATTCTAACCTAACCTAACCTATCCCTTTTCTCCAGGTGGAAATCCTTAATGAATGTCCTCCGCCTTGGTGAGAGCGGAGCGTGTTAACTAAAATCACCCCGATGTTCAGTCCCACACATGTATCGGGGGGCAGCGGTATCCTGATGTGACCTCCGATGCCCCGAACTGGTGCTGACCCATTTGACAAGCGGGCGTCTGCTATGGCCCGTCTTAGATACGGGCCGTAAAGCGCGTACGGAAATTAGGACCGTTTTGCGCGGTACATTTTTCGTAAGCGAAACCTTTGGGCCCCGTTTTTTATTTATTTCCTTGTATAAATTATTACAATTTCTATTGTATTACCTTGCTATTTACATATATTACCTTATTAAATAATAATATTACACAAAACTAGACAGAATAAAATTATCCTAGAACATTATGTTCGAAAATCTGAGGTGGCTGAATTTTTATTTTACAATTTTCATCATATTTCCTAAATTAATTAACTTATTGACATGAATCCTTTTGTATTGTTGTTTTTAAATGTAAACCTATTGTTTGACACTACTTTCATTAAAATATCTGCACTAATTAAAATTCTCATTTTCAAGTTACGTAATTATATGAGACAAATTTTCTAACTTAATTTTTTGATCATTCGATTTGAGCATTCGCCGCCGCCGCCAGCGGCAGAGCTTCACGTGGTTCCGACCCTTTGATCTAGCCGCAACACAGTTGCACGCACGCGTCTTGTGAACTTGTTGCCAGTCTCAAATACTGAGATCGGAATGGATCGAGCTGTTAGGTTAGGTTGAGATGAGCGTTCACCCAACCCGCAGCATACACTACCTGCTTGTCAAATGGGTCAGCACCAGTTCCAGGCATCGGAAGTCACATCAGGATACCGCTGCCCCCCGATGCAAGTGTGGTATTGAACATCGGGGTGATTTTAGTTAGCACGCTCCGCTCTCCCCAAGGCGGAGGACATTAATTAAGGATTTCCACCTGGACAAAAAGGGATAGGTTAGGTTAGGTTAGGATTTCTCGATCCTATCGAGAAAAATCGCGATCACGCCGCGCTTCACGACGCGTCACGCCGAGGCGTCACGCGCGCTGTGTGAACACACGCCGGCGTTTTCATACAAAATGTTCTACGAGTATTTTTGTTTTTCGGCGCCGAGCGCCGCGCTTCACGCCGCGTCGCGCGCGGCGCTATCGAAAAGTTATTAAATTATCTGAAACGCAAAGCGTCGTGACGCGCCAGTGTGAACACGCGCACGCGTTTTCATACAATTTGTTCTACGGAGATTTTAACGTCGCGTGACGCGCTGCGCCTGTGTGTGGGAGGCCTAATACACCTTGTTAATTAGCAATTTGAAAAGATTTCTTTTAAATTCTTTAAGGTTCATACTTGAGATAACTTGTACTGGTAACTTATTATATAGTTTTTGAGCCATTGCATAGAAGCTTTTGCTATGAAATTCTGTTTTTGTTGCTAACACCTGCAGCTTTTTTGAGCGCCGTTTACTTTCTACAAATCTATATAAATTTATGTTATGTTTTATAAATATACAGGCTTCATAAATATAGAGTGACGGTAAAGTCAATATTTTTAGTTCATGAAAATGTGGCTTGCACGATTCTGTTTGTTTTATTTTACAAATAACTCTGATACATTTTTTCTGTGCTATAAGTACTTCTTGAATCTTAGGGGCATTACCCCAGAATATGAGGCCATACCGCAGAGTCGAGGCGATATAACCATGATATGCTGTTAATAGGGCAGTCTTATTCGCAATTTTACTCAGCATATAGAGAGCATATGAAAATCTACTAAGCTTTCCACAAACACTTTCAATTTGAGTCGTCCATGTCATGTCATTGTCAATATGTAGTCCAAGAAATTTTGTTACATTAGCTTGATGTATTTCGTTCCCTTTATAGTGTATTTGAAACTTTGATTGTTCTTTGTGTCTAATTTTAAAATTCATAAATTTAGTTTTGGTTAAATTTATTTTAAGGTTATTAGCATTTAGCCAGTCGATAATTTGAATAAGGCTATTGTTTACATGCTCTTCTATTTCTTTTAGTGTAGTGCCAGAATTATAAATAACAGCGCTGTCGTCGGCAAATAGTGACATTTGATGTTCGATTACTTGCGGAAAGTCATAAAAAGTAATGGTCCCAGCACAGAACCCTGCGGTCATTGTGCAATCCAATCCAGTCGACATGTCGGAGAAAGTTGAGGCAGCTGGAAAGTATTTCGAACTTGATTAAACTTTAACAGGTTGTTTGGGTACACTAGGAAGACTGTCTTAAGTTTCTAACTACGTGCTTGTGCTATGGACAAAGACCTCAATTTAACTAAGCACATTTTGTATACTTACCATATTAGACCACAATTTGAAGAGCGTTAAATTTCCTCGAAGTTTGTTGGTAAACCAGATATCCCCGCCTTAGTAAGCTCACTGTCAACTATAAACGGCAGCGGGCAGGTGTATGGGGAATATATATGCAAGTAGTTCAGTAGTGTAATGCACCTACACCATGTGGCACGTGGGCGCGGGCGGCGCGGGGAGCGGGCTGCGGGGCTGGACGACTTCACGGAACATCAATAACATACATTGAATCGAGCGCTGTTGTGTCTGTAAAAGTGCAGCGATGCACCGCGCCCTCTGCCCTCCGCGCCCCGAGGGGCCGGGGGGGGGGGCAGGAGCGACCGGGGCCCTGCAACTAATTGCCTCGTCCTCGCATTCAGTCTATAAATAGCATGAAATAGATCTGTTACTGCACCGCGCGGCTCACCGGGCGCTTGCCGCGCGCCACCACACCGCACTACCATCCACCACGCGTGCTCAGTGCCACACTCCACATGTCCCGGAACTCTCTATGACACAATGTCTATACATATTTGACATTCAATTAATCAAGCTTCACGCGGCGTCGTATGAAATAACTAACGCGAACCAGCGAACGTGTCTGCAGGGGTCAATGAACGACGATGTTTTAATTAAGAATACTACGAACGACTTATGTATAGTAGATTTTATAATGAGCCGACTGAAATCTGAAAATGATCAGAATTTATTAATGAGAACGCTGCGCCGCGTGCTCTCAGATAATGTAATTTATTGGCGTCGTAATTGAATCGTAACATAAAGCTCGTGTTATTTACGAGCGGCGCGCGTAGTGCGGCGGGCGGCGGCAGCGTGTGACGTCACGCGCGGTGATGGATGGCGCTCGCGCTCCACTGCTGACGCAGCCCGCAGCTCGCGACGCCTGCCGCGGCCGCTCCCGCGCGGCTCAGTCGGCGCCACACGCGAGCCCCGATACTGCGCTGAGCACGGCTCACCCGGTACAACACAGCCGCAGACACAACATGTCCTCTGTGCCGCGGATGAGCGACGCTGTCATAAATATTGCACATCTGTGCAATCTATATAGTATACTAATAAATCAAATTGAAGCGTCTGTTTGTAATTTCAAAATATGTAACAGCTTTTTACTGAATGCATATGAAAGTATATACGGTAAGTATTTAAAACAAAAAAAAAAAACAAGTTTTGTCCGTCTGTACGTATGTTCCGGCTAATCTCCGAAACGGCTGGACCAATTTTGACGGGACGTTTACTGGCAGATAGCTGATGTCATAAGGAGTTACTTAAACTTTTATTTAGAAAAAGGATTAGGGTTCCATGCAAAAAAATAAAACCCTCAAAATGGTTAACAAAATCCGATTCAAGTAGGGAAGTAATATATTTATAATAATTTTGCGCGGACAGCATTACATAAATTCAGTCAAAAAAGTATCGGGAATGGCTGATTTGTTTATGGTTCCAAATTATTTTTTTTGTTGTTAGATTGGTACAACCATAGAGTATATAACCACTAAAGAGCGTATAGGCCGATTTCTTCTAAGTACACGACTCTCTACCGCGGGCCGGGGGACGAGGAAGAACGCGCGGCTGCAATTGGTCGGTTCAAGGTCAACTTGCATAGGAGCGCCTGTCGTTAGGGCTGTTCTACTTGATTAAGGAAAACAGTCGATATCGATAAAATGGATTTTAACATTATTAAAAATATTCAATTAAAATTGTATAAATAATGATATTTAATCAAAATCAATCAGTTACAAAAAAACATGTATCTTGTGATTATCAGTGATCGGAATAGGTAGGTAGTGCTATTCGCGGGATTTAGTGACCGTTATAAGAACATGTATGGGCAGCCCAATAGCGTGTTTATGTACCGCGCGGCATTATTTAAAGGATAGGGCCGAGTCACAATACTGATAGATATCCATACTGTGGTTTAAATTCATCTAGTACATCGAAATTCAGAAAAATATTACTGGGAATCCTGGGGCATGTCCATATTAATATTATCATTCAGGTTCAATGACCTAAAATACCACTACCTATTCCGATCCCTAGTTATTATTGATTTTTAAAATGAATCGGGCCGATCGGTCTCAGCGATGCCTGAGGACATCAAAATAAAATTATCTTGCACAGTTTGGTCCCGGTCGGTGACAGAAAAATAATTTTGGGATAAGGGCAGAAGAATGATAATGATGATGTTCCAGCCGTCTTCAAGTAATCCTGGAACATACTCGTACATACATAAAAAAATACAACGAGCGTAGAACCCTTTTCTAAAGTCGTTTAAAAGTAGATAGGTATTTTATTGCAGTCTTTGATTTGAATACCTAACATTTTTATTAATTTTATTATTGTCGATATCAATTTCAGCTGTTAAAGTGTTTAAGATATACATACAAAGGGAAAGAAAGGGATGGAAGCATTAGAATTGTCTAATGAAAGAATGAAACATTTGCAAAACACATCAACGCGGAAATCAAACTTGTGCTCTTTCACCCAGCCACCATTTTAACGAGACCTCTGAGGTCGCTCATAATCTGATTAAATCAAAAATAATTTTCTTACTTTTTAATTACTGGTACTTGGTAGTTATGCCATCATTTTTGTAACTAATGCTTCCCACACAACTTTACCGCGCATTATATTTTTTAATAATTAGGCGTGCACACAGGTTTATCACTTGGACATAACTAAAATGGTTACTAGTACCTTAGCCTATGCATAAGCGACAAAACGCTAATAGTTTTCGAGCGTCGGGACACTGTATGCACAGTCAAGTGGATAGTCTTTGGGCACAACTGTTTTCCAAATAGTTAGTTAAATCATATTATCTAGTGTGTATCGCGAATTTCGAACAAAGAGTTTGTCTTAAATTTTGCATCACCAATGGAATTTCGTGTTCGGAGTCCCTGAAAATGTTACAGCAGGCTTACGGTGAATCGACTTGATCAAAAACACGTTATTATGAGTGGTACAAAGCGTTCAAAAGCGGTCGAGATGTGATGGAAGATTTGCCTCGCTCTGGTAGGCCGTCAACGTCTTCAACTGAAGTTAACATCGCAAAAGTGAAGGAAATAGTGACTGAAATTCCTCATTCAAGTTTGAGGGAGATAGCCGCTGAACTTTCTGTGGCACTTGGGCATGAAACATGTTGCCGCTCGGCTAGTCCCAAAAGACCTGAATTTTCTCCAAAAACTCAATCGCATTAGAGTCGCTGAGGACATGCTAACGCATTGATACTGATGACGAGACGAGGGTTTAGGAGTTTGACATGCAAACTAGTCAACAAGCTTCGGAGTGGCGCCTTCCAACTGAGCCGAAACCGAAAAAACCACGCCAAAGTCGATCAAAAGTCAAAGTCATGTTGACCGTTTTCTTTGACTATAGCGGTGTTGTGCACTCGGAATTCTTGCCGGAAGGTCAAACAGTAAATAAAGAATATTATTTGAACGTTATGCGGCGTATAAGAGAGCAAATTCAACGAAAAAGGCCAGATTTGTGGAAAGAAAACTCTTGGATTTTGCACCACGATAATTTGCACAAGGCCATCATTGTGAACGAATTTTTAACCAAAAACTCAACAAATACCATCGAGCAACCACCCTCTTCACCAGAAATGGCTCCAGCTGACTTCATTCTTTTCCTAAACTCAAATTACCACTTCGTGGCACCCGTTTTCATTCGGTAACAGACATAAACTGAACTCAATTCCGGAAAAAGAGTTTAAAATGTGTTGATGATTGGATTATAAGTTGACGTAAGTGTGTCGTTACTGAAGGAGCATACATTGAAGGCGATAAAATAACTTTGGATGAGTAACTAACATTTTGTGTATTATTGATCGTTTCTCAGTACTTTCTTGACAGAGTAGTATTTATCACCAGCAGCGACGCCATCGCTCACAGAGCACTTTTAACAGAGTCTATTATGTATTCTGTGGCACAGTGTTACCATTTACACTATGTTTTAAACCTGTTACGGTGTATAACTGAAACTTGGATACCTAAATGGTAGAAATTTCATCCCTTTGCATATTGTGTCATATGACCACAAAGTTTCATGAGGTGAAAAGAAAACAGCTGAGTACTGAATCGGCTCCTAGCTCGCTCTTTTCGTCTTATTCGTCATTAAAATAATTTGTGTCAAAGTGCGTGTGGTGCGCGGCACGCGGCGACCGAGGAAAGTTATGTCTCCCTGCCAGGTGGCAGAGTCCGCGCCGTGCCGACTCATTGCAGCAGTCAATATGCAGATAGACAAACAAAAAATGTAGCATAAAAGACATCAACGCAATCAGTACTCACAATACCAATCATTGGTCATTGAGTACGAGTGCGGCTAGTCCCCGACCAGAGGTCACGCACGGCCCGGAGAGGCGCGCGGCGGCAGCAAAGCAGTGGCAGGCGATGAGTTGACAGGCACACTGACAGCGAACGACTCATGTTCTACTTGTTTGGGTAGGTACGTTTCAGAGCACTTTGCATAACTTCTCGATACATCTGCCAATAGATACTCCACTTCCTTGTTTACTTTAAGTGAAGTCAAGGACTAGGCTTGTTTTTGCAAAATATACGTTTACATTACAAGATCAGACAAGTCAGAGGCGTTCCGGCAAATTTTAAAAATCGGAAAGAGAATTATGCCTGTACGAGTAAACCCGCACAATATCAATTGTTTAAATTTTATGCTGACATCAACGCGCAGCGAATGAATAAAATTCACAATTTTATGTTGAGTCAAACAGTAGTCGCATATCACCGTTTGGGCTAACAATAAAAGGGACTCGTTCGCGCGAGTTTTTAGTTAAGTATCAGTTTTGGGTGTATTTTCAATACACAAATTCAATCATTCTATCAATCGTATCATTTAAATGCATGTTACTTTTTTGGTCCTTCGAGCCGGATACCGTACAATGCCAATTTGAAACGAACACTAAACGATAGTTTAATTGAAACGAAATCTAATTGAAGGCCTGAATAACTGTAGGTATGTGTGTGTATTATTATTCATTAGTCGTAAAGTAGATCGCTTAGTAAGTATGATTCGAGTTAAACGATTAATGATAAATTGCGCGGCGCAAAAACAGCTCATTTAGTTACTTGGACTGGATCACCAAATTGTGAATGAAGCTTGCCGATAGACGGATACACACCGCGGCGCGTACTCGAGCGCAGGAGTTGTGTTGTGTTGTGCCATAAATGTACTTCTGATCAGTGTCAACTACGACCACTTGCTAGAGCCACTCTGCAGTACCTCAGGCATTCAGACGCAGTGCAAACCAAGGGTACGACTTGAATGACGGGTCTGCGACCTAGCTCGATATTAAATACTCCCCAGTACCAGTATACAACTAACCAACCAACTGTCGCTAATTGGGCTGGGGAATACTTCAACTTCTTCAGAAATAAAGGAAAAGTCGTGAAAAAATCCGCCCCTAAGATGACCCATTAATCATCTAGTCTGAACTGCAGACCTGCTGACTTTCTACGGAAGAAGGATCAATAGATAAGTATTGTGGAGTGCACTCACAACGACAATAAGTTCTCGTGCAGCGGCGGCAGGCGGCGCAGCGCGGCGGAGCGGCAGTCAAGGCGCGCGCCGCTCTCGCCGCACGCGCAGCCCGCCGCCGCACGCGCCGGACACGCACCGCGCGCCGGCGCCGCGCTTGCCAACCACAGCAGCGCCGCCGCGCACAGCAGCCAGCGCGCGCGCCCCATACGAGCGCGCCCTCACCGCGCGCGCGCGCCCGCCGCCGACGCGACCAGTCGCACCATGCTCAGCACTGCACCGCACTCACAGCGATCGGTCACCGACACCGACACACGCACTCCGCTCTGATAATGTAACTATATTCACTTGACCTGACTTAACGAACTATTTGAAAAAAATCACAAGATATAAATTATTTTCCGAAAGCGACACTGACTGATCGTAAGTAGACTCGCGCTCGACGCATGCGGATTGAGCGGAATACCGATACGTGATATCACAGCGAGGGCGCGCGACCGACTGGCAGTTAGTGCCGTGCGGCGCGTGGCGTCTCTCTCCGCTCGCCGCCGCCGCCGCCGCCTTGTCTACAGGCTCCTCCGCAGCCAGGCTCCGTCACAACTCCGAGCTTCCCAACAACAGCGCGCAGAGATAAGGTAGCGAGCTTTTGCGACGTCACTACACCTCTACTAAGCTATTAATTACGCAATGAATGCGACTTGGCTCACCACAACACTGTGCAGTCCGTCGAAATTATTCTCTTTGGTTAGGTGGTTTGTGGTTTGGTTAGCTAATACATTCATGATTCGAAACAGTGTGTCACCGGTGATGAACGGCTGACATTTCTGGCCATAATCCAGCGCCAATGTTCCCTAATGACTGACACTAATTAATTTTGAATCGGTAGCCTGACTGGTTGCTTCACACGGCAGGGTTAAATACTGTGCAGCCACTGCTAAATTCGAATTGAAAAATTTCGATTTTAAAACGTCATTGTACCTACAGAAGCTGCTGACGAATGTACCACGTAGCCAGGCGACGAATCGCGAGGCAAGCCACCACACCTGATGTGACTACCACGACCACTCTGCCAAGATAGAAGCTGTGACTTTGAATACTGGTTCGGACAGAAGTTAAACGCTCCTTTCGGCGCCATGTACCTATATCATGAACAATAGGATCAATTCATTGATTTCTAAATGGGTGCCAAGTTCTGTAGATAATCCTGAAGCTTATTTATAAGAACACTAGCAACTCGCCCCGGCTTCGCACGGGTACGTACGAACCTCGTAGAGGTACGTACGTACCCGTGCGAACGTACCTCTACGAGGTTCGTACGTAAGGGCCGCCGCGCCGGCCGCTCTGCCCCCGCCTTATGAATCTCTGATATCTTCTAAGATATTCATTTTTAGGGTTCCGTTGCCAAATGGCAAAAATGACGAAAGATGTTGGATGCATATCGGCGTATGTATTTCAATAGCGCTGTTCACATTAGGACGACCCGATAAAACTTAAAAATGTGTGAACTTGTTAAACTTGAATGTTGTGTTCACATTAGGTCGGAACGGAACGCACGCCGCGCCGCCCGCTTAGAGCCGAAGACAGGAATCGTGGCTGAACGTCCGATAAATGTGACAGTGTTATCGGGTCACCCTAATATGAACAGCACTATATGTATATTGAAACACATACGCAAATATGCATCGACCTCTTTGTTGTTCCGGTAAAACGGTCGGTCCGACCAGCTCAGGTTTTTTTCGTTTTAGCAGGAGTGAGAAATCTCCGCGAACACTTCGAATGCCTCGCATATAGTGAGACAATCGAGGTAGTGCTGGACTCGAATCGGCTAAAACCACACTCCTGCTCAGTGTCTCCTTACATAATCAGAGACCTCATTAGGACTTGAAATATTTAGTTTTCCTTTATTGTTGGTTTATAGGGTTCCGTTGCCATATGGCAAAAATGGAACCCTTATAGATTCGGTCTGTCCGTCCGTATGTCACAACCATTTTACTCTGAGACTATTGGAGAGTAGGTACCTTCTTTATACCGCTACACATATATGATGTAAGATTAGGAAAAAAATACAGATAGGGGTGGCGCTCCATACATGTAACTGAGGGTTGAAAAAAAAAAGAACTTATAACAGCTGTGTGTGGTATAAGTATGGTATCTATTCAATGAATATGTATTTTCTAAAGTCAATGGTTGATTTTATTATTCTTGATTTATATTAACGATCTCCCCAAAATAATGACGGAGTCGTGCGTACTGTTCGCCGATGACATCTCAATAATGACTTTCTGTAATTACTCTCAACACTTAAATGACAATTTGAATATAATTATGTCAAATTTACAAAATTGAATGAAAGACCATAACTTAGAAATTAACTTCACTAAAACCAAAATTATGCAATTTAGACAAAAAAAAAAAAAACTTAGATATAAATTTTACGTTTGACGGTGAAAAATTGGAATGTGCAGATGCTTTTACCTTGTTAGGTCTGGACTTAGATGTACATATGACCTGGAAAGCGCACATACCGAAAATTAAATCAAAACTGTATAGTTTTATAAGTATAATGCACTACGCGAGCTCAAAAAAAAAACACATTAAAGACTGCCCTATCCTCTTACTACGCATATGCATACGCGTGGCTTAAATATGGATTAATCCTTTGGGGAAATAGTGTAGATTTCAACGATTTGTTTATTCTACAGAAAAAATGTATAAGGAGACTGATAAGTCAATCAATCAATCAATCGTTTATTTTATAAAAAAGTGCACAGTTACAATAAAATATCATAACAACTAAAATAGAGCACAGTTGCTTATTTGCCTGAACTAGGTTGAACCTGTGTCTCAGGCTACAAAGTGCAAGTAGACATCTACTTAAAATAAATAAAATTAACATTAAGTGAAAAGTAAAGTACTAAAATTAAAACTTACATAAAAATAAAAACAGCGTGTTCGCGGATTATTTACAGACAGCAAGACAAACCTTCTGTCTGCGCATAAGAGGTGGTTTTTAGAAAAATACATATGGATTTTTTACAGCTAAAATAATTTAACTTATAGATACTTAGTTTTCTATTTAACCTATTGTACAGAAATGGGCCTAAAAATGAAAAGAATCTTTCCACTAAGACATGTTTGGAGGCTGCATTAGAAATGCATACTATATCATTCCGTCTCTTGTTAGTATTGTCAGCATTGTACGTGAGCATGGTGTGCTGTTTTAATACTAAGTGCATAATGAAAAGCTGGCGAACAGTCAACACGTTGCAGGATTTATATAGCTCATCTGTGGGAAAGAAAAAGGGATGGAAGTTTGCTACCTTTAAAATAGCTCTTTGAGCTCTTTCAAGAGGAAGCAAGATAGTTTTTGGTGCGCCACCCCATGAAGTGATGCAGAATTGAATTATAGATTGACCTAGGGCGAAATATACTTGTGTGATTAATTTTGAATCTGCAAAAGTTCGTATTTTTTTAAATACGTATATTAATTTGCGCACTCTTTTAACCAGAGTTTCAATATGTTGCCTAAAAGAGAGTGTGTCGTCTATTATAACCCCGAGGTATTTAATATTACAGGTTTTGAGGATAGAAGGACAATTGCACATGTTGACTGACAGGTTACCACATTGATGAGCATATAATATACGAAATTTAGCAGTATTAAGTTGAAGCTTGCGCATGGAAAAGTGAATATATTTTGTCTTGTCAGCATTTAATGTTAGTAAATTGCTTTGACGCCAGTTAGTCACACTATTAAAACCTAATTGAGCGTTTTCAAACAGTTCGCTACAGTTTTTAGCAGTAAATATAAGCGCCGTGTCATCAGCATATGATATGATTTTGCCGTGCTTGATATTTAGATTACACAAGTCGTTAATATAAACCAGGAATAGGGTAGGGCCCAAAATACTCACCTGGGGAACACCAAATCCAGTATTTTTCTGCTCATCACTCGTAAAATTATCAATTCTAACACATTGGTATCGGTCGTCTAAGTAGTTAGCAAGTAATGTTAGAGGCGTTCCCCTTATTCCTATGGCCTCTAATTTGCTTAGAAGCACAGAAATAGAGACAGTGTCAAAGGCTTTCGCTAAATCAAGGAAGACTCCCAGGACCTGGTTTCCTTTGCCTAGCTCTTCTGAGACATTATCAGTCAGGCTGTGCACCGCATCGGCTGTGGATAAATTGGCTCTGAAGCCAAATTGCGCACGTGACACAAGGTCTCCACCAGCTCCACCCACCAGTTCACGACGTGGGCGGCAAGCGCGGGGGTGGCGAACGAGACCGGACCACCGTTATGTGCGGTTCGACATCTCCACACAGCGTCTGCTACGATGCCTGCAACACCCTCGCGGGGCGCCTGCGGGCGGTTTTTAAAATCAAAAGGCCCTTCTCAGGGCCAACCCAAAGGCCCTTCTCAGGGCCAACCCAAAGGCCCTTCTCAGGGCCAACCCAAAGGCCCTTCTCAGGGCCAACCAAAAGGCCCTTCTCAGGGCCACCCCGACGCACCAGCGTCAGAGTCTAGCCGCGCGCCGTCTGCGGCTAGTTATTTCGGAGGGGCGGAGTCGTCCGACAACGACTCGCTTGTTGGTGCGTCGGACGCGAGTGGCTCGCGGTCGCGGAAGCGGGTCTTCCGAAGTTGTGGGTCCGAGAGTTCTTCGGCCTCGGGGTCCAAGCCGTTGTCGAAGGCTAAAAAGCCGACGACAACGGCCGCGGATACCCACGTCGTTGGGCTCGCGGACGCCCAGCGACAGGTGGACCTGGCACGGAAGGTGCAGCTCCAGCAAGAGCTGGAGGAGCGGGTTGCCGCCAAAGAGAAGCGTGCGTACGTCGCCCGGGCCAAGTCCGGGTACGATGCGTCCCGGGTTGTGTACGCGGACCACTCTTTGGCGGAACTGGAAAGGATGGCGGAGGAGGACGAGGAGGAGATTGTCGAGGTCGCCTCTAAGTCCTCCAACCTGAAGGGCACCTTTCAAAAGGCCCTGAAGTGTCGGGCCGCGAGCTTGCGCGGAGTCGTCGCTGAGCTGGTTCAGCGGACGGCCTCCGACGAGACGCGGCAACTGCAGGCGAGGGTGGATCGCCTGCAGTCCGAGGTGAACCAGCTTCGTCAGAAGCTGGCTGAAGCCACGGCCCGGCCTCAACAGGCCGAAGCGAGCCCTGTGGCAGAGGGCCCTGCCTCGGCCCAGCCACCACGGGCTAAGGCGAGCCCGGCACTAGAGGGCCCCTCCTCCGACCTTGAGGATGTCATCCGCAAGGTAATAATGGAGGAGAGGGCCTTCACGAGAGCCTGCCTGGCAGGCATCGAGGACCGGCTCCTACCGGAAAAAAGCCTCCAGCCGCCGCTTGCGGCGGATAAGAGGCAAAGCCGGCCGGGGCCGTCCTCCTCTTCCCAGGTGGAAGACGTGGCCCTTCTTCCTGCGACCACTCCGTCCAACGAGTGGACGCAAGTGGGCCGGAGGGGGAAGGGTAAAGGGAAGAAGTCGGCAGCGGCCGTCCCTGCCGTCCCTGCCGTCCCCGCCACCCCCGCACCCAGCCAGTCGCAGACAACCGGCAAGGGCAAGGGGAAAGGGAAAGGGAGCAGAAGAAAGGGGCAGGGTGAGGGTGACGCTCACCGCGGAGGCTGCGGGGCGAGGGGAGACCTACGCCTCGATCTTGGTGCGGGCGCGCGGCAATGCCGATCCCACTCAGCTGGGGATCGACAGTGTGTCGTACCGGCGGACGCAGGCCGGGGCTCGAATTTTCGAGTTCCCGGGGGCCGAGGGGAGCGCCCGCGCTGACCTCTTTGCAGCCAAGCTGCAAGAGGTCATCGCGGACTCTGCCAAGGTGGCCCGGCCGGTCAAGTCGGCGGCCATCGAGGTGACGGAGTTGGATGACTCCGTCACCAAGAAGGAGGTGGTGGCGGCGGTCGCAGCGGTAGGGGCTGTGGCGCCGCGGCGGTCCAAGGCCGGGACATAAAGCCCGGCCGCGGCGGAATGGGCACCATCCGCCTCGAGTGCCCGGTCGCAGCTGCCAAAGCCGTCCTTGCGAAAGGACGGCTTCAAGTCGGATTCAGCTCGGGCGCAGTCTGGGCACTCGAGGACCAGCCTCTGCGGTGTTTCCGGTGCTTCGGCATCGGCCACACCCGGCCCCTGTGTCCGTCCAAGGTTGACAGGACGGACACATGCTACCGCTGCGGCAAGGAGGGCCACAAAGCCGCCTCCTGCCAGGCCGCCACGCCGCACTGCGCGGTGTGTGCCGCCAGTGGCCGCCGGGCAGGCCACGTCATGAAGGGGGGGAAGTGCAATCCCCCCCCTAAGCGTGGCAAAGCGCAGGCGCCGACCGGGCCTGCACCTGCTGCTGCCGCTAATACCGCCGTTCCTGCGGTGGCTGCGGAGGAGGGTGCGATGTCCGACTGATGGCCACGGTCGAACATCGCATCCTTCAGGCGAACACCAACCACTGCAGGACAGCCCAGGATCTGCTGATGCAGACCATGGCTGAGTGGTTGGTGGACTTGGCGGTGGTCGCCGAACCCTACTCGGTCCCTGGCCGTTGGCTGGGCGACCGGGACGGCTTGGTGGCGTTCGTGGCGCGGTCTTCCACAGACTCCCCTCCCCTCTCGCTCTTAGAGAGGGGACCGGGATACGTGGCCGCCGCGTGGGGAGAGATAGCGATGGTGGGGGTGTATTTCTCCCCAAACCGCCCTCTCTCGGACTTTGAGGATTTCCTCGAGATCCTCACTGCTGTCGTAGGGAGGGCGGCACCACGCCAGGTCGTGGTGTTGGGCGACCTAAACGCCAAGTCGGTGGCCTGGGGCAACCCGGTCGCCGGGTGCAACGTCCGGGGACGCGCCGTCGAGTTTTGGGCGGCCTCGTGCGGTGTGTCCCTCCTCAACAGGGGGGCGGTCCACACGTGTGTGCGGCAACAGGGCGGGTCGGTGGTGGACGTTTCGTTCGCCACCCCCGCGCTTGCCGCCCGCGTCGCGAACTGGCGGGTGGAGCTGGTGGAGACCTTGTGTCACGTGCGCAATTTGGCTTCAGAGCCAATTTATCCACAGCCGATGCGGTGCACAGCCTGACTGATAATGTCTCAGAAGAGCTCAGAGAAGCATTATTTCTTATCTACTTAATTTTTGCCTTAGTTTTCTAATATCTTATATTATATTCTTTTACATATTTATTTAAGTGGGACTAAAAGTTTTTCTTTTTCTTATTTATCATACCTATTTTGTTCTTATAAAACATGCCTAATTTTTCTGAATTTATACATTTGTTTATTTGTTTTCTTTACTTTATTAGGGATACATCTTGTCCTCATGTTTTTACGTAAAACCAATATCTTGGTGTATTCATATCTTATTTCTATTTTACACACTTACTTATTCTAGTCATTGCGTCAGTAGTTCCAGATGGGATAACAATTTACTGGCTTTCTTGCTCATATTTTTCTTATACATTATTTCTTATCTACTTAATTTTTGCCTTAGTTTTCTAATATCTTATTTTATATTCTTATACATATTTATTTAAGTGGGACTAAAAGTTTTTCTTTTCTTATTTATCATACCTATTTTGTTCTTATACAATATGCTTCATTTTTCTTATTTTATACATTTATTTATTTTATGCTAAGCTATATACAATTATACTAATATATGGATAGCATACCTTTGTTGTTCTATTTGTTTCTTTTTATTACTACTCTTGCAACGTCTGTACAGTATGTAATGAACTTTTGTCTAGTCTTTTTATTTGATATTAAATCTGGGAAGTTTTCCGCAACAATTTTGCATTCCAGGACGTTCTCAACCTCGAGTCTTTTTAGGGCATGAACAGGGCAGTCGGTCAGGATATGTTCGACCGTTTCGGGTACTCCTGGCTGACAGATGCACGATGAGTCCTCTTTGCATCGGAATCTATTCAAATACTCCGAGAACCCACCGTGCCCCGTCAGTATTTGTGTCGTAATGTTCGATGGAACCATTTGCCGGACTATTTTGTACGCGGCACAAGCGTCAGGAAAAAATAGCTTGGTTGTTTTTGCTCTAGCACTCTCTTTGTACCTTCGGTTCCATTCATCAATCGACTCCTTTCGGATTTGTCGCTTGATGAATGAGACCGGGCATTGGTCATAGTCGGGCTTTGTTTTTCGATGCAGAGCCGCATCCTTCGCCAGCTCGTCCGCCCTTTCGTTCCCCGCAAGGCCCGCGTGCGCCTTGATCCAGAACAAAGACGCAGTTTTGTTCTGGTCTTCAATGGCCCTGAGGTTCCTGCGGGTGTCTACTGCCAGAGGGTGCGTTGTACTGGGGTTTGCTATGGTTTCCAGGGCTGATCTGGAGTCGCTGTAGATGCCATAGCTCTCCTCGCTTCTCCGTTTAATTTCCTCGGTGGCTCGGCATACCGCGAGGAGTTCCGCCTGATATACTGTACAGTGTGGAGCCAGCTTGAGTTTAATGGTCTTTACCTCTGCTGCACTATCCCACAGGCTGAGCGCTGCTCCGACCTTATCCTCAATCCGGCTACCATCGGTAAAAATCCGAATGGCTTGGTTGTTGTGGTTAGCCACCTGCTCTTGGTCTATCAGGCTCACGAACTCCTTCGCGATATGCTTCCCCGGGTGAGGTATACTAGAGTATTCGACTCGTCGCTCAACCTCTCTATCACCCGACCCCGGTCGGGATATCCCTCTCCTCGCCTCGTATAGAGCGGCTGCTTCTTGTATGCGAAGGTCAAGTGGCAATATTCCAGCCAGTATAAGCGCTGAGTGAAGAGTGGCCGTGCGATACGCCCCGCACAGTTTTTGAGCAAAACCCCTCTGGACAGCATTAAGGTGGCGTTGAACTCCCAACTTTTTTGATGCTGAGGACCAGGCTGCCGCGGCATAGGTGATGATGGGCTCCAATGTAGCGGTGTAGATGGTGCGGACTACTTCAGGGTGGAGGCCCCAACTCACCTTAGCAGCTCTTGACAGCTGTTTGTAGACGCCAAGTGCCTTTTTGTAAACGTTAGCCGTGTGGCTATTAAAGGTTAACCCGGCGTCCACTGTGAGTCCCAAGATCTTAATTTCCGAGGACATTAAAATGTCGATCCCTCCCATGGTCAGGTGTGGCGTGTCATATTTAAGCTTTCTGGTGATTATCATGGCACATGTTTTGTGTGGCGCAAACCTGAGCTTATTCATGACACCCCACTCCCGAACATGTTCGAGAGCAGCATTGGCCTGTCCCTGGATTTCCAGGGCTGTCTCTCCCGAAAACACGAGCACCACATCATCCGCAAATGCCTGGCAGTAGTGGCCTTGCTGCGTGAGGCTCTCCAGTAGTGGGTTCAACAACAGATTCCAGAGGATGGGTCCGCCTATTGATCCCTGGACACACCCTTTATTTGTACTTTTTGCATGCTCATGGCCATTAGGTTAGGTTAGGTTTTTTTTTTTTTTTTTTTAAACTTCTACCTCCAAACTGAACTGGAGACTATACTACTCTTATTCGTTCATACCAGTTCTCGCTTTTGTTCCTCTCGTACTTTCATTCTTCATACTTTATCTTTCTTTTATTCTGTCTGTCTTGCTTTCTTTTAGGGTGGGATGCCCTTCTACTCTCCAACTATACTCTTTATTTCTAATAGTTGTATCTTTATTAGGGTTAACTCGACAACACACTTTTTTAATGAAACATTTAACAGGTAAATCTTATTCTAACTTATTTCTAACATATTGATCTTGAGTTTAGACTGCTATTTCATATAATTATGTATTTTACATTACCAATAACAGGTGAGCCTTAAATTTATTCTTACTAGTAAACATGTTGGTCTTAAATCTAAACATCATCATTTAAACATCTAATTTTATTTCTATTAACATATTTCTTATTGCAGCTTCACATTTAATAGTTAAACTAGTCTTGGCCAACACAATTTTTGCTATTTATCGCTTAGCCAAATTATTCTTAACTTCTTCCGTATTTAATGCTTACTATTAATATTGGTCATAATATTTAGTAAACATTTTTGCTTATGCACTTTTATTTCTTTTTATTACTCTTTCGCAGATTTTTATGCAATAATCTAACAACGTCTTCCTATTTTTGCTCGCCATTACCTGCCACAAGTTTTCTGCATTAAGTTCAATGTTAAACACCTCCTCGAGTCTCTCCCTTCCAAAGATGGGACAGTTAAACAATATATGTGGCACCGTTTCAGCAGTATCAGGTTCACAGAAGCACGATGAGCTCTCCTTGCACTTGAATCGATTCAAGTATTCCGAGAACCCACCGTGCCCCATCATAATTTGTGTGACCACGCTGTTTATACTGCACTTCCTGACAATCCTGTAGGCCGCCACCGCGTCCGGGAAAAACAATTTAGAAGTTCGTTAGTTGCCAGTTTCTTTCGCTGGAGGTTGGCTTGTATCACTCTGTATGGGTTTGGGTTGCCGTGGGTGCCTTTAGCAATACGCTACCGTTGACCTCGCTATCCCGTCCCACTTACGGCGTGTTGGGCAGTCAGGGTTAAAGGCGTTGTGTTCGGCGTTCTCAAGCTTGGCTCTTGTGCAGTTCTGGCATTTGGGTGGGACACCCGCGAGCCAGTCGGCGCAATCTGACTTCAGATGGGGGCCGCCGCAATGACTGCACAAGTCGGCCGGTTCTTTGCAGAATCTTCTGCCGTGCCCGTAACCCAGGCAGCGCGTGCATTGGACCAGCGGGGTTTGGTCCTCAACCCTAACGCGCTGGAGGTCCACGTGCAGGCATCCGGCTACTGTAGCCCTTCTCCAGATGGTAGGAGAAACGCTGACCACAACGTGACTGGTATGAGGGTTTCGAGTTTTCCTTCTGAATTTCACCTCCATTCTGTCCTCCTCTTTGTGGAGGTTGTGAAAAACATCCCTATTCTGATTCCTCATTGCCTTGAGGACATCCTCGTCAGAGTTAACAGAGAGGACGCTCTTGAGGATCAGCAAAGGATCCTTGTTCTTCACCTCCTCGACATTGAGGTCCTGATGCTTTTGTTCCAATCTATGTTTAATTTTACTCCTTTCCTCTTTAGTTTGGAACCCCATAATTATTTTTCGGTCCTTTGCCTTCCTCACCCTTTCAACTTTGACCCAGCCCTCTTTGGCGTCCACTGCCTTGCGTATTTTGTCCAGGACTTGGTCACCCGTCTCCTCATCGGCCTTCGATGTAACAACGATGGAGTGCAGCGTACTTCGCACTGGGTTTGGCTTTCCACCTTGACTCGCAACAACGCTCGCATACGTTGTTACACCGCTCCCTATATTTTCCTTCTGTTGCTCTATTAAAGCCTTCAGTTCTTCCATTCTTTTGTAGCTTTCCATTAGCAACTTTGAGTGCTCATCGAGGCTTGTCGCTAGCGTGTTTCGCTCGGAGCCAACAGAGAAGGTAGCGTCGGTGGCTGCAGTTTCAGGCTCTCTTCTCTCCTTCACCCCTCCTGCGGTTTTCAGTTTGGCATCCCTTTCGGCTTCCTTCACTAGCTGGAACATTCGTTCCAGCGCTTCAGTAATGCCGTTTTTGATTTCGGTCTTAGTATTCCTTGACGAGCTCAGATGTAACTTGGCTCTGGTCAAGCATGCCCTCGCTTCAGCAGACCGGTCCGCGTAATGTGACTTTGGCGATGTATCTGCTGATTGCGTGCGCGAAATTAGGGTTTTTGTCACTTTGGAAGGGCCAGCCTGTACCGTCTTGGTGGTTAAGGGGGGTGACGAGTCAGTATTAGCGGACTTAGCTGCCTCCCACTCCCCGATGCTGCGTCGGACATTTGGAGGCGATGCTCCAGATTTTGGTGGTAATCTGTTCTCCCCATCCACATTCTTTACTGGGGTTCTTATGCCGATCATTTTCGTTGGAGGTAAGCGTCAGTAGTGTAAAATATAAAAATTAAAAGTGTAAATTTGTGTATAATAAAAAATAAAAATAAAAATGAAAAGTGCACTTGTGATCGTATAAATCGTCAGCGCGGTCAGCCTAATGATTCAAGTAGTCAAATGAGCACAATACGGAAGAAGTTTTCTTTTCCGGGGTCCAAAACTGCGAATGTAGAGTAAAAATTTCAGAAACTCTATGTAGAGTCAAATCGATCTTGTTAATGGATAGCTCTTCTTGAGCCCTTTCAAACGACCCCAAACTCGGTACAATTACTCCAAGGGGTTCCAGAGCTATCTCAATTTAAAAATTTTGGTTTTTTGCCAAGATGGCGGCCGAAAAGTGGTTACAAGAAGATAACTCCGGAGTCGCTGGCTCAAAAACCCCCGTGTTTGGGCTTTCTGCACTTGGCTCGACAAGACCCATCCACTGAAACAGTTTTCAGGCTGAAAAATGTTGACACCCGGAAAACGCCTGAAAGGTACGCTTGTCGATAGATTATAAACAGTTATTTAAGATAGCGGAAATCCCGGCCCTCTACGACTCTCCGTTCAGGAGTTATGGATGTTTTAATTTATACAAAAATGGCCGCGCATCTGTCAAAGTTGATTTTTGACAGTGGATAACTCCTTTTGGGAAAGCCGCAGACCCACCGAGTTTGGACTCGCCTGACTCGGCCTGAGCTCCGCTATCTGCTGAAACCGTTTTCAGGATCTCGAAAATTTTCAGCTCCAAACCGCCTGAAAACGTGGGTTAGGGAAGGCAAGAAGCCCCTGGTACTTAAGTTGGAAACCGCGTCTTCCCACGACTCCCGGTTATGGAGTTATTGCGGTTTGAAGGAAAACAAAATGGCCGCCAAGCTGTCAAAAGTCAGTTTTAAAGGCCCGTAACTTTGGAACCCCTTGTCGGAGGAAGTCCGGGTTTCGAATGTACAGCTGGGCGTCACTTCCGGTATCTTCTGAAAACGATTTCAGCGACAAAAATTTTGTTTGCCTGAAAAGTCCTGAAAACTTAAAATAACTAAAACTAACAGACTGCTACAGATAATAGCGCAAATCCGAGAATCATCGGACCAGCGGTTCCTGAGATATGGCGAGTTAAAATTATAAACCTAAAAACCAAGATGGCGAAAAAATGTCAAAACTCTTGATTTAAGAGATTTGCAGCCCGTGTTTGGGCTTAAATGGGTCACAATAAGTGTACTGGAACCAGTCCCAGCGTCAAAATTTGGTATTTCCTGTTGATTTGTAAATAAATGACAAAAAATAAATAAAATTCAATATCTCAGGATCCACTAGACGGAAAATTCTGAAAAAAATGTCATAAAATAGGATTTTTTTTTACACTAAACAATACAATACACAATGATATAAAAATCTTGAAATTTAGTTGAATTTTTTGAGAAAATGTGGTTTTTTGCTAAAATTCCTTATAACTTAAAAACTATTTAATTTAAAAATCTAAAACTTAAAATCTCTATTCTTCTAATAAGCGCGCCAGGGACTGCAGACGGAGATCTTGCAGATTTTGGTCACATCCGGAGATATAGACGTCCGAATTTTGAGAATTCAAAGTCCTCTAAAAAATCGAGTATATAAGTAAGAACAAAATTACTTGCGGTAGCAGTCTAGACCGTTAATAGGGAAAACGGCTGCAAATTTTCAGGCGTCTGGCTCCTCAATTTCGGTTTTTTTTCAGAACCGCGTGGTTTTCTATTTTCCTGGATATCTCTAGTTTTCCTGGATTTTTTCTTCTTCCGAGTGTGGAGGGCGATGTGTGCAGTCAGTCCCCTCCACTTTCTTGAATAAAAATGGGGGGTCGTCGATTTAGTTTCGGCAGCGTTTCGGTTTGAAGTTTATAATTTCAAACTTAACCTCAAAAGATTGAGGTTTTTCAGCATTACACACTGTTGAACTGCAATCCGGGTTTGAACACTAACACGGGCGTGTAGATTTTATTTTGCCCCACCGATAGACACCTCACTCGTCAAAATCCGATCACTTTTTACCACTTTTTCGAATTTTTAAAGGCGGAGACGAACAGAAAACGTGGCGTTCGCGGCCGTGGTTGGAGCCAGACTGGGTTAGGTTAGGTTAGGTTGGGTTCACCTCCCGGTGGACTCCCCCTCGGCATACCGGCCCATCGTTCTGCTCGATGAGGTCGGTAAACTGTTCGAGGGGATCGTCGCCGGGAGGCTGGACAGCCACCTGCGGGGGGTAGGGCCGGATCTGTCGGACGCCCAATTCGGGTTCCGTCGTGGGCGTTCGACGATCGACGCGCTGGCCCTACTCAAGGGCCAGGTGAAGGAGGCGGTGGAGGCGGGGGACGGAGTGCTGGCGGTGTCATTCGACATTGCCAACGCCTTCAACTCCGTCCCCCACTCGACGATATTGGAGGCGCTCCGGTATCACGGAGTGCCCCAATATCTGCGGAACCTACTGGCCGACTACTTGGAGGGCCGAGAGGTCCTCCTCGTGGACAAGTCGGCCACGGTGAGGCGGTACGGCGCAGAGTCCGGTGTTCCACAGGGATCGGTGCTAGGCCCCCCCTTGTGGAACATCGGGTTCAACTGGCTGCTGCGGGGTGCCCTCCTTCCGGGCACGAGTGTCATCTGCTACGCGGATGACACTCTGCTCACTGCCCGGGGGAGGAACTTTGCCGACGCGGCCATTCTGGCCTCGGCTGGCGGGTCCTTGGTGGCAGAAAGGATCCGCCGCCTGGGATTGAGGGTGGCGCTGCACAAAACGGAGGCCGTGTTCTTTCGCGGTCCCCGGCAGCGCTGCCCTGCCGACGCCCACATCGTCGTGGAGGGCGTCCGTATAGGGGTCCAGCCCCAGATGAAATATCTGGGGCTGGTGCTGGACGACAGGTGGCGCTTCGGCCCGCATTTCAGCGGGCTGTCGACGCGCCTGCTGAAGGCCGCGGACGCCCTCTCATGGCTCCTCCCAAACCTGGGGGGACCAAAGGCAAAGTGCCGGCGCCTCTATGCCGGCATTTTGCGGAGCATGGCCCTCTACGGGGCTCCCATCTGGGCGGACTCCCTCCATAGGAGGGAGAATGCTACCGCCATCCGCAGGCCCCAGCGGGCTATTGCACAGCGGGTGGCGAGGGCCTACCGCTCAGTGGGCTTTTCGGCGGCGTGCGCTCTGGCCGGCACCCCTCCTTGGGAGCTGGAGGCGTGGGTGCTCGCCAGAGTGTACGAGTGGACGGCGCGCCGAAAGGCGCTCGGGGAGCGCCCCACGGGCGAAGAGCGGGAGGCGGTGCGGCGAGAGGCGAAGGACGCCATCGTCCTCCATTGGACGGAGGACCTCGCCAGCGCCGCCTTTGGCCGCCGGACGTTGGACGCGCTCGGTCCGGTCCTGAAGGGCTGGCTCGAGCGGTCCCACGGTTTCCTCTCTTTCCGTCTGGTACAGGTGTTATCCGGACATGGCTGTTTCGGATCGCACCTGCACCGGATCGGGAGGGAGGAGACCCCGGCGTGCCACGACTGCGGCGCGGCGGAGGACACGACGCAGCACACCCTCGAGGTGTGCCCGGCGTGGTCCGAGCTGCGCCGCGGTCTGACCGCGGTGGTCGGACCGGACCTCTCGCTTCCCGGCGTGGTCGACGCCATGCTGGGGAGTGAGGAGGCCTGGTCGGCGGTAGCCTCCTTTTGCGAGGACGTGATGTCGCAAAAGGAGGAGGCGGAGCGCGCGCGGGAGGACGACCCTCTCGCTGCGCCGCTCCGCAGACGAAGAAGGGGGAGAAGGCGTCGTGCCCTCCCTCCTCATGGTGACGGGCGGGCGACAGGCGCGGGGGTGCCTTCGCCCGCATTGCACCCGTCACCTTCGTCGGTCATTCCCGACCCCCCACACCCGTGAGGGTGTGAGGGGGTCCGCCTAGCAATCGTCGGCGGAGGACTGGAAGTAAAGGCTGTGCCGGTTTCCCAGTCCCCCGCCACTCTGACGAAGCGGGAATGCGCTGGGTCGTTTTAGTGGGTATACCGGGTCCGCCCGGGGAGTCCCACATACCCCTCCCGTCCCCCGACGGGTGGGCATGCGTAACGCATTTTTTCCCAGCGTAAAAAAAAAAAAAAAAAAAAAAAAAAAAAAAAGGTTGGGTTCACCTGCGGGGGGTAGGGCCGGACCTGTCGGACGCCCAATTCGGTTTCCGTCGTGGGCGTTCGACGATCGACGCGCTGGCCCTACTCAAGGGCCAGGTGAAGGAGGCGGTGGAGGCGGGGGACGGAGTGCTGGCGGTGTCATTCGACATTGCCAACGCCTTCAACTCCGTCCCCCACTCGACGATATTGGAGGCGCTCCGGTATCACGGAGTGCCCCAATACCTGCGGGACCTCCTGGCCGACTACTTGGAGGGCCGAGAGGTCCTCCTCGTGGACAAATCGGCCACGGTGAGGCGGTACGGCGCAGAGTCCGGTGTTCCACAGGGATCGGTGCTAGGCCCCCCCTTGTGGAACATCGGGTTCAACTGGCTGCTGCGGGGTGCCCTCCTCCCGGGCACGAGTGTCATCTGCTACGCGGATGACACTCTGCTCACTGCCCGGGGGAGGAACTTTGCCGACGCGGCCATTCTGGCCTCGGCTGGCGGGTCCTTGGTGGCAGAAAGGATCCGCCGCCTGGGATTGAGGGTGGCGCTGCACAAAACGGAGGCCGTGTTCTTTCGCGGTCCCCGGCAGCGCTGTCCTGCCGACGCCCACATCGTCGTGGAGGGCGTCCGTATAGGGGTCCAGCCCCAGATGAAATATCTGGGGCTGGTGCTGGACGACCGGTGGCGCTTCGGCCCGCATTTCAGCGGGCTGTCGACGCGCCTGTTGAAGGCCGCGGACGCCCTCTCATGGCTCCTCCCAAACCTGGGGGGGCCCAAGGCAAAGTGCCGGCGCCTCTATGCCGGCATTTTGCGGAGCATGGCCCTTTACGGGGCTCCCATCTGGGCGGACTCCCTCCACAGGAGGGAGAATGCCACCGCCATCCGCAGGCCCCAGCGGGCTATTGCACAGCGGGTGGCGAGGGCCTACCGCTCAGTGGGCTTTTCGGCGGCGTGCGCTCTGGCCGGCACCCCTCCTTGGGAGCTGGAGGCGTGGGTGCTCGCCAGAGTGTACGAGTGGACGGCGCGCCGAAAGGCGCTCGGGGAGCGCCCCACGGGCGAAGAGCGGGAGGCGGTGCGGCGAGAGGCGAAGGACGCCATCGTCCTCCATTGGACGGAGGACCTCGCCAGCGCCGCCTTTGGCCGCCGGACGTTGGACGCGCTCGGTCCGGTCCTGAAGGGCTGGCTCGAGCGGTCCCACGGTTTCCTCTCTTTCCGACTGGTGCAGGTGTTATCCGGACATGGCTGTTTCGGATCGCACCTGCACCGGATCGGGAGGGAGGAGACCCCGGCGTGCCACGACTGCGGCGCGGTAGAGGACACGGCGCAGCACACCCTCGAGGTGTGCCCGGCGTGGTCCGAGCTGCGCCGCGGTCTGACCGCGGTGGTCGGACCGGACCTCTCACTTCTCGGCGTGGTCGACGCCATGCTGGGGAGTGAGGAGGCCTGGTCGGCGGTAGCCTCCTTTTGCGAGGACGTGATGTCGCAAAAGGAGGAGGCGGAGCGCGCGCGGGAGGACGACCCCCTCGCTGCGCCGCTCCGCAGACGAAGAAGGGGGAGAAGGCGTCGTGCCCTCCCTCCTCATGGTGACGGGCGGGCGACAGGCGCGGGGGTGCCTTCGCCCGCATTGCACCCGTCACCTTCGTCGGTCATTCCCGACCCCCCACACCCGTGAGGGTGTGAGGGGGTCTGCCTGGCAATCGTCGGCGGAGGACTGGAAGTAAAGGCTGTGCCGGTTTCCCAGTCCCCCGCCACTGTGACGAAGCGGGAATGCGCTGGGTCGTTTTAGTGGGTATACCGGGTCCGCCCGGGGAGTCCCACATACCCCTCCCGTCCCCCGACGGGTGGGCATGCGTAACGCATTTTTTTTTTTTTTTTTTTTTTTTTTTTTTTTTTTTTTTTTTTTTTTTCCCAGCGTAAAAAAAAAAAAAAAAAAAAAAAAAGGTTTTTGGCCGCCTCCCAGGATCTGCTGATGCAGACCATGGCTGAGTGGTTGGTGGACTTGGCGGTGGTCGCCGAACCCTACTCGGTCCCTGGCCGTTGGCTGGGCGACCGGGACGGCTTGGTGGCGTTGGTGGCGCGGTCTTCCACAGACTCCCCTCCCCTCTCGCTCTTAGAGAGGGGACCGGGATACGTGGCCGCCGCGTGGGGAGAGATAGCGATGGTGGGGGTGTATTTCTCCCCAAACCGCCCTCTCTCGGACTTTGAGGATTTCCTCGAGATCCTCACTGCTGTCGCAGGGAGGGCGGCACCACGCCAGGTCGTGGTGTTGGGCGACCTGAACGCCAAGTCGGTGGCCTGGGGCAACCCGGTCGCCGGGTGCAACGTCCGGGGACGCGCCGTCGAGTTTTGGGCGGCCTCGTGCGGTGTGTCCCTCCTCAACAGGGGGGCGGTCCACACGTGTGTGCGGCAACAGGGCGGGTCGGTGGTGGACGTCTCGTTCGCCACCCCCGCGCTTGCCGCCCGCGTCGTGAACTGGCGGGTGGAGCTGGTGGAGACCTTGTCGGACCACCGTTATGTGCGGTTCGACATCTCCACACAGCGGGGAGGGGGGACGGCCCGCGCTGGGCAATCTCCCTTCCCGCGGTGGGCACTCACCCGCCTGGACCGGGAGGCGGCCAAGGAGGCCGCCTTCCTCCAGGACTGGCTGTCGCCTCCCCCTGTCGAGGAGGTCCCGGACGTGGATGCCGCAGCGGTCCGGCTGCGGGGGTCCTTGACCGAGGTGTGCAACTCCAGCATGCCTCGGTCTCGCCGCCCGCCTCCCCGTCGCGCCGTGTACTGGTGGACGGAGGAGCTGGCGGGGCTCCGGGCCACCTGCGTGGCGGCCAGAAGGGCCTACGCGCGGAGCCGACGGCGCAGCGCCCAAAACCGAGTCCGGGCAGAAGAGGACCGCCTGTACGACTCTTACCGAGAGGCTACGGCGGCCCTCAAGTCTGCGATGGGCGCTGCGCAGGACTCGGCGAGGGCCGAGATGCTGGAGGGTCTCGACAGAGATCCCTATGGGAGGCCATATAAGGCGGCGCGGAACCAGCTCCGCCCCTATGGTCCCCCACTGTCTGAGACCCTCGAGCCAGCGTTGCTGGATGGGGTGGTCCGGTCCCTGTTTCCGCGCAGGACCGACTTCACCCCTCCAGCGATGGATCCCCCGCAAGGGGCGGCTCCGCCGGAGGCAGAGGTGCCCCCGGTCACGGCGGCGGAATTCTACGCGGGGGTTCTGAGCCTCCGCGCGAAGAAGACCGCCCCCGGACCGGACGGCGTCCCCGCACGGGTGGTGGCGATCGCCGCCACCCAAATGGAGGACAGGTTTCGGGACCTCTTCAGCGCGTGTTTTACGGCTGGGAGGTTCCCGAAACTGTGGAAGGAGGGGCAGCTGTGCCTGCTCCGAAAGGAGGGTCGCCCGGTGGACTCCCCCTCGGCATACCGGCCCATCGTTCTGCTCGATGAGGTCGGTAAACTGTTCGAGGGGATCGTCGCCGGGAGGCTGGAAAGCCACCTGCGGGGGGTAGGGCCGGATCTGTCGGACGCCCAATTCGGGTTCCGTCGTGGGCGTTCGACGATCGACGCGCTGGCCCTACTCAAGGGCCAGGTGAAGGAGGCGGTGGAGGCGGGGGACGGAGTGCTGGCGGTGTCATTCGACATTGCCAACGCCTTCAACTCCGTCCCCCACTCGACGATATTGGAGGCGCTCCGGTATCACGGAGTGCCCCAATATCTGCGGAGCCTCCTGGCCGACTACTTGGAGGGCCGAGAGGTCCTCCTCGTAGACAAATCGGCCACGGTGAGGCGGTACGGCGCAGAGTCCGGTGTTCCACAGGGGTCGGTGCTGGGCCCCCCCTTGTGGAACATCGGGTTCAACTGGCTGCTGCGGGGTGCCCTCCTCCCGGGCACGAGTGTCATCTGCTACGCGGACGACACTCTGCTCACTGCCCGGGGGAGGAACTTTGCCGACGCGGCCATTCTGGCCTCGGCTGGCGGGTCCTTGGTGGCAGAAAGGATCCGCCGCCTGGGATTGAGGGTGGCGCTGCACAAAACGGAGGCCGTGTTCTTTCGCGGTCCCCGGCAGCGCTGCCCTGCCGACGCCCACATCGTCGTGGAGGGCGTCCGTATAGGGGTCCAGCCCCAGATGAAATATCTGGGACTGGTGCTGGACGACAGGTGGCGCTTCGGCCCGCATTTCAGCGGGCTGTCGACGCGCTTGTTGAAGGCCGCGGACGCCCTCTCATGGCTCCTCCCAAACCTGGGGGGGCCCAAAGCAAAGTGCCGGCGCCTCTATGCCGGCATTTTGCGGAGCATGGCCCTCTACGGGGCTCCCATCTGGGCGGACTCCCTCCATAGGAGGGAGAATGCTACCGCCATCCGCAGGCCCCAGCGGGCTATTGCACAGCGGGTGGCGAGGGCCTACCGCTCAGTGGGCTTTTCGGCGGCGTGCGCTCTGGCCGGCACCCCTCCTTGGGAGCTGGAGGCGTGGGTGCTCGCCAGAGTGTACGAGTGGACGGCGCGCCGAAAGGCGCTCGGGGAGCGCCCCACGGGCGAAGAGCGGGAGGCGGTGCGGCGAGAGGCGAAGGACGCCATCGTCCTCCATTGGACGGAGGACCTCGCCAGCGCCGCCTTTGGCCGCCGGACGTTGGACGCGCTCGGTCCGGTCCTGAAGGGCTGGCTCGAGCGGTCCCACGGTTTCCTCTCTTTCCGTCTGGTGCAGGTGTTATCCGGACATGGCTGTTTCGGATCGCACCTGCACCGGATCGGGAGGGAGGAGACCCCGGCGTGCCACGACTGCGGCGCGGCGGAGGACACGGCGCAGCACACCCTCGAGGTGTGCCCGGCGTGGTCCGAGCTGCGCCGCGGTCTGACCGCGGTGGTCGGACCGGACCTCTCGCTTCCCGGCGTGGTCGACGCCATGCTGGGGAGTGAAGAGGCCTGGTCTGCCGTAGCCTCCTTTTGCGAGGACGTGATGTCGCAAAAGGAGGAGGCGGAGCGCGCGCGGGAGGACGACCCTCTCGCTGCGCCGCTCCGCAGACGAAGAAGGGGGAGAAGGCGTCGTGCCCTCCCTCCTCATGGTGACGGGCGGGCGACAGGCGCGGGGGTGCCTTCGCCCGCATTGCACCCGTCACCTTCGTCGGTCATTCCCGACCCCCCACACCCGTGAGGGTGTGAGGGGGTCCGCCTAGCAATCGTCGGCGGAGGACTGGAAGTAAAGGCTGTGCCGGTTTCCCAGTCCCCCGCCACTGTGACGAAGCGGGAATGCGCTGGGTCGTTTTAGTGGGTATACCGGGTCCGCCCGGGGAGTCCCACATACCCCTTCCGTCCCCCGACGGGTGGGTATGCGTAATGCATTTTTTCCCAGCGAAAAAAAAAAAATAAAAAAAAAAAAAATAAAAAAAAAAAAAAAAAAAAAAAAAGGTTAGGTTAGGTTTACGAGTGGACGGCGCGCCGAAAGGCGCTCGGGGAGCGCCCCACGGGCGAAGAGCGGGAGGCGGTGCGGCGAGAGGCGAAGGACGCCATCGTCCTCCATTGGACGGAGGACCTCGCCAGCGCCGCCTTTGGCCGCCGGACGTTGGACGCGCTCGGTCCGGTCCTGAAGGGCTGGCTCGAGCGGTCCCACGGTTTCCTCTCTTTCCGTCTGGTGCAGGTGTTATCCGGACATGGCTGTTTCGGATCGCACCTGCACCGGATCGGGAGGGAGGAGACCCCGGCGTGCCACGACTGCGGCGCGGCGGAGGACACGGCGCAGCACACCCTCGAGGTGTGCCCGGCGTGGTCCGAGCTGCGCCGCGTTCTGACCGCGGTGGTCGGACCGGACCTCTCGCTTCCCGGCGTGGTCGACGCCATGCTGGGGAGTGAGGAGGCCTGGTCGGCGGTAGCCTCCTTTTGCGAGGACGTGATGTCGCAAAAGGAGGAGGCGGAGCGCGCGCGGGAGGACGACCCTCTCGCTGCGCCGCTCCGCAGACGAAGAAGGGGGAGAAGGCGTCGTGCCCTCCCTCCTCATGGTGACGGGCGGGCGACAGGCGCGGGGGTGCCTTCGCCCGCATTGCAGCCGTCACCTTCGTCGGTCATTCCCGACCCCCCACACCCGTGAGGGTGTGAGGGGTCCGCCTAGCAATCGTCGGCGGAGGACTGGAAGTAAAGGCTGTGCCGGTTTCCCAGTCCCCCGCCACTCTGACGAAGCGGGAATGCGCTGGGTCGTTTTAGTGGGTATACCGGGTCCGCCCGGGGAGTCCCACATACCCCTCCCGTCCCCCGACGGGTGGGTATGCGTAATGCATTTTTTCCCAGCGTAAAAAAAAAAAAAAAAAAAAGGTTTACCGCGGTCGCAGCGGTAGGGGGCTGTGGCGCCGCGGCGGTCCAAGGCCGGGACATAAGGCCCGGCCGCGGCGGAATGGGCACCATCCGCCTCGAGTGCCCGGTCGCAGCTGCCAAAGCCGTCCTTGCGAAAGGACGGCTTCAAGTCGGATTCAGCTCGGGCGCAGTCCGGGCACTCGAGGAGCAGCCTCTGCGGTGTTTCCGGTGCTTCGGCATCGGCCACACCCGGCCCCTGTGTCCGTCCAAGGTTGACAGGACGGACACATGCTACCGCTGCGGCAAGGAGGGTCACAAAGCCGCTTCCTGCCAGGCCGCCACGCCGCACTGCGCGGTGTGTGCCGCCAGTGGCCGCCGGGCAGGCCACGTCATGAAGGGGAGGAAGTGCAATCCCCCCCCTAAGCGTGGCAAAGCGCAGGCGCCGACCGGGCCTGCACCTGCTGCTGCCGCTGATGCCGCCGTTCCTGCGGCGGCTGCGGAGGAGGGTGCGATGTCCGACTGATGGCCACGGTCGAACATCGCATCCTTCAGGCGAACACCAACCACTGCAGGACAGCCCAGGATCTGCTGATGCAGACCATGGCTGAGTGGTTGGTGGACTTGGCGGTGGTCGCCGAACCCTACTCGGTCCCTGGCCGTTGGCTGGGCGACCGGGACGGCTTGGTGGCGTTGGTGGCGCGGTCTTCCACAGACTCCCCTCCCCTCTCGCTCTTAGAGAGGGGACCGGGATACGTGGCCGCCGCGTGGGGAGAGATAGCGACGGTGGGGGTGTATTTCTCCCCAAACCGCCCTCTCTCGGACTTTGAGGATTTCCTCGAGATCCTCACTGCTGTCGTAGGGAGGGCGGCACCACGCCAGGTCGTGGTGTTGGGCGACCTAAACGCCAAGTCGGTGGCCTGGGGCAACCCGGTCGCCGGGTGCAACGTCCGGGGACGCGCCGTCGAGTTTTGGGCGGCCTCGTGCGGTGTGTCCCTCCTCAACAGGGGGGCGGTCCACACGTGTGTGCGGCGACAGGGCGGGTCGGTGGTGGACGTCTCGTTCGCCACCCCCGCGCTTGCCGCCCGCGTCGTGAACTGGCGGGTGGAGCTGGTGGAGACCTTGTCGGACCACCGTTATGTGCGGTTCGACATCTCCACACAGCGGGGAGGGGGGACGGCCCGCGCTGGGCAATCTCCCTTCCCACGGTGGGCACTCACCCGCCTGGACCGGGAGGCAGCCAGGGAGGCCGCCTTCCTCCAGGACTGGCTGTCGCCTCCCCCTGTCGAGGAGGTCACGGACGTGGACGCCGCAGCGGTCAGGCTGCGGGGGTCCTTGACCGAGGTGTGCAACTCCAGCATGCCTCGGTCTCGCCGTCCGCCTCCCCGTCGCGCCGTGTACTGGTGGACGGAGGAGCTGGCGGGGCTCCGGACCACCTGCGTGGCGGCCAGAAGGGCCTACGCGCGGAGCCGACGGCGCAGCGCCCAAAACCGAGTCCGGGCAGAGGAGGACCGCCTGTACGCCTCTTACCGAGAGGCTACGGTGGCCCTCAAGTCTGCGATGGGCGCTGCGCAAGACTCGGCGAGGGCCGAGATGCTGGAGGGTCTCGACAGAGATCCCTATGGGAGGCCATATAAGGCGGCGCGGAACCAGCTCCGCCCCTATGGTCCCCCACTGTCTGAGACCCTCGAGCCAGCGTTGCTGGATGGGGTGGTCCGGTCCCTGTTTCCGCGCAGGACCGACTTCACCCCTCCAGCGATGGATCCCCCGCAAGGGGCGGCTCCGCCGGAGGCAGAGGTGCCCCCGGTCACGGCGGCGGAATTCTACGCGGGGGTTCTGAGCCTCCGCGCGAAGAAGACCGCCCCCGGACCGGACGGCGTCCCCGCACGGGTGGTGGCGATCGCCGCCACCCAAATGGAGGACAGGTTTCGGGACCTCTTCAGCGCGTGTTTTACGGCTGGGAGGTTCCCGAAACTGTGGAAGGAGGGGCAGCTTTGCCTGCTCCGAAAGGAGGGTCGCCCGGTGGACTCCCCCTCGGCATACCGGCCCATCGTTCTGCTCGATGAGGTCGGTAAACTGTTCGAGGGGATCGTCGCCGGGAGGCTGGACAGCCACCTGCGGGGGGTAGGGCCGGATCTGTCGGACGCCCAATTCGGGTTCCGTCGTGGGCGTTCGACGATCGACGCGCTGGCCCTACTCAAGGGCCAGGTGAAGGAGGCGGTGGAGGCGGGGGACGGAGTGCTGGCGGTGTCATTCGACATTGCCAACGCCTTCAACTCCGTCCCCCACTCGACGATATTGGAGGCGCTCCGGTATCACGGAGTGCCCCAATATCTGCGGAACCTACTGGCCGACTACTTGGAGGGCCGAGAGGTCCTCCTCGTGGACAAGTCGGCCACGGTGAGGCGGTACGGCGCAGAGTCCGGTGTTCCACAGGGATCGGTGCTAGGCCCCCCCTTGTGGAACATCGGGTTCAACTGGCTGCTGCGGGGTGCCCTCCTTCCGGGCACGAGTGTCATCTGCTACGCGGATGACACTCTGCTCACTGCCCGGGGGAGGAACTTTGCCGACGCGGCCATTCTGGCCTCGGCTGGCGGGTCCTTGGTGGCAGAAAGGATCCGCCGCCTGGGATTGAGGGTGGCGCTGCACAAAACGGAGGCCGTGTTCTTTCGCGGTCCCCGGCAGCGCTGCCCTGCCGACGCCCACATCGTCGTGGAGGGCGTCCGTATAGGGGTCCAGCCCCAGATGAAATATCTGGGACTGGTGCTGGACGACAGGTGGCGCTTCGGCCCGCATTTCAGCGGGCTGTCGACGCGCCTGCTGAAGGCCGCGGACGCCCTCTCATGGCTCCTCCCAAACCTGGGGGGACCAAAGGCAAAGTGCCGGCGCCTCTATGCCGGCATTTTGCGGAGCATGGCCCTCTACGGGGCTCCCATCTGGGCGGACTCCCTCCATAGGAGGGAGAATGCTACCGCCATCCGCAGGCCCCAGCGGGCTATTGCACAGCGGGTGGCGAGGGCCTACCGCTCAGTGGGCTTTTCGGCGGCGTGCGCTCTGGCCGGCACCCCTCCTTGGGAGCTCGAGGCGTGGGTGCTCGCCAGAGTGTACGAGTGGACGGCGCGCCGAAAGGCGCTCGGGGAGCGCCCCACGGGCGAAGAGCGGGAGGCGGTGCGGCGAGAGGCGAAGGACGCCATCGTCCTCCATTGGACGGAGGACCTCGCCAGCGCCGCCTTTGGCCGCCGGACGTTGGACGCGCTCGGTCCGGTCCTGAAGGGCTGGCTCGAGCGGTCCCACGGTTTCCTCTCTTTCCGTCTGGTGCAGGTGTTATCCGGACATGGCTGTTTCGGATCGCACCTGCACCGGATCGGGAGGGAGGAGACCCCGGCGTGCCACGACTGCGGCGCGGCGGAGGACACGGCGCAGCACACCCTCGAGGTGTGCCCGGCGTGGTCCGAGCTGCGCCGCGGTCTGACCGCGGTGGTCGGACCGGACCTCTCGCTTCCCGGCGTGGTCGACGCCATGCTGGGGAGTGAGGAGGCCTGGTCGGCGGTAGCCTCCTTTTGCGAGGACGTGATGTCGCAAAAGGAGGAGGCGGAGCGCGAGCGGGAGGACGACCCTCTCGCTGCGCCGCTCCGCAGACGAAGAAGGGGGAGAAGGCGTCGTGCCCTCCCTCCTCATGGTGACGGGCGGGCGACAGGCGCGGGGGTGCCTTCGCCCGCATTGCAGCCGTCACCTTCGTCGGTCATTCCCGACCCCCCACACCCGTGAGGGTGTGAGGGGTGTGTGCCTTGTAATCGTCGGCGGAGGACTGGAAGTAAAGGCTGTGCCGGTTTCCCAGTCCCCCGCCACTGTGACGAAGCGGGAATGCGCTGGGTCGTTTTAGTGGGTATACCGGGTCCGCCCGGGGAGTCCCACATACCCCTTCCGTCCCCCGACGGGAGGGTATGCGTAATGCATTTTTTCCCAGCGTAAAAAAAAAAAAAAAAAAAAAAAAAAAAGGTTAGGTTTACCGCCGTTCCTGCGGCGGGTGCGGAGGAGGGTGCGATGTCCGACTGATGGCCACGGTCGAACATCGCATCCTTCAGGCGAACACCAACCACTGCAGGACAGCCCAGGATCTGCTGATGCAGACCATGGCTGAGTGGTTGGTGGACTTGGCGGTGGTCGCCGAACCCTACTCGGTCCCTGGCCGTTGGCTGGGCGACCGGGACGGCTTGGTGGCGTTGGTGGCGCGGTCTTCCACAGACTCCCCTCCCCTCTCGCTCTTAGAGAGGGGACCGGGATACGTGGCCGCCGCGTGGGGAGAGATAGCGATGGTGGGGGTGTATTTCTCCCCAAACCGCCCTCTCTCGGACTTTGAGGATTTCCTCGAGATCCTCACTGCTGTCGTAGGGAGGGCGGCACAACGCCAGGTCGTGGTGTTGGGCGACCTGAACGCCAAGTCGGTGGCCTGGGGCAACCCGGTCGCCGGGTGCAACGTCCGGGGACGCGCCGTCGAGTTTTGGGCGGCCTCGTGCGGTGTGTCCCTCCTCAACAGGGGGGCGGTCCACACGTGTGTGCGGCAACAGGGTGGGTCGGTGGTGGACGTCTCGTTCGCCACCCCCGCGCTTGCCGCCCGCGTCGTGAACTGGCGGGTGGAGCTGGTGGAGACCTTGTCGGACCACCGTTATGTGCGGTTCGACATCTCCACACAGCGGGGAGGGGGGACGGCCCGCGCTGGGCAATCTCCCTTCCCGCGGTGGGCGCTCACCCGCCTGGACCGGGAGGCAGCCAAGGAGGCCGCCTTCCTCCAGGACTGGCTGTCGCCTCCCCCTGTCGAGGAGGTCCCGGACGTGGACGCCGCAGCGGTCAGGCTGCGGGGGTCCTTGACCGAGGTGTGCAACTCCAGCATGCCTCGGTCTCGCCGTCCGCCTCCCCGTCGCGCCGTGTACTGGTGGACGGAGGAGCTGGCGGGGCTCCGGGCCACCTGCGTGGCGGCCAGAAGGGCCTACGCGCGGAGCCGACGGCGCAGCGCCCAAAACCGAGTCCGGGCAGAGGAGGACCGCCTGTACGCCTCTTACCGAGAGGCTACGGCGGCCCTCAAGTCTGCGATGGGCGCTGCGCAAGACTCGGCGAGGGCCGAGATGCTGGAGGGTCTCGACAGAGATCCCTATGGGAGGCCATATAAGGCGGCGCGGAACCAGCTCCGCCCCTATGGTCCCCCACTGTCTGAGACCCTCGAGCCAGCGTTGCTGGATGGGGTGGTCCGGTCCCTGTTTCCGCGCAGGACCGACTTCACCCCTCCAGCGATGGATCCCCCGCAAGGGGCGGCTCCGCCGGAGGCAGAGGTGCCCCCGGTCACGGCGGCGGAATTCTACGCGGGGGTTCTGAGCCTCCGCGCGAAGAAGACCGCCCCCGGACCGGACGGCGTCCCCGCACGGGTGGTGGCGATCGCCGCCACCCAAATGGAGGACAGGTTTCGGGACCTCTTCAGCGCGTGTTTTACGGCTGGGAGGTTCCCGAAACTGTGGAAGGAGGGGCAGCTTTGCCTGCTCCGAAAGGAGGGTCGCCCGGTGGACTCCCCCTCGGCATACCGGCCCATCGTTCTGCTCGATGAGGTCGGTAAACTGTTCGAGGGGATCGTCGCCGGGAGGCTGGACAGCCACCTGCGGGGGGTAGGGCCGGATCTGTCGGACGCCCAATTCGGGTTCCGTCGTGGGCGTTCGACGATCGACGCGCTGGCCCTACTCAAGGGCCAGGTGAAGGAGGCGGTGGAGGCGGGGGACGGAGTGCTGGCGGTGTCATTCGACATTGCCAACGCCTTCAACTCCGTCCCCCACTCGACGATATTGGAGGCGCTCCGGTATCACGGAGTGCCCCAATATCTGCGGAACCTACTGGCCGACTACTTGGAGGGCCGAGAGGTCCTCCTCGTGGACAAGTCGGCCACGGTGAGGCGGTACGGCGCAGAGTCCGGTGTTCCACAGGGATCGGTGCTAGGCCCCCCCTTGTGGAACATCGGGTTCGACTGGCTGTTGCGGGGTGCCCTCCTCCCGGGCACGAGTGTCATCTGCTACGCGGATGACACTCTGCTCACTGCCCGGGGGAGGAACTTTGCCGACGCGGCCATTCTGGCCTCGGCTGGCGGGTCCTTGGTGGCAGAAAGGATCCGCCGCCTGGGATTGAGGGTGGCGCTGCACAAAACGGAGGCCGTGTTCTTTCGCGGTCCCCGGCAGCGCTGCCCTGCCGACGCCCACATCGTCGTGGAGGGCGTCCGTATAGGGGTCCAGCCCCAGATGAAATATCTTGGGCTGGTGCTGGACGACAGGTGGCGCTTCGGCCCGCATTTCAGCGGGCTGTCGACGCGCTTGTTGAAGGCCGCGGACGCCCTCTCATGGCTCCTCCCAAACCTGGGGGGGCCCAAAGCAAAGTGCCGGCGCCTCTATGCCGGCATTTTGCGGAGCATGGCCCTCTACGGGGCTCCCATCTGGGCGGACTCCCTCCATAGGAGGGAGAATGCTACCGCCATCCGCAGGCCCCAACGGGCTATTGCACAGCGGGTGGCGAGGGCCTACCGCTCAGTGGGCTTTTCGGCGGCGTGCGCTCTGGCCGGCACCCCTCCTTGGGAGCTGGAGGCGTGGGTGCTCGCCAGAGTGTACGAGTGGACGGCGCGCCGAAAGGCGCTCGGGGAGCGCCCCACGGGCGAAGAGCGGGAGGCGGTGCGGCGAGAGGCGAAGGACGCCATCGTCCTCCATTGGACGGAGGACCTCGCCAGCGCCGCCTTTGGCCGCCGGACGTTGGACGCGCTCGGTCCGGTCCTGAAGGGCTGGCTCGAGCGGTCCCACGGTTTCCTCTCTTTCCGTCTGGTGCAGGTATTATCCGGACACGGCTGTTTCGGATCGCACCTGCACCGGATCGGGAGGGAGGAGACCCCGGAGTGCCACGACTGCGGCGCGGCGGAAGACACGGCGCAGCACACCCTCGAGGTGTGCCCGGCGTGGTCCGAGCTGCGCCGCGGTCTGACCGCGGTGGTCGGACCGGACCTCTCGCTTCCCGGCGTGGTCGACGCCATGCTGGGGAGTGAAGAGGCCTGGTCTGCCGTAGCCTCCTTTTGCGAGGACGTGATGTCGCAAAAGGAGGAGGCGGAGCGCGCGCGGGAGGACGACCCTCTCGCTGCGCCGCTCCGCAGACGAAGAAGGGGGAGAAGGCGCCGTGCCCTCCCTCCTCATGGTGACGGGCGGGCGACAGGCGCGGGGGTGCCTTCGCCCGCATTGCACCCGTCACCTTCGTCGGTCATTCCCGACCCCCCACACCCGTGAGGGTGTGAGGGGGTCTGCCTGGCAATCGTCGGCGGAGGACTGGAAGTAAAGGCTGTGCCGGTTTCCCAGTCCCCCGCCACTCTGACGAAGCGGGAATGCGCTGGGTCGTTTTAGTGGGTATACCGGGTCCGCCCGGGGAGTCCCACATACCCCTCCCGTCCCCCGACGGGAGGATATGCGTAATGCATTTTTTCCCAGCGTAAAAAAAAAAAAAAAAAAAAAAAAAAAAAAAAAAAAAAAGGTTAGGTTAGGTTGGGGGCGGCCGGTCAAGTCGGCGGCCATCGAAGTGACGGAGTTGGATGACTCCGTCACCAAGGAGGAGGTGGTGGCGGCGGTCGCAGCGGTAGGGGGCTGTGGCGCCGCGGCGGTCCAAGGCCGGGACATAAGGCCCGGCCGCGGCGGAATGGGCACCATCCGCCTCGAGTGCCCAGTCGCAGCTGCCAAAGCCGTCCTTGCGAAAGGACGGCTTCAAGTCGGGTTCAGCTCGGGCGCAGTCCGGGCACTCGAGGACCAGCCTATGCGGTGTTTCCGGTGCTTCGGCATCGGCCACACCCGGCCCCTGTGTCCGTCCAAGGTTGATAGGACGGACACATGCTACCGCTGCGGCAAGGAGGGCCACAAAGCCGCCTCCTGCCAGGCCGCCACGCCGCACTGCGCGGTGTGTGCCGCCAGTGGCCGCCGGGCAGGCCACGTCATGAAGGGGAGGAAGTGCAATCCCCCCCCTAAGCGTGGCAAAGCGCAGGCGCCGACCGGGCCTGCACCTGCTGCTGCCGCTAACACCGCCGTTCCTGCGGCGGCTGCGGAGGAGTGTGCGATGTCCGACTGATGGCCACGGTCGAACATCGCATCCTTCAGGCGAACACCAACCACTGCAGGACAGCCCAGGATCTGCTGATGCAGACCATGGCTGAGTGGTTGGTGGACTTGGCGGTGGTCGCCGAACCCTACTCGGTCCCTGGCCGTTGGCTGGGCGACCGGGACGGCTTGGTGGCGTTGGTGGCGCGGTCTTCCACAGACTCCCCTCCCCTCTCGCTCTTAGAGAGGGGACCGGGATACGTGGCCGCCGCGTGGGGAGAGATAGCGATGGTGGGGGTGTATTTCTCCCCAAACCGCCCTCTCTCGGACTTTGAGGATTTCCTCGAGATCCTCACTGCTGTCGTAGGACGGGCGGCACCACGCCAGGTCGTGGTGTTGGGCGACCTAAACGCCAAGTCGGTGGCCTGGGGCAACCCGGTCACCGGGTGCAACGTCCGGGGACGCGCCGTCGAGTTTTGGGCGGCCTCGTGCGGTGTGTCCCTCCTCAACAGGGGGGCGGTCCACACGTGTGTGCGGCAACAGGGCGGGTCGGTGGTGGACGTCTCGTTCGCCACCCCCGCGCTTGCCGCCCGCGTCGTGAACTGGCGGGTGGAGCTGGTGGAGACCTTGTCGGACCACCGTTATGTGCGGTTCGACATCTCCACACAGCGGGGAGGGGGGACGGCCCGCGCTGGGCAATCTCCCTTCCCGCGGTGGGCACTCACCCGCCTGGACCGGGAGGCGGCCAAGGAGGCCGCCTTCCTCCAGGACTGGCTGTCGCCTCCCCCTGTCGAGGAGGCCCCGGACGTAGACGCCGCAGCGGTCCGGCTACGGGGGTCCTTGACCGAGGTGTGCAACTCCAGCATGCCTCGGTCTCGCCGTCCGCCTCCCCGTCGCGCCGTGTACTGGTGGACGGAGGAGCTGGCGGGTCTCCGGGCCGCTTGCGTGGCGGCCAGAAGGGCCTACGCGCGGAGCCGACGGCGCAGCGCCCAAAACCGAGTCCGGGCAGAAGAGGACCGCCTGTACGACTCCTACCGAGAGGCTACGGCGGCCCTCAAGTCTGCGATGGGCGCTGCGCAGGACTCGGCGAGGGCCGAGATGCTGGAGGGTCTCGACAGAGATCCCTATGGGAGGCCATATAAGGCGGCGCGGAACCAGCTCCGCCCCTATGGTCCCCCACTGTCGGAGACCCTCGAGCCAGCGTTGCTGGATGGGGTGGTCCGGTCCCTGTTTCCGCGCAGGACCGACTTCACCCCTCCAGCGATGGATCCCCCGCAAGGGGCGGCTCCGCCGGAGGCAGAGGTGCCCCCGGTCACGGCGGCGGAATTCTACGCGGGGGTTCTGAGCCTCCGCGCGAAGAAGACCGCCCCCGGACCGGACGGCGTCCCCGCACGGGTGGTGGCGATCGCCGCCACCCAAATGGAGGACAGGTTTCGGGACCTCTTCAGCGCGTGTTTTACGGCTGGGAGGTTCCCGAAACTGTGGAAGGAGGGGCAGCTTTGCCTGCTCCGAAAGGAGGGTCGCCCGGTGGACTCCCCCTCGGCATACCGGCCCATCGTTCTGCTCGATGAGGTCGGTAAACTGTTCGAGGGGATCGTCGCCGGGAGGCTGGACAGCCACCTGCGGGGGGTAGGGCCGGATCTGTCGGACGCCCAATTCGGGTTCCGTCGTGGGCGTTCGACGATCGACGCGCTGGCCCTACTCAAGGGCCAGGTGAAGGAGGCGGTGGAGGCGGGGGACGGAGTGCTGGCGGTGTCATTCGACATTGCCAACGCCTTCAACTCCGTCCCCCACTCGACGATATTGGAGGCGCTCCGGTATCACGGAGTGCCCCAATATCTGCGGAGCCTCCTGGCCGACTACTTGGAGGGCCGAGAGGTCCTCCTCGTAGACAAATCGGCCACGGTGAGGCGGTACGGCGCAGAGTCCGGTGTTCCACAGGGGTCGGTGCTAGGCCCCCCCTTGTGGAACATCGGGTTCGACTGGCTGTTGCGGGGTGCCCTCCTCCCGGGCACGAGTGTCATCTGCTACGCGGATGACACTCTGCTCACTGCCCGGGGGAGGAACTTTGCCGACGCAGCCATTCTGGCCTCGGCTGGCGGGTCCTTGGTGGCAGAAAGGATCCGCCGCCTGGGATTGAGGGTGGCGCTGCACAAAACGGAGGCCGTGTTCTTTCGCGGTCCCCGGCAGCGCTGCCCTGCCGACGCCCACATCGTCGTGGAGGGCGTCCGTATAGGGGTCCAGCCCCAGATGAAATATTTGGGGCTGGTGCTGGACGACAGGTGGCGCTTCGGCCCGCATTTCAGCGGGCTGTCGACGCGCCTGTTGAAGGCCGCGGACGCCCTCTCATGGCTCCTCCCAAACCTGGGAGGGCCCAAGGCAAAGTGCCGGCGCCTCTATGCCGGCATTTTGCGGAGCATGGCCCTTTACGGGGCTCCCATCTGGGCGGACTCCCTCCATAGGAGGGAGAATGCTACCGCCATCCGCAGGCCCCAGCGGGCTATTGCACAGCGGGTGGCGATGGCCTACCGCTCAGTGGGCTTTTCGGCGGCGTGCGCTCTGGCCGGCACCCCTCCTTGGGAGCTGGAGGCGTGGGTGCTCGCCAGAGTGTACGAGTGGACGGCGCGCCGAAAGGCGCTCGGGGAGCGCCCCACGGGCGAAGAGCGGGAGGCGGTGCGGCGAGAGGCGAAGGACGCCATCGTCCTCCATTGGACGGAGGACCTCGCCAGCGCCGCCTTTGGCCGCCGGACGTTGGACGCGCTCGGTCCGGTCCTGAAGGGCTGGCTCGAGCGGTCCCACGGTTTCCTCTCTTTCCGTCTGGTGCAGGTGTTATCCGGACATGGCTGTTTCGGATCGCACCTGCACCGGATCGGGAGGGAGGAGACCCCGGCGTGCCACGACTGCGGCGCGGTAGAGGACACGGCGCAGCACACCCTCGAGGTGTGCCCGGCGTGGTCCGAGCTGCGCCGCGGTCTGACCGCGGTGGTCGGACCGGGCCTCTCGCTTCCCGGCGTGGTCGACGCCATGCTGGGGAGTGAAGAGGCCTGGTCTGCCGTAGCCTCCTTTTGCGAGGACGTGATGTCGCAAAAGGAGGAGGCGGAGCGCGCGCGGGAGGACGACCCTCTCGCTGCGCCGCTCCGCAGACGAAGAAGGGGGAGAAGGCGTCGTGCCCTCCCTCCTCATGGTGACGGGCGGGCGACAGGCGCGGGGGTGCCTTCGCCCGCATTGCACCCGTCACCTTCGTCGGTCATTCCCGACCCCCCACACCCGTGAGGGTGTGAGGGGGTCTGCCTGGCAATCGTCGGCGGAGGACTGGAAGTAAAGGCTGTGCCGGTTTCCCAGTCCCCCGCCACTCTGACGAAGCGGGAATGCGCTGGGTCGTTTTAGTGGGTATACCGGGTCCGCCCGGGGAGTCCCACATACCCCTTCCGTCCCCCGACGGGAGGGTATGCGTAATGCATTTTTTCCCAGCGTAAAAAAAAAAAAAAAAAAAAAAAAAAAAAAAAAAAAAACAAAAAAAAAAAAAAAAAAAAAAGGTTAGGTTGGGGGACCCCCCACAGAGCATACGTCCACGTCGTGTCCCCTGGAAACAGCCCAGTTCTGACCACCGTAACGGAGTGGCAGACTGGGACTGGCCAAAGTGCTCTGTGCCATAGTAGCGAATTTTATCTGTCTTTTGCCTTGTTTTAGCTACGATGCCTGCAACACCCTTGCGGGGCGCCTGCGGGCGATTTTTAAAATCAAAAGGCCCTTCTCAGGGCCAACCCAAAGGCCCTTCTCAGGGCCAACCCAAAGGCCCTTCTCAGGGCCAAGCCAAAGGTCCTTCTCAGGGCCAACAAAAAGGCCCTTCTCAGGGCCACCCCGACGCACCAGCGTCAGAGTCTAGCCGCGCGCCGTCTGCGGCTAGTTATTTCGGAGGGGCGGAGTCGTCCGACAACGACTCGCTTGCTGGTGCGTCGGACGCGAGAGGCTCGCGGTCGCGGAAGCGGGCCTTTCTGAGTTGTGGGTCCGAGAGTTCTTCGGCCTCGGGGTCCAAGCTGTCGTCGAAGGCTAAAAAGCCGACGACGACGGCCGCGGATACCCACGTCGTGGGGCTCGCGGACGCCCAGCGACAGGTGGACCTGGCACGGAAGGTGCAGCTCCAGCAAGAGCTGGAGGAGCGGGTTGCCGCCAAAGAGAAGCGTGCGTACGTCGCCCGGGCCAAGTCCGGGTACGGTGCGTCACGGGTCGTGTACGCGGACCACTCTTTGGCGGAACTGGAAAGGATGGCGGAGGAGGACGAGGAGGAGATTGTAGAGGTCGCCTCTAAGTCCTCCAACCTCAAGGGCACCTTCCAGAAGGCCCTGAAATGTCGGGCCGCGAGCATGCGCGGTGTCGTCGCTGAACTCGTTCAGCGGACGGCCTGCGACGAGACGCGGCAACTGCAGGCGAGGGTGGATCGCCTGCAGTCAGAGGTCAACCAGCTTCGTCAGAAGCTGGCTGAAGCCACGGCCCGGCCTCAACAGGCCGAGGCGAGCCCTGTGACAGAGGGCCCTGCCTCGGCCCAGCCACCACGGGCTAAGGCGAGCCCGGCACTAGAGGGCCCCTCCTCCGACCTTGAGGATATCATCCGCAAGGTAGTAATGGAGGAGAGGGCCTTCACGAGAGCCTGCCTGGCAGGCATCGAGGACCGGCTCCTGCCGGAAAAAAGCCTCCGGCCGCCGCTTGCGGCGGATAAGAGGCAAAGCCGGCCGGGGCCGTCCTCCTCCACCCAGGTGGAAGACGTGGCCCTTCTCCCTGCGACCACTCCGTCCAACGAGTGGACGAAAGTGGGCCGCGGGGGGAAGGGTAAAGGGAAGAAGTCGGCAGCGGCCGTCCCTGCCGTCCCTGCCGTCCCCGCCACCCCCGCACCCAGCCAGTCGCAGACGACCGGCAAGGGCAAGGGGAAAGGGAAGGGGAAAGGGAAGGGGAAAGGGAAGGGGAAAGGTGGAAAGGGGCAGTTGGTCCCCCCTAAAACTGCAGCCGTCGTGGTGACGCTCACCGCGGAGGCTGCGGGGCGAGGGGAGACTTACGCCTCCATCTTGGTGCGGGCGCGCAGCAATGCCGATCCCACTCAGCTGGGGATCGGCAGTGTGTCGTGCCGGCGGACGCAGGCCGGGGCTCGAATTTTCGAGTTCCCGGGGGCCGAGGGGAGCGCCCGCGCTGACCTCTTTGCAGCCAAGCTGCAAGAGGTCATCGCGGACTCTGCCAAGGTGGCCCGGCCGGTCAAGTCGGCGGCAATCGAGGTGACGGAGTTGGATGACTCCGTCGGGACATAAGGCCCAGCCGCGGCGGAATGGGCACCATCCGCCTCGAGTGCCCAGTCGCAGCTGCCAAAGCCGTCCTTGCGAAAGGACGGCTTCAAGTCGGGTTCAGCTCGGGCACAGTCCGGGCACTCGAGGACCAGCCTCTGCGGTGTTTCCGGTGCTTCGGCATCGGCCACACCCGGCCCCTGTGTCCGTCCAAGGTTGACAGGACGGACACATGCTACCGCTGCGGCAAGGAGGGCCACAAAGCCGCCTCCTGCCAGGTCGCCACGCCGCACTGCGCGGTGTGTGCCGCCAGTGGCCGCCGGGCAGGCCACGTCATGAAGGGGGGGAAGTGCAATCCCCCCCCTAAGCGTGGCAAAGCGCAGGCGCCGACAGGGCCTGCACCTGCTGCTGCCGCTGATACCGCCGTTCCTGCGGCGGGTGCGGAGGAGGGTGCGATGTCCGACTGATGGCCACGGTCGAACATCGCATCCTTCAGGCGAACACCAACCACTGCAGGACAGCCCAGGATCTGCTGATGCAGACCATGGCTGAGTGGTTGGTGGACTTGGCGGTGGTCGCCGAACCCTACTCGGTCCCTGGCCGTTGGCTGGGCGACCGGGACGGCTTGGTGGCGTTGGTGGCGCGGTCTTCCACAGACTCCCCTCCCCTCTCGCTCTTAGAGAGGGGACCGGGATACGTGGCCGCCGCGTGGGGAGAGATAGCGATGGTGGGGGTGTATTTCTCCCCAAACCGCCCTCTCTCGGACTTTGAGGATTTCCTCGAGATCCTCACTGCTGTCGTAGGGAGGGCGGCACCACGCCAGGTCGTGGTGTTGGGCGACCTAAACGCCAAGTCGGTGGCCTGGGGCAACCCGGTCGCCGGGTGCAACGTCCGGGGACGCGCCGTCGAGTTTTGGGCGGCCTCGTGCGGTGTGTCCCTCCTCAACAGGGGGGCGGTCCACACGTGTGTGCGGCAACAGGGCGGGTCGGTGGTGGACGTCTCGTTCGCCACCCCCGCGCTTGCCGCCCGCGTCGTGAACTGGCGGGTGGAGCTGGTGGAGACCTTGTCGGACCACCGTTATGTGCGGTTCGACATCTCCACACAGCGGGGAGGGGGGACGGCCCGCGCTGGGCAATCTCCCTTCCCGCGGTGGGCACTCACCCGCCTGGACCGGGAGGTGGCCAAGGAGGCCGCCTTCCTCCAGGACTGGCTGTCGCCTCCCCCTGTCGAAGAGGCCCCGGACGTAGACGCCGCAGTGGTCCGGCTACGGGGGTCCTTGACCGAGGTGTGCAACTCCAGCATGCCTCGGTCTCGCCGTCCGCCTCCCCGTCGCGCCGTGTACTGGTGGACGGAGGAGCTGGCGGGTCTCCGGGCCGCGTGGCGGCCAGAAGGGCCTACGCGCGGAGCCGACGGCGCAGCGCCCAAAACCGAGTCCGGGCAGAAGAGGACCGCCTGTACGACTCCTACCGAGAGGCTACGGCGGCCCTCAAGTCTGCGATGGGCGCTGCGCAGGACTCGGCGAGGGCCGAGATGCTGGAGGGTCTCGACAGAGATCCCTATGGGAGGCCATATAAGGCGGCGCGGAACCAGCTCCGCCCCTATGGTCCCCCACTGTCGGAGACCCTCGAGCCAGCGTTGCTGGATGGGGTGGTCCGGTCCCTGTTTCCGCGCAGGACCGACTTCACCCCTCCAGCGATGGATCCCCCGCAAGGGGCGGCTCCGCCGGAGGCAGAGGTGCCCCCGGTCACGGCGGCGGAATTCTACGCGGGGGTTCTGAGCCTCCGCGCGAAGAAGACCGCCCCCGGACCGGACGGCGTCCCCGCACGGGTGGTGGCGATCGCCGCCACCCAAATGGAGGCCAGGTTTCGGGACCTCTTCAGCGCGTGTTTTACGGCTGGGAGGTTCCCGAAACTGTGGAAGGAGGGGCAGCTTTGCCTGCTCCGAAAGGAGGGTCGCCCGGTGGACTCCCCCTCGGCATACCGGCCCATCGTTCTGCTCGATGAGGTCGGTAAACTGTTCGAGGGGATCGTCGCCGGGAGGCTGGAGGGCCACCTGCGGGGGGTAGGGCCGGATCTGTCGGACGCCCAATTCGGGTTCCGTCGTGGGCGTTCGACGATCGACGCGCTGGCCCTACTCAAGGGCCAGGTGAAGGAGGCGGTGGAGGCGGGGGACGGAGTGCTGGCGGTGTCATTCGACATTGCCAACGCCTTCAACTCCGTCCCCCACTCGACGATATTGGAGGCGCTCCGGTATCACGGAGTGCCCCAATACCTGCGGGACCTCCTGGCCGACTACTTGGAGGGCCGAGAGGTTCTCCTCGTGGACAAGTCGGCCACGGTGAGGCGGTACGGCGCAGAGTCCGGTGTTCCACAGGGGTCGGTGCTAGGCCCCCCCTTGTGGAACATCGGGTTCAACTGGCTGCTGCGGGGTGCCCTCCTCCCGGGCACGAGTGTCATCTGCTACGCGGATGACACTCTGCTCACTGCCCGGGGGAGGAACTTTGCCGACGCGGCCATTCTGGCCTCGGCTGGCGGGTCCTTGGTGGCAGAAAGGATCCGCCGCCTGGGACTGAGGGTGGCGCTGCACAAAACGGAGGCCGTGTTCTTTCGCGGTTGGCTGGTCGGCTGGTGCTGGACGACCGGTGGCGCTTCGGCCCGCATTTCAGCGGGCTGTCGACGCGCCTGTTGAAGGCCGCGGGCGCCCTCTCATGGCTCCTCCCAAACCTGGGGGGGCCCAAGGCAAAGTGCCGGCGCCTCTATGCCGGCATTTTGCGGAGCATGGCCCTCTACGGGGCTCCCATCTGGGCGGACTCCCTCCATAGGAGGGAGAATGCTACCGCCATCCGCAGGCCCCAGCGGGCTATTGCACAGCGGGTGGCGAGGGCCTACCGCTCAGTGGGCTTTTCGGCGGCGTGCGCTCTGGCCGGCACCCCTCCTTGGGAGCTGGAGGCGTGGGTGCTCGCCAGAGTGTACGAGTGGACGGCGCGCCGAAAGGCGCTCGGGGAGCGCCCCACGGGCGAAGAGCGGGAGGCGGTGCGGCGAGAGGCGAAGGACGCCATCGTCCTCCATTGGACGGAGGACCTCGCCAGCGCCGCCTTTGGCCGCCGGACGTTGGACGCGCTCGGTCCGGTCCTGAAGGGCTGGCTCGAGCGGTCCCACGGTTTCCTCTCTTTCCGTCTGGTGCAGGTGTTATCCGGACATGGCTGTTTCGGATCGCACCTGCACCGGATCGGGAGGGAGGAGACCCCGGCGTGCCACGACTGCGGCGCGGCGGAGGACACGGCGCAGCACACCCTCGAGGTGTGCCCGGCGTGGTCCGAGCTGCGCCGCGGTCTGACCGCGGTGGTCGGACCGGACCTCTCGCTTCCCGGCGTGGTCGACGCCATGCTGGGGAGTGAGGAGGCCTGGTCGGCGGTAGCCTCCTTTTGCGAGGACGTGATGTCGCAAAAGGAGGAGGCGGAGCGCGCGCGGGAGGACGACCCTCTCGCTGCGCCGCTCCGCAGACGAAGAAGGGGGAGAAGGCGCCGTGCCCTCCTTCCTCATGGTGACGGGCGGGCGACAGGCGCGGGGGTGCCCTCGCCCGCATTGCACCCGTCACCTTCGTCGGTCATTCCCGACCCCCCACACCCGTGAGGGTGTGAGGGGGTCTGCCTGGCAATCGTCGGCGGAGGACTGGAAGTAAAGGCTGTGCCGGTTTCCCAGTCCCCCGCCACTCTGACGAAGCGGGAATGCGCTGGGTCGTTTTAGTGGGTATACCGGGTCCGCCCGGGGAGTCCCACATACCCCTTCCGTCCCCCGACGGGAGGGTATGCGTAATGCATTTTTTCCCAGCGTCAAAAAAAAAAAAAAAAAAGGTTAGGTTAGGTTAGGTTAGGTTGGGGGACCCCCCACAGAGCATACGTCCACGTCGTGTCCCCTGGAAACAGCCCAGTTCTGACCACCGTAACGGAGTGGCAGACTGGGACTGGCCAAAGTGCTCTGTGATCTAGTAGCGAATTTTAATCTCTTTTTATTGCCTTGTTTCGACTACGATGCCTGGTACACCCTCGCGGTGCGCCCGCGGGCGGTTTTTAAAATCAAAACGCCCTTCTCAGGGCCAACCCAAAGGCCCTTCTCAGGGCCAACCCAAAGGCCCTTCTCAGGGCCAACCAAAAGGCCCTTCTCAGGGCCACCCCGACGCACCAGCGTCAGAGTCTAGCCGCGCGCCGTCTGCGGCTAGCTATTTCGGAGGGGCGGAGTCGTCCGACAACGACTCGCTTGTTGGTGCGTCGGACGCGAGTGGCTCGCGGTCGCGGAAGCGGGTCTTCCGAAGTTGTGGGTCCGAGAGTTCTTCGGCCTCGGGGTCCAAGCCGTTGTCGAAGGCTAAAAAGCCGACGACAACGGCCGCGGATACCCACGTCGTTGGGCTCGCGGACGCCCAGCGCCAGGTGGACCTGGCGCGGAAGGTTCAGCTTCAGCAAGAGCTGGAGGAGCGGGTTGCCGCCAAAGAGAAGCGTGCGTACGTCGCCCGGGCCAAGTCCGGGTACGGTGCGTCCCGGGTTGTGTACGCGGACCACTCTTTGGCGGAACTGCAAAGGATGGCGGAGGAGGACGAGGAGGAGATTGTGGAGGTCGCCTCTAAGTCCTCCAACCTAAAGGGCACATTTCAAAAGGCCCTGAAGTGTCGGGCCGCGAGCTTGCGCGGAGTCGTCGCTGAACTCGTTCAGCGGACGGCCTCCGACGAGACGCGGCAACTGCAGGCGAGGGTGGATCGCCTGCAGTCGGAGGTCAACCAGCTTCGTCAGAAGCTGGCTGAAGCCACGGCCCGGCCTCAACAGGCCGAGGTGAGCCCTGTGGCAGAGGGCCCTGCCTCGGCCCAGCCACCACGGGCTAAGGCGAGCCCTGCATTAGAGGGCCCCTCCTCCAACCTTGAGGATATCATCCGCAAGGTGATAATGGAGGAGAGGGCCTTCACGAGAGCCTGCCTGGCAGGCATCGAGGACCGGCTCCTGCCGGAAAAAAGCCTCCGGCCGCCGCTTGCGGCGGATAAGAGGCAAAGCCAGCCGGGGCCGTCCACCTCCTCCCAGGTGGAAGACGTGGCCCTTCTCCCGTCGACCACTCCGTCCAACGAGTGGACGAAAGTGGGCCGGAGGGGGAGGGGTAAAGGGAAGAAGTCGGCAGCGGCCGTCCCTGTCGTCCCTGCCGTCCCCGCCACCCCCGCACCCAACCAGTCGCAGACGACCGGCAAGGGCAAGGGCAAGGGGAAAGGGAATGGGAAAGGTGGAAAGGGGCAGTTGGTCCCCCCTAAAACTGCGGCCGTCGTGGTGACGCTCACCGCGGAGGCTGCGGGGCGAGGGGAGACCTACGCCTCCATCTTGGTGCGGGCGCGCGGCAATGCCGATCCCACTCAGCTGGGGATCGGCAGTGTGTCGTGCCGGCGGACGCAGGCCGGGGCTCGAATTTTCGAGTTCCCGGGGGCCGAGGGGAGCGCCCGCGCTGACCTCTTTGCAGCCAAGCTGCAGGAGGTCATCGCGGACTCTGCCAAGGTGGCCCGGCCGGTCAAGTCGGCGGAAATCGAGGTGACGGAGTTGGATGACTCCGTCACCAAGGAGGAGGTGGTGGCGGCGGTCGCAGCGGTAGGGGGCTGTGGCGCCGCGGCGGTCCAAGGCCGGGACATAAGGCCCGGCCGCGGCGGAATGGGCACCATCCGCCTCGAGTGCCCGGTCGCAGCTGCCAAAGCCGTCCTTGCGAAAGGACGGCTTCAAGTCGGGTTCAGCTCGGGCGCGGTCCGGGCACTCGAGGACCAGCCTCTGAGGTGTTTCCGGTGCTTCGGCATCGGCCACACCCGGCCCCTGTGTCCGTCCAAGGTTGACAGGACGGACACATGCTACCGCTGCGGCAAGGAGGGCCACAAAGCCGCCTCCTGCCAGGCCGCCACGCCGCACTGCGCGGTGTGTGCCGCCAGTGGCCGCCGGGCAGGCCACGTCATGAAGGGGAGGAAGTGCAATCCCCCCCCTAAGCGTGGCAAAGCGCAGGCGCCGACCGGGCCTGCACCTGCTGCTGCCGCTGATGCCGCCGTTCCTGCGGCGGCTGCGGAGGAGGGTGCGATGTCCGACTGATGGCCACGGTCGAACATCGCATCCTTCAGGCGAACACCAACCACTGCAGGACAGCCCAGGATCTGCTGATGCAGACCATGGCTGAGTGGTTGGTGGACTTGGCGGTGGTCGCCGAACCCTACTCGGTCCCTGGCCGTTGGCTGGGCGACCGGGACGGCTTGGTGGCGTTGGTGGCGCGGTCTTCCACAGACTCCCCTCCCCTCTCGCTCTTAGAGAGGGGACCGGGATACGTGGCCGCCGCGTGGGGAGAGATAGCGATGGTGGGGGTGTATTTCTCCCCAAACCGCCCTCTCTCGGACTTTGAGGATTTCCTCGAGATCCTCACTGCTGTCGTAGGGAGGGCGGCACCACGCCAGGTCGTGGTGTTGGGCGACCTAAACGCCAAGTCGGTGGCCTGGGGCAACCCGGTCGCCGGGTGCAACGTCCGGGGACGCGCCATCGAGTTTTGGGCGGCCTCGTGCGGTGTGTCCCTCCTCAACAGGGGGGCGGTCCACACGTGTGTGCGGCAACAGGGCGGGTCGGTGGTGGACGTCTCGTTCGCCACCCCCGCGCTTGCCGCCCGCGTCGTGAACTGGCGGGTGGAGCTGGTGGAGACCTTGTCGGACCACCGTTATGTGCGGTTCGACATCTCCACACAGCGGGGAGGGGGGACGGCCCGCGCTGGGCAATCTCCCTTCCCGCGGTGGGCACTCACCCGCCTGGACCGGGAGGCGGCCAAGGAGGCCGCCTTCCTCCAGGACTGGCTGTCGCCTCCCCCTGTCGAGGAGGCCCCGGACGTAGACGCCGCAGCGGTCCGGCTACGGGGGTCCTTGACCGAGGTGTGCAACTCCAGCATGCCTCGGTCTCGCCGTCCGCCTCCCCGTCGCGCCGTGTACTGGTGGACGGAGGAGCTGGCGGGTCTCCGGGCCGCTTGCGTGGCGGCCAGAAGAGCCTACGCGCGGAGCCGACGGCGCAGCGCCCAAAACCGAGTCCGGGCAGAAGAGGACCGCCTGTACGACTCCTACCGAGAGGCTACGGCGGCCTTCAAGTCTGCGATGGGCGCTGCGCAAGACTCGGCGAGGGCCGAGATGCTGGAGGGTCTCGACAGAGATCCCTATGGGAGGCCATATAAGGCGGCGCGGAACCAGCTCCGCCCCTATGGTCCCCCACTGTCGGAGACCCTCGAGCCAGCGTTGCTGGATGGGGTGGTTCGGTCCCTGTTTCCGCGCAGGACCGACTTCACCCCTCCAGCGATGGATCCCCCGCAAGGGGCGGCTCCGCCGGAGGCAGAGGTGCCCCCGGTCACGGCGGCGGAATTCTACGCGGGGGTTCTGAGCCTCCGCGCGAAGAAGACCGCCCCCGGACCGGACGGCGTCCCCGCACGGGTGGTGGCGATCGCCGCCACCCAAATGGAGGACAGGTTTCGGGACCTCTTCAGCGCGTGTTTTACGGCTGGGAGGTTCCCGAAACTGTGGAAGGAGGGGCAGCTTTGCCTGCTCCGAAAGGAGGGTCGCCCGGTGGACTCCCCCTCGGCATACCGGCCCATCGTTCTGCTCGATGAGGTCGGTAAACTGTTCGAGGGGATCGTCGCCGGGAGGCTGGAGAGCCACCTGCGGGGGGTAGGGCCGGATCTGTCGGACGCCCAATTCGGGTTCCGTCGTGGGCGTTCGACGATCGACGCGCTGGCCCTACTCAAGGGCCAGGTGAAGGAGGCGGTGGAGGCGGGGGACGGAGTGCTGGCGGTGTCATTCGACATTGCCAACGCCTTCAACTCCGTCCCCCACTCGACGATATTGGAGGCGCTCCGGTATCACGGAGTGCCCCAATATCTGCGGAACCTCCTGGCCGACTACCTGGAGGGCCGAGAGGTCCTCCTCGTTGACAAGTCGGCCACGGTGAGGCGGTACGGCGCAGAATCCGGTGTTCCACAGGGGTCGGTGCTAGGCCCCCCCTTGTGGAACATCGGGTTCAACTGGCTGCTGCGGGGTGCCCTCCTCCCGGGCACGAGTGTCATCTGCTACGCGGATGACACTCTGCTCACTGCCCGGGGGAGGAACTTTGCCGACGCGGCCATTCTGGCCTCGGCTGGCGGGTCCTTGGTGGCAGAAAGGATCCGCCGCCTGGGATTGAGGGTGGCGCTGCACAAAACGGAGGCCGTGTTCTTTCGCGGTCCCCGGCAGCGCTGCCCTGCCGACGCCCACATCGTAGTGGAGGGCGTCCGTATAGGGGTCCAGCCCCAGATGAAATATCTGGGGCTGGTGCTGGACGACAGGTGGCGCTTCGGCCCGCATTTCAGCGGGCTGTCGACGCGCCTGTTGAAGGCCGCGGACGCCCTCTCATGGCTCCTCCCGAACCTGGGGGGGCCCAAGGCAAAGTGCCGGCGCCTCTATGCCGGCATTTTGCGGAGCATGGCCCTCTACGGGGCTCCCATCTGGGCGGACTCCCTCCATAGGAGGGAGAATGCTGCCGCCATCCGCAGGCCCCAGCGGGCTATTGCACAGCGGGTGGCGAGGGCCTACCGCTCAGTGGGCTTTTCGGCGGCGTGCGCTCTGGCCGGCACCCCTCCTTGGGAGCTGGAGGCGTGGGTGCTCGCCAGAGTGTACGAGTGGACGGCGCGCCGAAAGGCGCTCGGGGAGCGCCCCACGGGCGAAGAGCGGGAGGCGGTGCGGCGAGAGGCGAAGGACGCCATCGTCCTCCATTGGACGGAGGACCTCGCCAGCGCCGCCTTTGGCCGCCGGACGTTGGACGCGCTCGGTCCGGTCCTGAAGGGCTGGCTCGAGCGGTCCCACGGTTTCCTCTCTTTCCGTCTGGTGCAGGTGTTATCCGGACATGGCTGTTTCGGATCGCACCTGCACCGGATCGGGAGGGAGGAGACCCCGGCGTGCCACGACTGCGGCGTGGCGGAGGACACGGCGCAGCACACCCTCGAGGTGTGCCCGGCGTGGTCCGAGCTGCGCCGCGGTCTGACCGCGGTGGTCGGACCGGACCTCTCGCTTCCCGGCGTGGTCGACGCCATGCTGGGGAGTGAGGAGGCCTGGTCGGCGGTGGCCTCCTTTTGCGAGGACGTGATGTCGCAAAAGGAGGAGGCGGAGCGCGCGCGGGAGGACGACCCTCTCGCTGCGCCGCTCCGCAGACGAAGAAGGGGGAGAAGGCGCCGTGCCCTCCCTCCTCATGGTGACGGGCGGGCGACAGGCGCGGGGGTGCCTTCGCCCGCATTGCACCCGTCACCTTCGTCAGTCATTCCCGACCCCCCACACCCGTGAGGGTGTGAGGGGGTCCGCCTTGCAATCGTCGGCGGAGGACTGGAAGTAAAGGCTGTGCCGGTTTCCCAGTCCCCCGCCACTCTGACGAAGCGGGAATGCGCTGGGTCGTTTTAGTGGGTATACCGGGTCCGCCCGGGGAGTCCCACATACCCCTCCCGTCCCCCGACGGGTGGGCATGCGTAACGCATTTTTTCCCAGCGTAAAAAAAAAAAAAAAAAAAAAAAAAAAAAAGGTTAGGTTGGGTTCTTGCCTTGCGTTCGTCTACGATGCCTGCAACACCCTCGCGGGACGCCTGCGGGCGATTTTTAAAATCAAAAGGCCCTTCTCAGGGCCAACCCAAAGGCCCTTCTCAGGGCCAACCCAAAGGCCCTTCTCAGGGCCAACCCAAAGGCCCTTCTCAGGGCCAAGCCAAAGGCCCTTCTCAGGGCCACCCCGACGCACCAGCGTCAGAGCCTAGCCGCGCGCCGTCTGCGGCTAGTTATTTCGGAGGGGCGGAGTCGTCCGACAACGACTCGCTTGCTGGTGCGTCGGACGCGAGAGGCTCGCGGTCGCGGAAGCGGGCCTTTCTGAGTTGTGGGTCCGACAGTTCTTCGGCCTCGGGGTCCAAGCCGTCGTCGAAGGCTAAAAAGCCGACGACGACGGCCGCGGATACCCACGTCGTGGGGCTCGCGGACGCCCAGCGACAGGTGGACCTGGCACGGAAGGTGCAGCTCCAGCAAGAGCTGGAGGAGCGGGTTGCCGCCAAAGAGAAGCGTGCGTACGTCGCCCGGGCCAAGTCCGGGTACGGTGTGTCACGGGTCGTGTACGCGGACCACTCTTTGGCGGAACTGGAAAGGATGGCGGAGGAGGACGAGGAGGAGATTGTAGAGGTCGCCTCTAAGTCCTCCAACCTCAAGGGCACCTTCCAGAAGGCCCTGAAATGTAGGGCCGCGAGCATGCGCGGTGTCGTCGCTGAACTCGTTCAGCGGACGGCCTGCGACGAGACGCGGCAACTGCAGGCGAGGGTGGATCGCCTGCAGTCAGAGGTCAACCAGCTTCGTCAGAAGCTGGCTGAAGCCACGGCCCGGCCTCAACAGGCCGAGGCGAGCCCTGTGGCAGAGGGCCTTGCCTCGGCCCAGCCATCACGGGCTAAGGCGAGCCCGGCACTAGAGGGCCCCTCCTCTAACCTTGAGGATATCATCCGCAAGGTAGTAATGGAGGAGAGGGCCTTCACGAGAGCCTGCCTGGCAGGCATCGAGGACCGGCTCCTGCCGGAAAAAAGCCTCCGGCCGCCGCTTGCGGCGGATAAGAGGCAAAGCCGGCCGGGGCCGTCCTCCTCCACCCAGGTGGAAGACGTGGCCCTTCTCCCTGCGACCACTCCGTCCAACGAGTGGACGAAAGTGGGCCGCGGGGGGAAGGGTAAAGGGAGGAAGTCGGCAGCGGCCGTCCCTGCCGTCCCTGCCGTCCCCGTCACCCCTGCACCCAGCCGGTCGCAGACGACCGGCAAGGGCAGGGGGAAAGGGAAGGGCAAAGGTGGAAAGGGGCAGTTGGTCCCCCCTAAAACTGCAGCCGTCGTGGTGACGCTCACCGCGGAGGCTGCGGGGCGAGGGGAGACCTACGCCTCCATCTTGGTGCGGGCGCGCAGCAATGCCGATCCCACTCAGCTGGGGATCGGCAGTGTGTCGTGCCGGCGGACGCAGGCCGGGGCTCGAATTTTCGAGTTCCCGGGGGCCGAGGGGAGCGCCCGCGCTGACCTCTTTGCAGCCAAGCTGCAAGAGGTCATCGCGGACTCTGCCAAGGTGGCCCGGCCGGTCAAGTCGGCGGAAATCGAGGTGACGGAGTTGGATGACTCCGTCACCAAGGAGGAGGTGGTGGCGGCGGTCGCAGCGGTAGGGGGCTGTGGCGCCGCGGCGGTTCAAGGCCGGGACATAAGGCCCGGCCGCGGCGGAATGGGCACCATCCGCCTCGAGTGCCCGGTCGCAGCTGCCAAAGCCGTCCTTGCGAAAGGACGGCTTCAAGTCGGATTCAGCTCGGGCGCAGTCCGGGCACTCGAGGAGCAGCCTCTGCGGTGTTTCCGGTGCTTCGGTATCGGCCACACCCGGCCCCTGTGTCCGTCCAAGGTTGACAGGACGGACACATGCTACCGCTGCGGCAAGGAGGGCCACAAAGCCGCCTCCTGCCAGGCCGCCACGCCGCACTGCGCGGTGTGTGCCGCCAGTGGCCGCCGGGCAGGCCACGTCATGAAGGGGAGGAAGTGCAATCCCCCCCCTAAGCGTGGCAAAGCGCAGGCGCCGACCGGGCCTGCACCTGCTGCTGCCGCTAACACCGCCGTTCCTGCGGCGGCTGCGGAGGAGGGTGCGATGTCCGACTGATGGCCACGGTCGAACATCGCATCCTTCAGGCGAACACCAACCACTGCAGGACGGCCCAGGATCTGCTGATGCAGACCATGGCTGAGTGGTTGGTGGACTTGGCGGTGGTCGCCGAACCCTACTCGGTCCCTGGCCGTTGGCTGGGCGACCGGGACGGCTTGGTGGCGTTGGTGGCGCGGTCTTCCACAGACTCCCCTCCCCTCTCGCTCTTAGAGAGGGGACCGGGATACGTGGCCGCCGCGTGGGGAGAGATCGCGATGGTGGGGGTGTATTTCTCCCCAAACCGCCCTCTCTCGGACTTTGAGGATTTCCTCGAGATCCTCACTGCTGTCGTAGGGAGGGCGGCACCACGCCAGGTCGTGGTGTTGGGCGACCTAAACGCCAAGTCGGTGGCCTGGGGCAACCCGGTCGCCGGGTGCAACGTCCGGGGACGCGCCGTCGAGTTTTGGGCGGCCTCGTGCGGTGTGTCCCTCCTCAACAGGGGGGCGGTCCACACGTGTGTGCGGCAACAGGGCGGGTCGGTGGTGGACGTCTCGTTCGCCACCCCCGCGCTTGCCGCCCGCGTCGTGAACTGGCGGGTGGAGCTGGTGGAGACCTTGTCGGACCACCGTTATGTGCGGTTCGACATCTCCACACAGCGGGGAGGGGGGACGGCCCGCGCTGGGCAATCTCCCTTCCCGCGGTGGGCGCTCACCCGTCTGGACCGGGAGGCAGCCAAGGAGGCCGCCTTCCTCCAGGACTGGCTGTCGCCTCCCCCTGTCGAGGAGGTCCCGGACGTGGACGCCGCAGCGGTCAGGCTGCGGGGGTCCTTGACCGAGGTGTGCAACTCCAGCATGCCTCGGTCTCGCCGTCCGCCTCCCCGTCGCGCCGTGTACTGGTGGACGGAGGAGCTGGCGGGGCTCCGGGCCACCTGCGTGGCGGCCAGAAGGGCCTACGCGCGGAGCCGACGGCGCAGCGCCCAAAACCGAGTCCGGGCAGAGGAGGACCGCCTGTACGACTCTTACCGAGAGGCTACGGCGGCCCTCAAGTCTGCGATGGGCGCTGCGCAAGACTCGGCCAGGGCCGAGATGCTGGAGGGTCTCGACAGAGATCCCTATGGGAGGCCATATAAGGCGGCGCGGAACCAGCTCCGCCCCTATGGTCCCCCACTGTCGGAGACCCTCGAGCCGGCGTTGCTGGATGGGGTGGTCCGGTCCCTGTTTCCGCGCAGGACCGACTTCACCCCTCCAGCGATGGATCCCCCGCAAGGGGCGGCTCCGCCGGAGGCAGAGGTGCCCCCGGTCACGGCGGCGGAATTCTACGCGGGGGTTCTGAGCCTCCGCGCGAAGAAGACCGCCCCCGGACCGGACGGCGTCCCCGCACGTGTGGTGGCGATCGCCGCCACCCAAATGGAGGACAGATTTCGGGACCTCTTCAGCGCGTGTTTTACGGCTGGGAGGTTCCCGAAACTGTGGAAGGAGGGGCAGCTGTGCCTGCTCCGAAAGGAGGGTCGCCCGGTGGACTCCCCCTCGGCATACCGGCCCATCGTTCTGCTCGATGAGGTCGGTAAACTGTTCGAGGGGATCGTCGCCGGGAGGCTGGAGAGCCACCTGCGGGGGGTAGGGCCGGATCTGTCGGACGCCCAATTCGGGTTCCGTCGTGGGCGTTCGACGATCGACGCGCTGGCCCTACTCAAGGGCCAGGTGAAGGAGGCGGTGGAGGCGGGGGACGGAGTGCTGGCGGTGTCATTCGACATTGCCAACGCCTTCAACTCCGTCCCCCACTCGACGATATTGGAGGCGCTCCGGTATCACGGAGTGCCCCAATATCTGCGGAACCTACTGGCCGACTACTTGGAGGGCCGAGAGGTCCTCCTCGTGGACAAGTCGGCCACGGTGAGGCGGTACGGCGCAGAGTCCGGTGTTCCACAGGGATCGGTGCTAGGCCCCCCCTTGTGGAACATCGGGTTCAACTGGCTGCTGCGGGGTGCCCTCCTCCCGGGCACGAGTGTCATCTGCTACGCGGATGACACTCTGCTCACTGCCCGGGGGAGGAACTTTTCCGACGCGGCCATTCTGGCCTCGGCTGGCGGGTCCTTGGTGGCAGAAAGGATCCGCCGCCTGGGATTGAGGGTGGCGCTGCACAAAACGGAGGCCGTGTTCTTTCGCGGTCCCCGGCAGCGCTGCCCTGCCGACGCCCACATCGTCGTGGAGGGCGTCCGTATAGGGGTCCAGCCCCAGATGAAATATCTTGGGCTGGTGCTGGACGACAGGTGGCGCTTCGGCCCGCATTTCAGCGGGCTGTCGACGCGCCTGTTGAAAGCCGCGGACGCCCTCTCATGGCTTCTCCCAAACCTGGGGGGGCCTAAAGCAAAGTGCCGGCGCCTCTATGCCGGCATTTTGCGGAGCATGGCCCTTTACGGGGCGCCCATCTGGGCGGACTCCCTGCATAGGAGGGAGAATGCTACCGCCATCCGCAGGCCCCAGCGGGCTATCGCACAGCGGGTGGCGAGGGCCTACCGCTCAGTGGGCTTTTCGGCGGCGTGCGCTCTGGCCGGCACCCCTCCTTGGGAGCTGGAGGCGTGGGTGCTCGCCAGAGTGTACGAGTGGACGGCGCGCCGAAAGGCGCTCGGGGAGCGCCCCACGGGCGAAGAGCGGGAGGCGGTGCGGCGAGAGGCGAAGGACGCCATCGTCCTCCATTGGACGGAGGACCTCGCCAGCGCCGCCTTTGGCCGCCGGACGTTGGACGCGCTCGGTCCGGTCCTGAAGGGCTGGCTCGAGCGGTCCCACGGTTTCCTCTCTTTCCGTCTGGTGCAGGTGTTATCCGGACATGGCTGTTTCGGATCGCACCTGCACCGGATCGGGAGGGAGGAGACCCCGGCGTGCCACGACTGCGGCGCGGTAGAGGACACGGCGCAGCACACCCTCGAGGTGTGCCCGGCGTGGTCCGAGCTGCGCCGCGGTCTGACCGCGGTGGTCGGACCGGACCTCTCGCTTCCCGGCGTGGTCGACGCCATGCTGGGGAGTGAAGAGGCCTGGTCTGCCGTAGCCTCCTTTTGCGAGGACGTGATGTCGCAAAAGGAGGAGGCGGAGCGCGCGCGGGAGGACGACCCTCTCGCTGCGCCGCTCCGCAGACGAAGAAGGGGGAGAAGGCGCCGTGCCCTCCCTCCTCATGGTGACGGGCGGGCGACAGGCGCGGGGGTGCCTTCGCCCGCATTGCACCCGTCACCTTCGTCGGTCATTCCCGACCCCCCACACCCGTGAGGGTGTGAGGGGGTCTGCCTGGCAATCGTCGGCGGAGGACTGGAAGTAAAGGCTGTGCCGGTTTCCCAGTCCCCCGCCACTGTGACGAAGCGGGAATGCGCTGGGTCGTTTTAGTGGGTATACCGGGTCCGCCCGGGGAGTCCCACATACCCCTCCCGTCCCCCGACGGGTGGGTATGCGTAATGCATTTTTTCCCAGCGTAAAAAAAAAAAAAAAAAAAAAAAAAAAAAAAAAAAAAGGTTAGGTTGGGGGGGACGGGGTGCCCGCAAGGGTGCTGGCCCTGGCACTGGAAGCAGCGCTGGAAGATAGGCTCAGGGAGTTGTTCGACGCCTGTTTAACGGCGAGACGGTTCCCTAAGGCTTGGAAGGAAGGTCGACTGGTGCTGCTGCAGAAGGCGGGGCGCCCCCTGGAGTCTCCATCGGCGTACAGGCCGATTGTGTTGCTGGACGAGGCGGGGAAGATGCTTGAGAAGATTCTCGCAAACCGCATCGTCCGGCACTTGGAAACGGTCGGCCCGAACCTGTCGGACGCCCAGTTCGGCTTTCGGGCAGGGCGTTCGACCATAGACGCCATCTTGCGGCTCAAGGTCGAGGCGAAGGATGCGGTTGCACAGGGTGGGGTGTTGTTGGCGGTGTCCTTAGACATTGCCAACGCGTTTAACACTCTGCCGTTCAGCTGCATTGCGGAGGCGCTTCGCTACCATCAGGTGCCCGTCTACCTGAGGCAGCTGGTAGCAGATTACCTGCAGGGGCGGTTCGTCTGCTACGAGGGACGCGACAGCCAAGTTGTGCGTAGGGCCGTCGCGTGCGGTGTTCCACAGGGGTCGGTTCTGGGTCCGCTCTTGTGGAACATCGGCTACGACTGGGCTTTGCGCAGTGTGCTCTCCCCCGGGCAGGGCGTCATTTGCTACGCTGACGACACTCTCGTCACGGCCCGGGGAGGGAACTTTGAAGAAGCGGCACGCTTTGCTGTCGAGGCCGCGTCCCTCGTCGTGGGACGAATTGAGGCACTGGGCCTCAGGGTGGCCCTTGAAAAGACGGAGGCCCTGGTATTTCACGCGCCCCGACGCCAACCACCAGCTAGCGCACACCTCTCTATTGGTGGTGCAACAATAGCGGTACGGGAAAGCATGAAATATCTGGGCCTGGTTTTGGACCGGAGGTGGAACTTCGGCGAGCATTTTGCTCAGCTTGCGCCGAAGCTGATCGGAACGGCGTCCGCCCTCAGCCGGCTACTGCCGAACCTGGGCGGACCAAACGTGGTTTGCCGACGGCTGTACACGGGGGTGATTCGCTCGATGGCACTATACGGTGCCCCAGTGTGGGCCGAGACTCTGACTGCACAGAACAAGGCTCTACTGCGGAGGCCGCAGAGAGTCATGGCAGTCAGGGTCATACGCGGTTACCGCACCATATCCGCGGAAGCGGCGTGCGCCTTGGCGGGCACACCCCCGTGGGATTTGGAGGCGCAAGTGCTCGCCGAAATATACCGGCGAGGCGCGGACCTGCAGGAGGAGAATGGCAGACGCCCGCCGCCTGAGCTGGTCATGAGGTGGCGTAGGGAGGCACAATCCCAAGCCCTGAGGCTGTGGAGGGTAAGGCTGGAAACGCCCAGTGCAGGTCACTGGACCGTAGGGGCTATCCAGCCGATCCTGGAGGAGTGGGTACGGAGGCGACACGGGACGTTGTCCTTCCGTCTGGTGCAGGTGTTGTCAGGGCATGGGTGCTTTGGCAAATACCTGCACAAGGTGGCTAGAAGGGAGGTAACTCCCGTGTGTCACCAGTGCGGCTGCAGCGAGGACACGGCTCTTCACACCCTCGAGCATTGTCCTGCTTGGGCGGTGCAGCGCCGTGATCTCGCGGCAGCAATCGGGGCAGACCTCTCCTTGCCGGCCGTGGCCAAGGCCATGGTCGACAGTAGGGGGGCATGGGAGGCGGTAACATCCTTCTGCGAGGACGTCATCTCGCAGAAGGAGGCGGCGGAGCGCGTCAGGGAGGAGGATTCTCTCGCTGACGCGATCCGTCGCAGGAGGACAGGGCGGCGCAGGAGGCGCCACGGCGACCTCATGCCGCCTTAAGAGGTGCCAGCGGGCGATAGATCGGGGAGTCTATCGTCGACGCATTGCACGGCCCTCATGAGTGGTGGCGATGTCTCAGGTGAGCCCGGACATCGCCAAAGGAGTTTGGGAGCCCGGAGGCGGGCTGCGCTGGATGGGTCGCGAACGTCATGCGTAGCAGTTCTCGTGGCCCATCCGCCAAGGCGAAAGTAGGCTCACGGCGGTGTTTTTTAGTGGGTGCAAACCCCACATAACCAAACCGTCTCCCCGGACGGTGCGGTATGCGTTAGGCATTTTTCACCGCTTAAAAAAAAAAAAAAAAAAAAAAAAAAAAAAGGTTAGGTTGGGGGACCCCCCACAGAGCATACGTCCACGTCGTGTCCCCTGGAAACAGCCCAGTTCTGACCACCGTAACGGAGTGGCAGACTGGGACTGGCCAAAGTGCTCTGTGATCTCGTAGCGAATTTTAATCTTTTTATCTGCCTTGTGTTTCGCTGCTATGCCTGCAACACCCTCGCGGGACGCCTCCGGGCGGTTTTTAAAATCAAAAGGCCCTTCTCAGGGCCAACCCAAAGGCCCTTCTCAGGGCCAACCCAAAGGCCCTTCTCAGGGCCAACCAAAAGGCCCTTCTCAGGGCCACCCCGACGCACCAGCGTCAGAGTCTAGCCGCGCGCCGTCTGCGGCTAGTTATTTCGGAGGGGCGGAGTCGTCCGACAACGACTCGCTTGCTGGTGCGTCGGACGCGAGAGGCTCGCGGTCGCGGAAGCGGGCCTTTCTGAGTTGTGGGTCCGAGAGTTCTTCGGCCTCGGGGTCCAAGCCGTCGTCGAAGGCTAAAAAGCCGACGACGACGGCCGCGGATACCCACGTCGTGGGGCTCGCGGACGCCCAGCGACAGGTGGACCTGGCACGGAAGGTGCAGCTCCAGCAAGAGCTGGAGGAGCGGGTTGCCGCCAAAGAGAAGCGTGCGTACGTCGCCCGGGTCAAGTCCGGTTACGGTGCGTCACGGGTCGTGTACGCGGACCACTCTTTGGCGGAACTGGAAAGGATGGCGGAGGAGGACGAGGAGGAGATTGTAGAGGTCGCCTCTAAGTCCTCCAACCTCAAGGGCACCTTCCAGAAGGCCCTGAAATGTCGGGCCGCGAGCATGCGCGGTGTCGTCGCTGAACTCGTTCAGCGGACGGCCTGCGACGAGACGTGGCAACTGCAGGCGAGGGTGGATCGCCTGCAGTCAGAGGTCAACCAGCTTCGTCAGAAGCTGGCTGAAGCCACGGCCCGGCCTCAACAGGCCAAGGCGAGCCCTGTGGCAGAGGGCCCTGCCTCGGCCCAGCCACCACGGGCTAAGGCGAGCCCGGCACTAGAGGGCCCCTCCTCCGACCTTGAGGATATCATCCGCAAGGTAGTAATGGAGGAGAGGGCCTTCACGAGAGCCTGCCTGGCAGGCATCGAGGACCGGCTCCTGCCGGAAAAAAGCCTCCGGCCGCCGCTTGCGGCGGATAAGAGGCAAAGCCGGCCGGGGCCGTCCTCCTCCACCCAGGTGGAAGACGTGGCCCTTCTCCCTGCGACCACTCCGTCCAACGAGTGGACGAAAGTGGGCCGCGGGGGGAAGGGTAAAGGGAAGAAGTCGGCAGCGGCCGTCCCTGCCGTCCCTGCCGTCCCCGCCACCCCCGCACCCAGCCAGTCGCAGACGACCGGCAAGGGCAAGGGGAAAGGGAAGGGGAAAGGGAAGGGGAAAGGGAAGGGGAAAGGGAAGGGGAAAGGGAAGGGGAAAGGTGGAAAGGGGCAGTTGGTCCCCCCTAAAACTGCAGCCGTCGTGGTGACGCTCACCGCGGAGGCTGCGGGGCGAGGGGAGACTTACGCCTCCATCTTGGTGCGGGCGCGCAGCAATGCCGATCCCACTCAGCTGGGGATCGGCAGTGTGTCGTGCCGGCGGACGCAGGCCGGGGCTCGAATTTTCGAGTTCCCGGGGGCCGAGGGGAGCGCCCGCGCTGACCTCTTTGCAGCCAAGCTGCAAGAGGTCATCGCGGACTCTGCCAAGGTGGCCCGGCCGGTCAAGTCGGCGGCAATCGAGGTGACGGAGTTGGATGACTCCGTCACCAAGGAGGAGGTGGTGGCGGCGGTCGCAGCGGTAGGGGGCTGTGGCGCCGCGGCGGTCCAAGGCCGGGACATAAGGCCCGGCCGCGGCGGAATGGGCACAATCCGCCTCGAGTGCCCAGTCGCAGCTGCCAAAGCCGTCCTTGCGAAAGGACGGCTTCAAGTCGGGTTCAGCTCGGGCACAGTCCGGGCACTCGAGGACCAGCCTCTGCGGTGTTTCCGGTGCTTCGGCATCGGCCACACCCGGCCCCTGTGTCCGTCCAAGGTTGACAGGACGGACACATGCTACCGCTGCGGCAAGGAGGGCCACAAAGCCGCCTCCTGCCAGGTCGCCACGCCGCACTGCGCGGTGTGTGCCGCCAGTGGCCGCCGGGCAGGCCACGTCATGAAGGGGGGGAAGTGCAATCCCCCCCCTAAGCGTGGCATAGCGCAGGCGCCGACAGGGCCTGCACCTGCTGCTGCCGCTGATACCGCCGTTCCTGCGGCGGGTGCGGAGGAGGGTGCGATGTCCGACTGATGGCCACGGTCGAACATCGCATCCTTCAGGCGAACACCAACCACTGCAGGACAGCCCAGGATCTGCTGATGCAGACCATGGCTGAGTGGTTGGTGGACTTGGCGGTGGTCGCCGAACCCTACTCGGTCCCTGGCCGTTGGCTGGGCGACCGGGACGGCTTGGTGGCGTTGGTGGCGCGGTCTTCCACAGACTCCCCTCCCCTCTCGCTCTTAGAGAGGGGACCGGGATACGTGGCCGCCGCGTGGGGAGAGATAGCGATGGTGGGGGTGTATTTCTCCCCAAACCGCCCTCTCTCGGACTTTGAGGATTTCCTCGAGATCCTCACTGCTGTCGTAGGGAGGGCGGCACCACGCCAGGTCGTGGTGTTGGGCGACCTAAACGCCAAGTCGGTGGCCTGGGGCAACCCGGTCGCCGGGTGCAACGTCCGGGGACGCGCCGTCGACTTTTGGGCGGCCTCGTGCGGTGTGTCCCTCCTCAACAGGGGGGCGGTCCACACGTGTGTGCGGCAACAGGGCGGGTCGGTGGTGGACGTCTCGTTCGCCACCCCCGCGCTTGCCGCCCGCGTCGTGAACTGGCGGGTGGAGCTGGTGGAGACCTTGTCGGACCACCGTTATGTGCGGTTCGACATCTCCACACAGCGGGGAGGGGGGACGGCCCGCGCTGGGCAATCTCCCTTCCCGCGGTGGGCGCTCACCCGCCTGGACCGGGAGGCAGCCAAGGAGGCCGCCTTCCTCCAGGACTGGCTGTCGCCTCCCGCTGTCGAGGAGGTCCCGGACGTGGATGCCGCAGCGGTCCGGCTGCGGGGGTCCTTGACCGAGGTGTGCAACTCCAGCATGCCTCGGTCTCGCCGTCCGCCTCCCCGTCGCGCCGTGTACTGGTGGACGGAGGAGCTGGCGGGGCTCCGGACCACCTGCGTGGCGGCCAGAAGGGCCTACGCGCGGAGCCGACGGCGCAGCGCCCAAAACCGAGTCCGGGCAGAGGAGGACCGCCTGTACGCCTCTTACCGAGAGGCTACGGTGGCCCTCAAGTCTGCGATGGGCGCTGCGCAGGACTCGGCGAGGGCCGAGATGCTGGAGGGTCTCGACAGAGATCCCTATGGGAGGCCATATAAGGCGGCGCGGAACCAGCTCCGCCCCTATGGTCCCCCACTGTCTGAGACGCTCGAGCCAGCGTTGCTGGATGGGGTGGTTCGGTCCCTGTTTCCGCGCAGGACCGACTTCACCCCTCCAGCGATGGATCCCCCGCAAGGGGCGGCTCCGCCGGAGGCAGAGGTGCCCCCGGTCACGGCGGCGGAATTCTACGCGGGGGTTCTGAGCCTCCGCGCGAAGGAGACCGCCCCCGGACCGGACGGCGTCCCCGCACGGGTGGTGGCGATCGCCGCCACCCAAATGGAGGACAGGTTTCGGGACCTCTTCAGCGCGTGTTTTACGGCTGGGAGGTTCCCGAAACTGTGGAAGGAGGGGCAGCTGTGCCTCCTCCGAAAGGAGGGTCGCCCGGTGGACTCCCCCTCGGCATACCGGCCCATCGTTCTGCTCGATGAGGTCGGTAAACTGTTCGAGGGGATCGTCGCCGGGAGGCTGGACAGCCACCTGCGGGCGGTAGGGCCGGATCTGTCGGACGCCCAATTCGGGTTCCGTCGTGGGCGTTCGACGATCGACGCGCTGGCCCTACTCAAGGGCCAGGTGAAGGAGGCGGTGGAGGCGGGGGACGGAGTGCTGGCGGTGTCATTCGACATTGCCAACGCCTTCAACTCCGTCCCCCACTCGACGATATTGGAGGCGCTCCGGTATCACGGAGTGCCCCAATACCTGCGGGACCTCCTGGCCGACTACTTGGAGGGCCGAGAGGTCCTCCTCGTGGACAAGTCGGCCACGGTGAGGCGGTACGGCGCAGAGTCCGGTGTTCCACAGGGGTCGGTGCTAGGCCCCCCCTTGTGGAACATCGGGTTCAACTGGCTGCTGCGGGGTGCCCTCCTCCCGGGCACGAGTGTCATCTGCTACGCGGACGACACTCTGCTCACTGCCCGGGGGAGGAACTTTGCCGACGCGGCTATTCTGGCCTCGGCTGGCGGGTCCTTGGTGGCAGAAAGGATCCGCCGCCTAGGATTGAGGGTGGCGCTGCACAAAACGGAGGCCGTGTTCTTTCGCGGTCCCCGGCAGCGCTGCCCTGCCGACGCCCACATCGTCGTGGAGGGCGTCCGTATAGGGGTCCAGCCTCAGATGAAATATCTGGGGCTGGTGCTGGACGACAGGTGGCGCTTCGGCCCGCATTTCAGCGGGCTGTCGACGCGCCTGTTGAAGGCCGCGGACGCCCTCTCATGGCTCCTCCCAAACCTGGGGGGGCCCAAGGCAAAGTGCCGGCGCCGCTATGCCGGCATTTTGCGGAGCATGGCCCTTTACGGGGCTCCCATCTGGGCGGACTCCCTCCATAGGAGGGAGAATGCTACCGCCATCCGCAGGCCCCAGCGGGCTATTGCACAGCGGGTGGCGAGGGCCTACCGCTCAGTGGGCTTTTCGGCGGCGTGCGCTCTGGCCGGCACCCCTCCTTGGGAGCTGGAGGCGTGGGTGCTCGCCAGAGTGTACGAGTGGACGGCGCGCCGAAAAGCGCTCGGGGAGCGCCCCACGGGCGAAGAGCGGGAGGCGGTGCGGCGAGAGGCGAAGGACGCCATCGTCCTCCATTGGACGGAGGACCTCGCCAGCGCCGCCTTTGGCCGCCGGACGTTGGACGCGCTCGGTCCGGTCCTGAAGGGCTGGCTCGAGCGGTGCCACGGTTTCCTCTCTTTCCGTCTGGTGCAGGTGTTATCCGGACATGGCTGTTTCGGATCGCACCTGCACCGGATCGGGAGGGAGGAGACCCCGGCGTGCCACGACTGCGGCGCGGCGGAGGACACGGCGCAGCACACCCTCGAGGTGTGCCCGGCGTGGTCCGAGCTGCGCCGCAGTCTGACCGCGGTGGTCGGACCGGACCTCTCGCTTCCCGGCGTGGTCGACGCCATGCTGGGGAGTGAGGAGGCCTGGTCGGCGGTAGCCTCCTTTTGCGAGGACGTGATGTCGCAAAAGGAGGAGGCGGAGCGCGCGCGGGAGGACGACCCTCTCGCTGCGCCGCTCCGCAGACGAAGAAGGGGGAGAAGGCGTCGTGCCCTCCCTCCTCATGGTGACGGGCGGGCGACAGGCGCGGGGGTGCCTTCGCCCGCATTGCACCCGTCACCTTCGTCGGTCATTCCCGACCCCCCACACCCGTGAGGGTGTGAGGGGGTCCGCCTAGCAATCGTCGGCGGAGGACTGGAAGTAAAGGCTGTGCCGGTTTCCCAGTCCCCCGCCACTGTGACGAAGCGGGAATGCGCTGGGTCGTTTTAGTGGGTATACCGGGTCCGCCCGGGGAGTCCCACATACCCCTTCCGTCCCCCGACGGGAGGGTATGCGTAATGCATTTTTTCCCAGCGTAAAAAAAAAAAAAAAAAAAAAAAAAAAAAAAAAGGTTCCCAGCGGGCTATTGCACAGCGGGTGGCGAGGGCCTACCGCTCAGTGGGCTTTTCGGCGGCGTGCGCTCTGGCCGGCACCCCTCCTTGGGAGCTGGAGGCGTGGGTGCTCGCCAGAGTGTACGAGTGGACGGCGCGCCGAAAGGCGCTCGGGGAGCGCCCCACGGGCGAAGAGCGGGAGGCGGTGCGGCGAGAGGCGAAGGACGCCATCGTCCTCCATTGGACGGAGGACCTCGCCAGCGCCGCCTTTGGCCGCCGGACGTTGGACGCGCTCGGTCCGGTCCTGAAGGGCTGGCTCGAGCGGTCCCACGGTTTCCTCTCTTTCCGTCTGGTGCAGGTGTTATCCGGACATGGCTGTTTCGGATCGCACCTGCACCGGATCGGGAGGGAGGAGACCCCGGCGTGCCACGACTGCGGCGCGGCGGAGGACACGGCGCAGCACACCCTCGAGGTGTGCCTGGCGTGGTCCGAGCTGCGCCGCGGTCTGACCGCGGTGGTCGGACCGGACCTCTCGCTTCCCGGCGTGGTCGACGCCATGCTGGGGAGTGAGGAGGCCTGGTCGGCGGTAGCCTCCTTTTGCGAGGACGTGATGTCGCAAAAGGAGGAGGCGGAGCGCGCGCGGGAGGACGACCCTCTCGCTGCGCCGCTCCGCAGACGAAGAAGGGGGAGAAGGCGTCGTGCCCTCCCTCCTCATGGTGACGGGCGGGCGACAGGCGCGGGGGTGCCTTCGCCCGCATTGCACCCGTCACCTTCGTCGGTCATTCCCGACCCCCCACACCCGTGAGGGTGTGAGGGGTGTGTGCCTTGTAATCGTCGGCGGAGGACTGGAAGTAAAGGCTGTGCCGGTTTCCCAGTCCCCCGCCACTCTGACGAAGCGGGAATGCGCTGGGTCGTTTTAGTGGGTATACCGGGTCCGCCCGGGGAGTCCCACATACCCCTTCCGTCCCCCGACGGGAGGGTATGCGTAATGCATTTTTTCCCAGCGTAAAAAAAAAAAAAAAAAAAAAAAAAAAAAAAAAAAAAAAAAAAAAAAAAAAGGTTAGGTTGGGGGACCCCCCACAGAGCATACGTCCACGTCGTGTCCCCTGGAAACAGCCCAGTTCTGACCACCGTAACGGAGTGGCAGACTGGGACTGGCCAAAGTGCTCTGTGCTTTAGTAGCGAATTTTAATCTTTTATTGCCTTGTCTCGACTACGATGCCGGCTACACCCTCGCGGGACGCCTCCGGGCGATTTTTAAAATCAAAAGGCCCTTCTCAGGGCCAACCCAAAGGCCCTTCTCAGGGCCAACCCAAAGGCCCTTCTCAGGGCCAACCCAAAGGCCCTTCTCAGGGCCAACCGAAAGGCCCTTCTCAGGGCCACCCCGACGCACCAGCGTCAGAGCCTAGCCGCGCGCCGTCTGCGGCTAGCTATTTCGGAGGGGCGGAGTCGTCGTCCGACAACGACTCGCTTGTTGGTGCGTCGGACGCGAGAGGCTCGCGGTCGCGGAAGCGGGCCTTCCTGAGTTGTGGGTCCGAGAGTTCTTCGGCCTCGGGGTCCAAGCCGTCGTCGAAGGCTAAAAAGCCGACGACGACGGCCGCGGATACCCACGTTGTGGGACTCGCGGGCGCCCAGCGCCAGGTAGACCTGGCACGGAAGGTGCAGCTCCAACAAGAGCTGGAGGAGCGGGTTGCCGCCAAAGAGAAGCGTGCGTACGTCGCCCGGGCCAAGTCCGGGTACGGTGCGTCACGGGTCGTGTACGCGGACCACTCTTTGGCGGAACTGGAAAGGATGGCGGAGGAGGACGAGGAGGAGATTGTAGAGGTCGCCTCTAAGTCCTCCAACCTCAAGGGCACCTTCCAGAAGGCCCTGAAGTGTCGGGCCGCGAGCTTGCGCGGAGTCGTCGCTGAACTCGTTCAGCGGACGGCCTCCGACGAGACGCGGCAACTGCAGGCGAGGGTGGATCGCCTGCAGTCGGAGGTCAACCAGCTTCGTCAGAAGCTGGCTGAAGCCACGGCCCGGCCTCAACAGGCCGAGGTGGGCCCTGTGGCAGAGGGCCCTGCCTCGGCCCGGCCTCAACAGGCCCAGGTGGGCCCTGTGGCAGGGGGCCCTGCCTCGGCCCGGCCACCACGGGCTAAGGCGAGCCCGGCACTAGAGGGCCCCTCCTCCAACCTTGAGGATATCATCCGCAAGGTAGTAATGGAGGAGAGGGCCTTCACGAGAGCCTGCCTGGCAGGCATCGAGGACCGGCTCCTGCCGGAAAAAAGCCTCCGGCCGTCGCTTGCGGCGGATAAGAGGCAAAGCCGGCCGGGGCCGTCCTCCTCCTCCCAGGTGGAAGACGTGGCCCTTCTCCCTGCGACCACTCCGTCCAACGAGTGGACGAAAGTGGGCCGGGGGGGGAAGGGTAAAGGGAAGAAGTCGGCAGCGGCCGTCCCTGCCATCCCTGCCGTCCCCACCACCCCCGCACCCAGCCAGTCGCAGACGACCGGCAAGGGCAAGGGGAAAGGGAAAGGGAGAGTAGGAAGGGGGCAGTTGGTCCCCCCTAACACTGCAGCCGTCGTGGTGACGCTCACCGCGGAGGCTGCGGGGCGGGGGGAGACTTACGCCTCCATCTTGTCGCGGGCGCGGGGCAATGCCGATCCCACTCAACTGGGGATCGGCAGTGTGTCGTGCCGGCGGACACAGGCCGGGGCTCGAATATTCGAGTTCCCGGGGGCCGAGGGGAGCGCCCGCGCTGACCTCTTTGCAGCCAAGCTGCAGGAGGTCATCGCGGACTCTGCCAAGGTGGCCCGGCCGGTCAAGTCAGCGGCCTTCGAAGTGACGGAGTTGGATGACTCCGTCACCAAGGAGGAGGTGGTGGCGGCGGTCGCAGCGGTAGGGGGCTGTGGGGCCGCGGCGGTCCAAGGCCGGGACATAAGGCCCGGCCGCGGCGGAATGGGCACCATCCGCCTCGAGTGCCCAGTCGCAGCTGCCAAAGCCGTCCTTGCGAAAGGACGGCTTCAAGTCGGGTTCAGCTCGGGCGCAGTCCGGGCACTCGAGGACCAGCCTATGCGGTGTTTCCGGTGCTTCGGCATCGGCCACACCCGGCCCCTGTGTCCGTCCAAGGTTGACAGGACGGACACATGCTACCGCTGCGGCAAGGAGGGCCACAAAGCCGCCTCCTGCCAGGCCGCCACGCCGCACTGCGCGGTGTGTGCCGCCAGTGGCCGCCGGGCAGGCCACGTCATGAAGGGGAGGAAGTGCAATCCCCCCCCTAAGCGTGGCAAAGCGCAGGCGCCGACCGGGCCTGCACCTGCTGCTGCCGCTGATGCCGCCGTTCCTGCGGCGGCTGCGGAGGAGGGTGCGATGTCCGACTGATGGCCACGGTCGAACATCGCATCCTTCAGGCGAACACCAACCACTGCAGGACAGCCCAAGATCTGCTGATGCAGACCATGGCTGAGTGGTTGGTGGACTTGGCGGTGGTCGCCGAACCCTACTCGGTCCCTGGCCGTTGGCTGGGCGACCGGGACGGCTTGGTGGCGTTGGTGGCGCGGTCTTCCACAGACTCCCCTCCCCTCTCGCTCTTAGAGAGGGGACCGGGATACGTGGCCGCCGCGTGGGGAGAGATAGCGATGGTGGGGGTGTATTTCTCCCCAAACCGCCCTCTCTCGGACTTTGAGGATTTCCTCGAGATCCTCACTGCTGTCGTAGGGAGGGCGGCACCACGCCAGGTCGTGGTGTTGGGCGACCTAAACGCCAAGTCGGTGGCCTGGGGCAACCCGGTCGCCGGGTGCAACGTCCGGGGACGCGCCGTCGAGTTTTGGGCGGCCTCGTGCGGTGTGTCCCTCCTCAACAGGGGGGCGGTCCACACGTGTGTGCGGCAACAGGGCGGGTCGGTGGTGGACGTCTCGTTCGCCACCCCCGCGCTTGCCGCCCGCGTCGTGAACTGGCGGGTGGAGCTGGTGGAGACCTTGTCGGACCACCGTTATGTGCGGTTCGACATCTCCACACAGCGGGGAGGGGGGACGGCCCGCGCTGGGCAATCTCCCTTCCCGCGGTGGGCGCTCACCCGCCTGGACCGGGAGGCGGCCAAGGAGGCCGCCTTCCTCCAAGACTGGCTGTCGCCACCCCCTGTCGAGGAGGTCCCGGACGTGGACGCCGCAGCGGTCCGGCTGCGGGGGTCCTTGACCGAGGTGTGCAACTCCAGCATGCCTCGGTCTCGCCGTCCGCCTCCCCGTCGCGCCGTGTACTGGTGGACGGAGGAGCTGGCGGGGCTCCGGGCCACCTGCGTGGCGGCCAGAAGGGCCTACGCGCGGAGCCGACGGCGCAGCGCCCAAAACCGAGTCCGGGCAGAGGAGGACCGCCTGTACGCCTCTTACCGAGAGGCTACGGTGGCCCTCAAGTCTGCGATGGGCGCTGCGCAAGACTCGGCGAGGGCCGAGATGCTGGAGGGTCTCGACAGAGATCCCTATGGGAGGCCATATAAGGCGGCGCGGAATCAGCTCCGTCCCTATGGTCCCCCACTGTCGGAGACCCTCGAGCCAGCGTTGCTGGATGGGGTGGTCCGGTCCCTGTTTCCGCGCAGGACCGACTTCACCCCACCAGCGATGGATCCCCCGCAAGGGGCGGCTCCGCCGGAGGTGGAGGTGCCCCCGGTCACGGCGGCGGAATTCTACGCGGGGGTTCTGAGCCTCCGCGCGAAGAAGACCGCCCCCGGACCGGACGGCGTCCCCGCACGGGTGGTGGCGATCGCCGCCACCCAAATGGAGGCCAGGTTTCGGGACCTCTTCAGCGCGTGTTTTACGGCTGGGAGGTTCCCGAAACTGTGGAAGGAGGGGCAGCTTTGCCTGCTCCGAAAGGAGGGTCGCCCGGTGGACTCCCCCTCGGCATACCGGCCCATCGTTCTGCTCGATGAGGTCGGTAAACTGTTCGAGGGGATCGTCGCCGGGAGGCTGGAGGGCCACCTGCGGGGGGTAGGGCCGGATCTGTCGGACGCCCAATTCGGTTTCCGTCGTGGGCGTTCGACGATCGACGCGCTGGCCCTACTCAAGGGCCAGGTGAAGGAGGCGGTGGAGGCGGGGGACGGAGTGCTGGCGGTGTCATTCGACATTGCCAACGCCTTCAACTCCGTCCCCCACTCGACGATATTGGAGGCGCTCCGGTATCACGGAGTGCCCCAATACCTGCGGGACCTCATGGCCGACTACTTGGAGGGCCGAGAGGTCCTCCTCGTGGACAAGTCGGCCACGGTGAGGCGGTACGGCGCAGAGTCCGGTGTTCCACAGGGGTCGGTGCTAGGCCCCCCCTTGTGGAACATCGGGTTCAACTGGCTGCTGCGGGGTGCCCTCCTCCCGGGCACGAGTGTCATCTGCTACGCGGATGACACTCTGCTCACTGCCCGGGGGAGGAACTTTGCCGACGCGGCCATTCTGGCCTCGGCTGGCGGGTCCTTGGTGGCAGAAAGGATCCGCCGCCTGGGATTGAGGGTGGCGCTGCACAAAACGGAGGCCGTGTTCTTTCGCGGTCCCCGGCAGCGCTGCCCTGCCGACGCCCACATCGTCGTGGAGGGCGTCCGTATAGGGGTCCAGCCCCAGATGAAATATCTGGGGCTGGTGCTGGACGACAGGTGGCGCTTCGGCCCGCATTTCAGCGGGCTGTCGACGCGCCTGCTGAAGGCCGCGGACGCCCTCTCATGGCTCCTCCCAAACCTGGGGGGGCCCAAAGCAAAGTGCCGGCGCCTCTATGCCGGCATTTTGCGGAGCATGGCCCTCTACGGGGCTCCCATCTGGGCGGACTCCCTCCATAGGAGGGAGAATGCTACCGCCATCCGCAGGCCCCAGCGGGCTATTGCACAGCGGGTGGCGAGGGCCTACCGCTCAGTGGGCTTTTCGGCGGCGTGCGCTCTGGCCGGCACCCCTCCTTGGGAGCTGGAGGCGTGGGTGCTCGCCAGAGTGTACGAGTGGACGGCGCGCCGAAAGGCGCTCGGGGAGCGCCCCACGGGCGAAGAGCGGGAGGCGGTGCGGCGAGAGGCGAAGGACGCCATCGTCCTCCATTGGACGGAGGACCTCGCCAGCGCCGCCTTTGGCCGCCGGACGTTGGACGCGCTCGGTCCGGTGCTGAAGGGCTGGCTCGAGCGGTCCCACGGTTTCCTCTCTTTCCGTCTGGTGCAGGTGTTATCCGGACATGGCTGTTTCGGATCGCACCTGCACCGGATCGGGAGGGAGGAGACCCCGGCGTGCCACGACTGCGGCGCGGCGGAGGACACGGCGCAGCACACCCTCGAGGTGTGCCCGGCGTGGTCCGAGCTGCGCCGCGGTCTGACCGCGGTGGTCGGACCGGACCTCTCGCTTCCCGGCGTGGTCGACGCCATGCTGGGGAGTGAGGAGGCCTGGTCGGCGGTAGCCTCCTTTTGCGAGGACGTGATTTCGCAAAAGGAGGAGGCGGAGCGCGCGCGGGAGGACGACCCTCTCGCTGCGCCGCTCCGCAGACGAAGAAGGGGGAGAAGGCGTCGTGCCCTCCCTCCTCATGGTGACGGGCGGGCGACAGGCGCGGGGGTGCCGTCGCCCGCATTGCACCCGTCACCTTCGTCGGTCATTCCCGACCCCCCACACCCGTGAGGGTGTGAGGGGGTCTGCCTGGCAATCGTCGGCGGAGGACTGGAAGTAAAGGCTGTGCCGGTTTCCCAGTCCCCCGCCACTCTGACGAAGCGGGAATGCGCTGGGTCGTTTTAGTGGGTATACCGGGTCCGCCCGGGGAGTCCCACATACCCCTCCCGTCCCCCGACGGGTGGGTATGCGTAACGCATTTTTTCCCAGCGTAAAAAAAAAAAAAAAAAAAAAAAAAAAAAAAAAAAAAAAAAAAGGTTAGGTTAGGTTAGGTTAGGTTAGGTTAGGTTTTTTTTTTTTTTTTTTTTTAATTATGTAAATAAAATAATTTTTTTTGGCAGGAGTGGGAAATCCCCACGGACACCTCGACTACCTCACAGGCTGTGAGACAGTCGAGGTAGTGCCGGACTCGAACCGGCTAAAACCACACTCCTGCCCCGCCAGTGTCCCTCTGAAATCGACAGAGACCTTAATATCAATCTTTTTGGCTTTTCTGCACTTGTAGTAGGCCGGGGAGACCACATTCTGTGCATTTAATTTACGCTTGATATATAATATTATTTGTCAAGAAATTAAATAAGCTGAGATTAACTTTAAAATGTTAATTTTACTTTATATATTATATACTCTGCTAATATTTACATATAATTTTTCTACAAAATTTTGTTTACTGAAGATTTTAAAAAAATTACTTTTACTTTCCTTATCTATATCGACCAATAACCCTTATATTTATGCCTTTAAACCATAGTTTCTTGATTTGCTTAATTTGATTTTCATATTTTTCATTATAATTCTGTTTCATTCATTTTACTTTTGTGATATTCTATCTTATATATACTCAATATACAATTGAATATCATATGTTTTAAAACTAATGTATTAATATTTAAAACAATTTTTCGTAGTTTTCTAGATTTTTTACAAAATGGATTAATGTCCTCCAAAATATAACCAGATTTGACACAACTAGGCGTATCCACCAGCGCCTGCATCTGTTTCAGCATAACTTGAGCCAGTTTCTCATGAAACAGACTCAAGTTACTATTTTGCCTTTTGCCATCGCTAATGGATTGCTCATCGCGCCTGCTCTTTGGTTGTGTCGATTTGGTTTGGGTTCTGGGCCGCCTGGAAGTGGTCGCACCGCCAACTTTAGCAATATGCTATCGAAGCTCTGGCGAATGCGTCCCACTTCTTACGCACCGGGCATTCCTTGCTAAATGCATTGTGCTGGTGCTCCCCCAGCTTGGCTCTGGTGCAGTTTACGCACACTGCTGCTTCGCCAATGAGTTTATCTGGGCAGTCCGCCCTTAAATGCGGACCGCCGCAGTGGCTGCACAGGTCGGCTGGCTCCGTACAGAGACGTTTGCCGTGGCCGTATGCTAAGCAGCGTGTGCACTGCACCAGAGGCGTCTGATCCTCGACGCGCACTCTCTGGAGGTCAATACGGAGTTTGCCTCCTTCGAGTGCTCGCCTCCAGATTGCTGGGGAAACACTCAGCACAATGCTGTTTGTGTACGGGTTATTGGTCTTCCTCCTAAATTTCACAGACATTCTTTGCTCCTTGACGCCGAGGTCGTGAAAAATCTCTCGATTCTGGTTCCTAAGGGCCCGTAGTACTTCGTCGTCAGTGTGCACTGACAACACGTCCCTAAGAACCAGAAGCGGGTCCCGGTTCGTCACTTCCTCGACGACGAGGTTCCCTCCGGCCGCTTCAATTCGCTCCTTAATTTTCCTTCTCTCCTCCTTGGTGGCACACCCCATTATTATTTTCCTGTCTTTCCCTTTCCTAACTTTCTCTACCCGCACCCAGCCCTCTTTCGCATCCACCACTTTCCTGATCCTTTCCAGGATTTCGTCCCCCGTAACCGTATCTTGCGTCGAGGAGACAACCACGGAGTGCAGTGTCGTTCGCTCCGGGGCTTGTGCCCCAGTTTGGCTCTTACTCAAAGACGCTACACCCGCGTATGTCTTTTCCGCCACACTTTCTCTGCTAGCCAGACTGTCTCGGAGTTTCACCAATTCTTCAGAGTTTGCCTTTATCAGCGAAATGTGCTCCTTCATTGTGGTCACGAGCTCAGTCTGGCTAGCAAGAACCTCGACGGAGACGGGTTTGGGACTGCAGTCAGCAGTGGGCGCGGGTACCGGTACGACTACGGATGCAGGTGCGGCAGGGGCCTTGTCTTTCTCTGACTCCTTCACCAGCTCATACAGCCTGTTTATGGCTTCGAGCACCGCAGTCTTGATTTCCGCCTTGAGGTTGCGGGAGTTGCCTAAATTAAGCTTTGCCTTGTTTAGGCAAGCCCTCGCCTCCGCAATGCGACTGGGGTGCCCAGCCTCAGGCTTCCTGAGCGGTCCTGAAGCGTCGACAGGAGCTCGGCGCGTCCCCGGAGTAGCGGGGCCCTCCCGAGACGCGAGGGGTGTATCGTCACCGAATACAATTTTCCGCCTCGCGTCAGGAGGTGAAGGCCCCGCCTTCTCCGCCGATCGCGGCGAGCTCCTGGAGCTCTGGGTCTTTGCGTTCATGGCCGGGGTGCGCAACATATCGACTGGCGTAGAACAGATAGTATCAGAACGGACCCCTGTAAAGAGGGGGTCAGGACAACAATATCTGCTCGAGAGGACACTGGTACTTTTGTTACCCTGCAAAGGGGGGTACACAGAAAGCAGTAATTTATAAAATCAGTTATAGGAATAAATAAAATAAAAGTAATATAATTATAGTCGCTCACAAACGACAGTCCGTTAAATAGTGCGACTTTCTCACACTGGGTCAAAAAGAGTAAAAAACGCGAATTTTCCCCACAAAACCGTTAAAATAGTCCTAATAAAAGCAAAAAGAAGATAAAAACAAATAAATATTTTCACCGAGATTCCCACGTCTACCTTCCTATAGACCAGAGGGAGGGTGGGTGGGCAAAATTTTATTTGAGCTAGCCGGGCGTGCGATATGTCCAGAGACGGGTCTCCGCGCGGGCTAGCGATCTGCGAAATAAAACAGGGTGGGTGCCGAACAAGATTTTTGAGTTTTGGTCAAAAAACCAGTTTTTGAAACAAAAAATTTCGATTTTCAACCCCCAACCTGGACTCCGGCACACGGAACGCGGACCAGAACACAGGGATGGCAGGTGAGTACTATTGCAGCTATAATGTAACGTAGTTTTCAAAGAAAATTTGGAAAAACACTAAATTTTGAAGATTTTATCTGAAATTTATAAAAATTTTGCAAGGGTTGTAGGGAGAATTTTTCAAATCGCGTCCAGGCGAGTGCAAAGTGGTCAGTACGTAGGTGGAGGCCTACTTTAGTCTAAAACTGCTGAAAACAGCGTCAAAATTGCACTATTAAGGGCGAAGATATCTAGCTTTGTGTGTTTGATGTACTCCCTAAGGTGGATTTTAGTACAACGGAATTTAACAAGAAATTGATTATTTTAGAAAAATTACAAGTTTTATTTGAGCTAGCCGGGCGTGCGATATGTCCAGAGACGGGTCTCCGCGCGGGCTAGCGATCTGCGAAATAAAACAGGGTGGGTGCCGAACAAGATTTTTGAGTTTTGGTCAAAAAACCAGTTTTTGAGTCAAAAAATTTCGATTTTCAACCCCCAACCTGGACTCTGGCACACGGAACGCGGACCAGAACACAGGGATGGCAGGTGAGCACTATTGCAGCTATAATGTAACGTAGTTTTCAAAGAAAATTTGGAAAAACACTAAATTTTGAAGATTTTATCTGAAATTTATAAAAATTTTGCAAGGGTTGTAGGGAGAATTTTTCAAATCGCGTCCAGGCGAGTGCAAAGTGGTCAGTACGTAGGTGGAGGCCTACTTTAGTCTAAAACTGCTGAAAACAGCGTCAAAATTGCACTAATAAGGGCGAAGATATCTGGTTAGGTTAGGTTAGGTTAAGTTAGGTTAGGTTAGGTTAGGTTAGGTTAGGTTAGGTTAGGTTAGGTTAGGTTAGGTTAGGTTAGGTTAGGTTAGGTTAGGTTAGGTTAGGTTAGGTTAGGTTAGGTTAGGTTAGGTTAGGTTAGGTTAGGTTAGGTTAGGTTAGGTTAGGTTAGGTAGGTTAGGTTAGGTTAGGTTAGGTTAGGTTAGGTTAGGTTAGGTTAGGTTAGGTTAGGTTAGTTAGGTTAGGTTAGGTTAGGTTAGGTTAGGTTAGGTTAGGTTAGGTTAGGTTAGGTTAGGTTAGGTTAGGTTAGGTTAGGTTAGGTTAGGTTAGGTTAGGTTAGGTTAGGTTAGGTTAGGTTAGGTTAGGTTAGGTTAGGTTAGGTTAGGTTAGGTTAGGTTAGGTTAGGTTAGGTTAGGTTAGGTTAGGTTAGGTTAGGTTAGGTTAGGTTAGGTTAGGTTAGGTTAGGTTAGGTTAGGTTAGGTTAGGTTAGGTTAGGTTAGGTTAGGTTAGGTTAGGTTAGGTTAGGTTAGGTTAGGTTAGGTTAGGTTAGGTTAGGTTAGGTAGGTTAGGTTAGGTTAGGTTAGGTTAGGTTAGGTTAGGTTAGGTTAGGTTAGGTTAGGTTAGGTTAGGTTAGGTTAGGTTAGGTTAGGTTAGGTTAGGTTAGGTTAGGTTAGGTTAGGTTAGGTTAGGTTAGGTTAGGTTAGTTAGGTTAGGTTAGGTTAGGTTAGGTTAGGTTAGGTTAGGTTAGTTAGGTTAGGTTAGGTTAGGTTAGGTTAGGTTAGGTTAGGTTAGGTTAGTTGGTTAGGTTAGGTTAGGTTAGGTTAGGTTAGGTTAGGTTAGGTTAGGTTAGGTTAGGTTAGGTTAGGTTAGGTTAGGTTAGGTTAGGTTAGGTTAGGTTAGGTTAGGTTAGGTTAGGTTAGGTTAGGTTAGGTTAGGTTAGGTTAGGTTAGGTTAGGTTAGGTTAGGTTAGGTTAGGTTGGTTAGGTTAGGTTAGGTTAGGTTAGGTTAGGTTAGGTTAGGTTAGGTTAGGTTAGGTTAGGTTAGGTTAGGTTAGGTTAGGTTAGGTTAGGTTAGTTAGGTTAGGTTAGGTTAGGTTAGGTTAGGTTAGGTTAGGTTAGGTTGGTTAGGTTAGGTTAGGTAGTTGGTTAGGTTAGGTTAGGTTAGGTTAGGTTAGGTTAGGTTAGGTTAGGTTAGGTTAGGTTAGGTTAGGTTAGGTTAGGTTAGGTTAGGTTAGGTTAGGTTAGGTAGGTTAGGTTAGGTTAGGTTAGGTTAGGTTAGGTTAGGTTAGGTTAGGTTAGGTTAGGTTAGGTTAGGTTAGGTTAGGTTAGGTTAGGTTAGGTTAGGTTATGGTTAGGTTAGGTTAGGTTAGTGTTAGGTTAGGTTAGAGTTAGTTAGGTTAGGTAGGTT
>OZ059791.1:18242293-18245812 GCA_964057025.1 Standfussiana lucernea | reverse complement strand
AATACACAGAAACAATAACAATAGCATGTAACGAAGCAATACCAAAGAAAACAGAAAACCAACAACTTACCGTGCCGTGGTGGTCCGAGGAACTCGAGGCAATGAAGCGCGAAGTCGCTACCATGAAGAGAAGAATCCGATGCGCGGCGCCGTCACGCAGAGATGGTGTAATTGCGAGGTATCTGGAAAAGAAAGAGAAATATGAAATGGAGGATAAGAAACGCTCCACAGAGAGTTGGAAGGGATTTTGCCAAAAACAGGACAAGGAAGGGGTCTGGGAAGGTATCTACAGGGTTATAAAAAACACAACTAAGAGGCAGGAGGATGTGCCCTTGGTATGGAATGGGAAGGATGTAGGGCAAGAGGGGTCTGCGAAACTACTGGCAGATACGTTCTACCCGGAGGACGCAGAGGAGGAGGATAGCCCAGACCATCAGCGAATCAGAGCTCTTGCTGACCGAGTAAACGACTGGAGCCATGATGAGACCCATGACCCGGAGTTTACGACGGAGGAGCTCAGGTTCGCGACGGAGAGCTTCAATCCAAAGAAGGCACCCGGACTCGATGGCTTCACAGCCGATATCTGCCAGCGTGTAATATTCCGAGACACGGAACTCCACCTGGCCCTGTTAAATAAGTGCTGGCAACTGGCACATTTCCCCACATCATGGAAGGAGGCCGCCGTGGTGGTGCTGAGAAAACCGGGCAAGGACAACTACACCAGTCCCAAGTCTTACAGGCCAATTGGACTGTTACCGGTAATGGGTAAAATACTTGAGAAGATGATTGTCAGAAGGCTGGTTTGGTACCTGGCGCCCCGGATAAGTCCCCGTCAATATGGCTTCATGCCACAGAGAAGCACGGAAGACTCCCTCTATGACCTGATAACCCACGTGAGAGGCAAACTCAAGGAGAAGAAGCTCATCACTATGGTCTCTCTGGATATAGAGGGAGCCTTTGACAGTGCGTGGTGGCCGGCCATAAAGGTCAGACTGGCGGAGGAAAAGTGCCCTGCGAATCTCAGGAGAATGATAGCCAGCTACCTTAGTGACCGTAAGGTCAGGGTAAGGTATGCTGGCCATGAGCATGCAAAAAGCACAAATAAAGGGTGTGTCCAGGGATCAATAGGCGGACCCATCCTCTGGAATCTGTTGTTGAACCCACTACTGGAGAGCCTCACGCAGCAAGGCCACTACTGCCAGGCATTTGCGGATGATGTGGTGCTCGTGTTTTCGGGAGAGACAGCCCTGGAAATCCAGGGACAGGCCAATGCTGCTCTCGAACATGTTCGGGAGTGGGGTGTCATGAATAAGCTCAGGTTTGCGCCACACAAAACATGTGCCATGATAATCACCAGAAAGCTTAAATATGACACGCCACACCTGACCATGGGAGGGATCGACATTGGAATGTCCTCGGAAATTAAGATCTTGGGACTCACAGTCGACGCCGGGTTAACCTTTAATAGCCATACGGCTAACGTTTGCAAAAAGGCACTTGGCGTCTACAAACAGCTGTCGAGAGCTGCTAAGGTGAGCTGGGGCCTCCACCCTGAAGTAGTCCGCACCATCTACACCGCTACAGTGGAGCCCATCATCACCTATGCCGCGGCGGCATGGTCCTCAGCATCAAAAAAGTTGGGAGTTCAGCGTCACCTTAATGCCGTCCAGAGGGGTTTTGCTCAAAAACTGTGCGGGGCGTATCGCACGGCCTCTCTTCACTCAGCGCTTATACTGGCTGGAATATTGCCACTTGACCTTCGCATACAAGAAGCAGCCGCTCTATACGAGGCGAGGAGAGGGATACCCCGACCGGGGTCGGGTGACAGAGAGGTTGAGCGAAGAGTCGAATACTCTAGTTTACCTCACCCGGGGAAACATACTGCGAAGGAGTTCGTGAGCCTGATAGACCAGGAGCAGGTGGCTAACCACAACAACCAAGCCATTCGGATCTTTACCGATGGTAGCCGGATTGAGGATAAGGTCGGAGCAGCACTCAGCCTGTGGGATAGTGCAACCGAGGTAAAGCCCATTAAACTCAAGCTGGCACCACACTGTACAGTATATCAGGCGGAACTCCTCGCGGTATGCCGAGCCACCGAGGAAATTAAACGGAGAAGCGAGGAGAGCTATGGCATCTACAGCGACTCCAGATCAGCCCTGGAGACCATAGTAAACCCCAGTACAACGCACCCTCTGGCAGTAGACACCCGCAGGAACCTCAGGGCCATTGAAGACCAGAACAAAACTGTGTCTTTGTTCTGGATCAAGGCGCACGCGGGCCTTGCGGGCAACGAAAGGGCGGATGAGCTGGCGAAGGATGCGGCACTGCATCGAAAAACAAAGCCCGACTATGACCAATGCCCGGTCTCATTCATCAAGCGACAAATCCGAAAGGAGTCGATTGATGAATGGAACCGAAGGTACAAAGAGAGTGCTAGAGCAAAAACAACCAAGCTATTTTTTCCCGACGCTTGTGCCGCGTACAAAATAGTCCGGCAAATGGTTCCATCGAATACTACGACACAAATACTGACGGGGCACGGTGGATTCTCGGAGTATTTGAATAGATTCCGATGCAAAGAGGACTCATCGTGCATCTGTCAGCCAGGAGTACCCGAAACGGTCGAACATATCCTGACCGACTGCCCTGTTCATGCCCTAAAAAGACTCGAGGTTGAGAACGTCCTGGAATGCAAAATTGTTGCGGAAAACTTCCCAGATTTAATTTCAAATAAAAAGACTAGAGAAAGGTTCATTACATACTGTACAGACGTTGCAAGTGTAGTAATAAAAAGAAACAAATAGAACAACAAAGGTATGCTATCCATATATTAGTATAATATATATAGCTTAGCATAAAATAAATAAATGTATAAAATAAGAAAAATGAAGCATATTGTATGAGAACAAAATAGGTACGAAAAATAAGAAAAAGAAAAACTTTTAGTCCCACTTAAATAAATATGTATAAGAATATAATATAAGATATTAGAAAACTAAGGCAAAAATTAAGTAGATAAGAAATAATGTATAAGAAAAATATGAGCAAGAAAGCCAGTAAATTGTTATCCCATCTGGAACTACTGACGCAATGACTAGAATAAGTAAGTGTGTAAAATAGAAATAAGATATGTGTACACTAAGATATTGGTTTTACGTAAAAACACGAGGACAAGATGTCTCCCTAATAAAGTAAAGAAAACAAATAAACAAATGTATAAATTCAGAAAAATAGGTATGATAAATAAGAAAAAGAAAAACTTTTAGTCCCACTTTATTAATTATGTATAAGAATATAATATAAGATATTAGAAAACTAAGGCAAAAATTAAGTAGATAAGAAATAATGTATAAGAATAAGAAAATATGAGCAAGAAGCCAGTAAATTGTTATCCCATCTGGAACTACTGATGCAATGACTATATTAAGTAAATGTATAAAATAGATATAAGATATGAGAACACCAAAATATTGGTTTTTACGTAAAAATATAAGGACAAGATGTATCTTTAATAAA
>OZ059791.1:18237293-18239793 GCA_964057025.1 Standfussiana lucernea | reverse complement strand
AAAAATCTTGTTCGGCACCCACCCTGTTTTATTTCGCAGATCGCTAGCCCGCGCGGAGACCCGTCTCTGGACATATCGCACGCCCGGCTAGCTCAAATAAAATTTTGCCCACCCACCCGCCCTCTGGTCTATAGGAAGGTAGACGTGGGAATCTCGGTGAAAATATTTATTTGGTTTTATCTTCTTTTGCTTTTATTAGGACTACTTCAACGGTTTTGTAGGGAAATTTCGCGTTTTTACGCTTTTTGACCCAGTGTGAGAAAGTCGCACTATTTAACGGACTGTCGTTTGTGAGCGACTATAATTATATAACTTTTATTTTTACTTTATTTGATTTATTAATTACTACTTTCTGTGTACCCCCCTTTACAGGGTCACAAAAGTACCAGTGTCCTCTCGAGCAGATATTGTTGTCCTGACCCCCTCTTTACAGGGGTCCGTTCTGATACTATCTGTTCTACGCCAGTCGATATGTTGCGCACCCCGGCCATGAACGCAAAGACCCAGAGCTCCAGGAGCTCGCCGCGATCGGCGGAGAAGGCGGGGCCTTCACCCCCTGACGCGAGGCGGAAAATTGTATTCGGTGACGATACACCCCTCGCGTCTCGGGAGGGCCCTGCTACTCCGGGGACGCGCGGAGCTCCTGTCGACGCTTCAGGACCGCTCAGAAAGCCTGAGGCTGGGCAGCCCAGTCGCATTGCGGAGGCGAGGGCTTGCCTGAACAAGGCAAAGCTTAATTTAGGCAACTCCCGCAACCTCAAGGCGGAAATCAAGACTGCGGTGCTCGAAGCCATAAACAGGCTTTATGAGCTGGTGAAGGAGTCAGAGAAAGACAAGGCCCCTGCCGCACCTGCATCCGTAGTCGTACCGGTACCCGCGCCCACTGCTGACTGTAGTCCCAAACCCGTCTCCGTCGAGGTTCTTGCTAGCCAGACTGAGCTCGTGACCACAATGAAGGAGCACATTTCGCTGATAAAGGCAAACTCTGAAGAATTGGTGAAACTCCGAGACAGTCTGGCTAGCAGAGAAAGTGTGGCGGAAAAGACATACGCGGGTGTAGCGTCTTTGAGTAAGAGCCAAACTGGGGCACAAGCCCCGGAGCGAACGACACTGCACTCCGTCGTTGTCTCCTCGACGCAAGATACGGTTACGGGGGACGAAATCCTGGAAAGGATCAGGAAAGTGGTGGACGCGAAAGAGGGCTGGGTGCGGGTAGAGAAAGTTAGGAAAGGGAAAGACAGGAAAATAATAATGGGGTGTGCCACCAAGGAGGAGAGAAGGAAAATTAAGGAGCGAATTGAAGCGGCCGGAGGGAACCTCGTCGTCGAGGAAGTGACAAACCGGGACCCGCTTCTGGTTCTTAGGGACGTGTTGTCAGTGCACACCGACGACGAAGTACTACGGGCCCTTAGGAACCAGAATCGAGAGATTTTTCACGACCTCGTCGGCAAGGAACAAAGAATGTCTGTGAAATTTAGGAGGAAGACCAATAACCCGTACACAAACAGCATTGTGCTGAGTGTTTCCCCAGCAATCTGGAGGCGAGCACTCGAAGGAGGCAAACTCCGTATTGACCTCCAGAGAGTGCGCGTCGAGGATCAGACGCCTCTGGTGCAGTGCACACGCTGCTTAGCATACGGCCACGGCAAACGTCTCTGTACGGAGCCAGCCGACCTGTGCAGCCACTGCGGCGGTCCGCATTTAAGGGCGGACTGCCCAGATAAACTCATTGGCGAAGCAGCAGTGTGCGTAAACTGCACCAGAGCCAAGCTGGGGGAGCACCAGCACAATGCATTTAGCAAGGAATGCCCGGTGCGTAAGAAGTGGGACGCATTCGCCAGAGCTTCGATAGCATATTGCTAAAGTTGGCGGTGCGACCACTTCCAGGCGGCCCAGAACCCAAACCAAATCGACACAACCAAAGAGCAGGCGCGATGAGCAATCCATTAGCGATGGCAAAAGGCAAAATAGTAACTTGAGTCTGTTTCATGAGAAACTGGCTCAAGTTATGCTGAAACAGATGCAGGCGCTGGTGGATACGCCTAGTTGTGTCAAATGTGGTTATATTTTGGAGGACATTAATCCATTTTGTAAAAAATCTAGAAAACTACGAAAAATAGTTTTAAATATTAATACATTAGTTTTAAAATATATGATATTCAATTATATATTGAGTATATATAAGATAGAATATCACAAAAGTAAAATGAATGAAACAGAATTAAAATGAAAAATATGAAAATCAAATTAAGCAACTCAAGAAACTATGGTATAAAGGCATAAATATAAGGGTTATTGGTCGATATAGATAAGGAAAGTAAAAGTAATATTTTAAAATCTTCAGTAAACAAAATTTGTAGAAAAATTATTTGTAAATATTAGCAGAGTATAAAAATAAACATCTTAAAGTTAATCTCAGCGTATTGAATTTCTAGACAATATATTATCAAGCGTAACTTAAATGCGCAGAATGTGGTCTCCCCGGCCTACTACAAGTGCA
>OZ059791.1:18072293-18234793 GCA_964057025.1 Standfussiana lucernea | reverse complement strand
GTTAAATTCCGTTGTACTAAAATCCACCTTAGGGAGTACATCAAACACACAAAGCTAGATATCTTCGCCCTTAATAGTGCAATTTTGACGCTGTTTTCAGCAGTTTTAGACTAAAGTAGGCCTCCACCTACGTACTGACCACTTTGCACTCGCCTGGACGCGATTTGAAAAATTCTCCCTACAACCCTTGCAAAATTTTTATAAATTTCAGATAAAATCTTCAAAATTTAGTGTTTTTCCAAATTTTCTTTGAAAACTACGTTACATTATAGCTGCAATAGTACTCACCTGCCATCCCTGTGTTCTGGTCCGCGTTCCGTGTGCCAGAGTCCAGGTTGGGGGTTGAAAATCGAAATTTTTTGACTCAAAAACTGGTTTTTTGACCAAAACTCAAAAATCTTGTTCGGCACCCACCCTGTTTTATTTCGCAGATCGCTAGCCCGCGCGGAGACCCGTCTCTGGACATATCGCACGCCCGGCTAGCTCAAATAAAACTTGTAATTTTTCTAAAATAATCAATTTCTTGTTAAATTCCGTTGTACTAAAATCCACCTTAGGGAGTACATCAAACACACAAAGCTAGATATCTTCGCCCTTAATAGTGCAATTTTGACGCTGTTTTCAGCAGTTTTAGACTAAAGTAGGCCTCCACCTACGTACTGACCACTTTGCACTCGCCTGGACGCGATTTGAAAAATTCTCCCTACAACCCTTGCAAAATTTTTATAAATTTCAGATAAAATCTTCAAAATTTAGTGTTTTTCCAAATTTTCTTTGAAAACTACGTTACATTATAGCTGCAATAGTACTCACCTGCCATCCCTGTGTTCTGGTCCGCGTTCCGTGTGCCAGAGTCCAGGTTGGGGGTTGAAAATCGAAATTTTTTGACTCAAAAACTGGTTTTTTGACCAAAACTCAAAAATCTTGTTCGGCACCCACCCTGTTTTATTTCGCAGATCGCTAGCCCGCGCGGAGACCCGTCTCTGGACATATCGCACGCCCGGCTAGCTCAAATAAAACTTGTAATTTTTCTAAAATAATCAATTTCTTGTTAAATTCCGTTGTACTAAAATCCACCTTAGGGAGTACATCAAACACACAAAGCTAGATATCTTCGCCCTTAATAGTGCAATTTTGACGCTGTTTTCAGCAGTTTTAGACTAAAGTAGGCCTCCACCTACGTACTGACCACTTTGCACTCGCCTGGACGCGATTTGAAAAATTCTCCCTACAACCCTTGCAAAATTTTTATAAATTTCAGATAAAATCTTCAAAATTTAGTGTTTTTCCAAATTTTCTTTGAAAACTACGTTACATTATAGCTGCAATAGTACTCACCTGCCATCCCTGTGTTCTGGTCCGCGTTCCGTGTGCCAGAGTCCAGGTTGGGGGTTGAAAATCGAAATTTTTTGACTCAAAAACTGGTTTTTTGACCAAAACTCAAAAATCTTGTTCGGCACCCACCCTGTTTTATTTCGCAGATCGCTAGCCCGCGCGGAGACCCGTCTCTGGACATATCGCACGCCCGGCTAGCTCAAATAAAACTTGTAATTTTTCTAAAATAATCAATTTCTTGTTAAATTCCGTTGTACTAAAATCCACCTTAGGGAGTACATCAAACACACAAAGCTAGATATCTTCGCCCTTAATAGTGCAATTTTGACGCTGTTTTCAGCAGTTTTAGACTAAAGTAGGCCTCCACCTACGTACTGACCACTTTGCACTCGCCTGGACGCGATTTGAAAAATTCTCCCTACAACCCTTGCAAAATTTTTATAAATTTCAGATAAAATCTTCAAAATTTAGTGTTTTTCCAAATTTTCTTTGAAAACTACGTTACATTATAGCTGCAATAGTACTCACCTGCCATCCCTGTGTTCTGGTCCGCGTTCCGTGTGCCAGAGTCCAGGTTGGGGGTTGAAAATCGAAATTTTTTGACTCAAAAACTGGTTTTTTGACCAAAACTCAAAAATCTTGTTCGGCACCCACCCTGTTTTATTTCGCAGATCGCTAGCCCGCGCGGAGACCCGTCTCTGGACATATCGCACGCCCGGCTAGCTCAAATAAAACTTGTAATTTTTCTAAAATAATCAATTTCTTGTTAAATTCCGTTGTACTAAAATCCACCTTAGGGAGTACATCAAACACACAAAGCTAGATATCTTCGCCCTTAATAGTGCAATTTTGACGCTGTTTTCAGCAGTTTTAGACTAAAGTAGGCCTCCACCTACGTACTGACCACTTTGCACTCGCCTGGACGCGATTTGAAAAATTCTCCCTACAACCCTTGCAAAATTTTTATAAATTTCAGATAAAATCTTCAAAATTTAGTGTTTTTCCAAATTTTCTTTGAAAACTACGTTACATTATAGCTGCAATAGTACTCACCTGCCATCCCTGTGTTCTGGTCCGCGTTCCGTGTGCCAGAGTCCAGGTTGGGGGTTGAAAATCGAAATTTTTTGACTCAAAAACTGGTTTTTTGACCAAAACTCAAAAATCTTGTTCGGCACCCACCCTGTTTTATTTCGCAGATCGCTAGCCCGCGCGGAGACCCGTCTCTGGACATATCGCACGCCCGGCTAGCTCAAATAAAACTTGTAATTTTTCTAAAATAATCAATTTCTTGTTAAATTCCGTTGTACTAAAATCCACCTTAGGGAGTACATCAAACACACAAAGCTAGATATCTTCGCCCTTAATAGTGCAATTTTGACGCTGTTTTCAGCAGTTTTAGACTAAAGTAGGCCTCCACCTACGTACTGACCACTTTGCACTCGCCTGGACGCGATTTGAAAAATTCTCCCTACAACCCTTGCAAAATTTTTATAAATTTCAGATAAAATCTTCAAAATTTAGTGTTTTTCCAAATTTTCTTTGAAAACTACGTTACATTATAGCTGCAATAGTACTCACCTGCCATCCCTGTGTTCTGGTCCGCGTTCCGTGTGCCAGAGTCCAGGTTGGGGGTTGAAAATCGAAATTTTTTGACTCAAAAACTGGTTTTTTGACCAAAACTCAAAAATCTTGTTCGGCACCCACCCTGTTTTATTTCGCAGATCGCTAGCCCGCGCGGAGACCCGTCTCTGGACATATCGCACGCCCGGCTAGCTCAAATAAAACTTGTAATTTTTCTAAAATAATCAATTTCTTGTTAAATTCCGTTGTACTAAAATCCACCTTAGGGAGTACATCAAACACACAAAGCTAGATATCTTCGCCCTTAATAGTGCAATTTTGACGCTGTTTTCAGCAGTTTTAGACTAAAGTAGGCCTCCACCTACGTACTGACCACTTTGCACTCGCCTGGACGCGATTTGAAAAATTCTCCCTACAACCCTTGCAAAATTTTTATAAATTTCAGATAAAATCTTCAAAATTTAGTGTTTTTCCAAATTTTCTTTGAAAACTACGTTACATTATAGCTGCAATAGTACTCACCTGCCATCCCTGTGTTCTGGTCCGCGTTCCGTGTGCCAGAGTCCAGGTTGGGGGTTGAAAATCGAAATTTTTTGACTCAAAAACTGGTTTTTTGACCAAAACTCAAAAATCTTGTTCGGCACCCACCCTGTTTTATTTCGCAGATCGCTAGCCCGCGCGGAGACCCGTCTCTGGACATATCGCACGCCCGGCTAGCTCAAATAAAACTTGTAATTTTTCTAAAATAATCAATTTCTTGTTAAATTCCGTTGTACTAAAATCCACCTTAGGGAGTACATCAAACACACAAAGCTAGATATCTTCGCCCTTAATAGTGCAATTTTGACGCTGTTTTCAGCAGTTTTAGACTAAAGTAGGCCTCCACCTACGTACTGACCACTTTGCACTCGCCTGGACGCGATTTGAAAAATTCTCCCTACAACCCTTGCAAAATTTTTATAAATTTCAGATAAAATCTTCAAAATTTAGTGTTTTTCCAAATTTTCTTTGAAAACTACGTTACATTATAGCTGCAATAGTACTCACCTGCCATCCCTGTGTTCTGGTCCGCGTTCCGTGTGCCAGAGTCCAGGTTGGGGGTTGAAAATCGAAATTTTTTGACTCAAAAACTGGTTTTTTGACCAAAACTCAAAAATCTTGTTCGGCACCCACCCTGTTTTATTTCGCAGATCGCTAGCCCGCGCGGAGACCCGTCTCTGGACATATCGCACGCCCGGCTAGCTCAAATAAAACTTGTAATTTTTCTAAAATAATCAATTTCTTGTTAAATTCCGTTGTACTAAAATCCACCTTAGGGAGTACATCAAACACACAAAGCTAGATATCTTCGCCCTTAATAGTGCAATTTTGACGCTGTTTTCAGCAGTTTTAGACTAAAGTAGGCCTCCACCTACGTACTGACCACTTTGCACTCGCCTGGACGCGATTTGAAAAATTCTCCCTACAACCCTTGCAAAATTTTTATAAATTTCAGATAAAATCTTCAAAATTTAGTGTTTTTCCAAATTTTCTTTGAAAACTACGTTACATTATAGCTGCAATAGTACTCACCTGCCATCCCTGTGTTCTGGTCCGCGTTCCGTGTGCCAGAGTCCAGGTTGGGGGTTGAAAATCGAAATTTTTTGACTCAAAAACTGGTTTTTTGACCAAAACTCAAAAATCTTGTTCGGCACCCACCCTGTTTTATTTCGCAGATCGCTAGCCCGCGCGGAGACCCGTCTCTGGACATATCGCACGCCCGGCTAGCTCAAATAAAACTTGTAATTTTTCTAAAATAATCAATTTCTTGTTAAATTCCGTTGTACTAAAATCCACCTTAGGGAGTACATCAAACACACAAAGCTAGATATCTTCGCCCTTAATAGTGCAATTTTGACGCTGTTTTCAGCAGTTTTAGACTAAAGTAGGCCTCCACCTACGTACTGACCACTTTGCACTCGCCTGGACGCGATTTGAAAAATTCTCCCTACAACCCTTGCAAAATTTTTATAAATTTCAGATAAAATCTTCAAAATTTAGTGTTTTTCCAAATTTTCTTTGAAAACTACGTTACATTATAGCTGCAATAGTACTCACCTGCCATCCCTGTGTTCTGGTCCGCGTTCCGTGTGCCAGAGTCCAGGTTGGGGGTTGAAAATCGAAATTTTTTGACTCAAAAACTGGTTTTTTGACCAAAACTCAAAAATCTTGTTCGGCACCCACCCTGTTTTATTTCGCAGATCGCTAGCCCGCGCGGAGACCCGTCTCTGGACATATCGCACGCCCGGCTAGCTCAAATAAAACTTGTAATTTTTCTAAAATAATCAATTTCTTGTTAAATTCCGTTGTACTAAAATCCACCTTAGGGAGTACATCAAACACACAAAGCTAGATATCTTCGCCCTTAATAGTGCAATTTTGACGCTGTTTTCAGCAGTTTTAGACTAAAGTAGGCCTCCACCTACGTACTGACCACTTTGCACTCGCCTGGACGCGATTTGAAAAATTCTCCCTACAACCCTTGCAAAATTTTTATAAATTTCAGATAAAATCTTCAAAATTTAGTGTTTTTCCAAATTTTCTTTGAAAACTACGTTACATTATAGCTGCAATAGTACTCACCTGCCATCCCTGTGTTCTGGTCCGCGTTCCGTGTGCCAGAGTCCAGGTTGGGGGTTGAAAATCGAAATTTTTTGACTCAAAAACTGGTTTTTTGACCAAAACTCAAAAATCTTGTTCGGCACCCACCCTGTTTTATTTCGCAGATCGCTAGCCCGCGCGGAGACCCGTCTCTGGACATATCGCACGCCCGGCTAGCTCAAATAAAACTTGTAATTTTTCTAAAATAATCAATTTCTTGTTAAATTCCGTTGTACTAAAATCCACCTTAGGGAGTACATCAAACACACAAAGCTAGATATCTTCGCCCTTAATAGTGCAATTTTGACGCTGTTTTCAGCAGTTTTAGACTAAAGTAGGCCTCCACCTACGTACTGACCACTTTGCACTCGCCTGGACGCGATTTGAAAAATTCTCCCTACAACCCTTGCAAAATTTTTATAAATTTCAGATAAAATCTTCAAAATTTAGTGTTTTTCCAAATTTTCTTTGAAAACTACGTTACATTATAGCTGCAATAGTACTCACCTGCCATCCCTGTGTTCTGGTCCGCGTTCCGTGTGCCAGAGTCCAGGTTGGGGGTTGAAAATCGAAATTTTTTGACTCAAAAACTGGTTTTTTGACCAAAACTCAAAAATCTTGTTCGGCACCCACCCTGTTTTATTTCGCAGATCGCTAGCCCGCGCGGAGACCCGTCTCTGGACATATCGCACGCCCGGCTAGCTCAAATAAAACTTGTAATTTTTCTAAAATAATCAATTTCTTGTTAAATTCCGTTGTACTAAAATCCACCTTAGGGAGTACATCAAACACACAAAGCTAGATATCTTCGCCCTTAATAGTGCAATTTTGACGCTGTTTTCAGCAGTTTTAGACTAAAGTAGGCCTCCACCTACGTACTGACCACTTTGCACTCGCCTGGACGCGATTTGAAAAATTCTCCCTACAACCCTTGCAAAATTTTTATAAATTTCAGATAAAATCTTCAAAATTTAGTGTTTTTCCAAATTTTCTTTGAAAACTACGTTACATTATAGCTGCAATAGTACTCACCTGCCATCCCTGTGTTCTGGTCCGCGTTCCGTGTGCCAGAGTCCAGGTTGGGGGTTGAAAATCGAAATTTTTTGACTCAAAAACTGGTTTTTTGACCAAAACTCAAAAATCTTGTTCGGCACCCACCCTGTTTTATTTCGCAGATCGCTAGCCCGCGCGGAGACCCGTCTCTGGACATATCGCACGCCCGGCTAGCTCAAATAAAACTTGTAATTTTTCTAAAATAATCAATTTCTTGTTAAATTCCGTTGTACTAAAATCCACCTTAGGGAGTACATCAAACACACAAAGCTAGATATCTTCGCCCTTAATAGTGCAATTTTGACGCTGTTTTCAGCAGTTTTAGACTAAAGTAGGCCTCCACCTACGTACTGACCACTTTGCACTCGCCTGGACGCGATTTGAAAAATTCTCCCTACAACCCTTGCAAAATTTTTATAAATTTCAGATAAAATCTTCAAAATTTAGTGTTTTTCCAAATTTTCTTTGAAAACTACGTTACATTATAGCTGCAATAGTACTCACCTGCCATCCCTGTGTTCTGGTCCGCGTTCCGTGTGCCAGAGTCCAGGTTGGGGGTTGAAAATCGAAATTTTTTGACTCAAAAACTGGTTTTTTGACCAAAACTCAAAAATCTTGTTCGGCACCCACCCTGTTTTATTTCGCAGATCGCTAGCCCGCGCGGAGACCCGTCTCTGGACATATCGCACGCCCGGCTAGCTCAAATAAAACTTGTAATTTTTCTAAAATAATCAATTTCTTGTTAAATTCCGTTGTACTAAAATCCACCTTAGGGAGTACATCAAACACACAAAGCTAGATATCTTCGCCCTTAATAGTGCAATTTTGACGCTGTTTTCAGCAGTTTTAGACTAAAGTAGGCCTCCACCTACGTACTGACCACTTTGCACTCGCCTGGACGCGATTTGAAAAATTCTCCCTACAACCCTTGCAAAATTTTTATAAATTTCAGATAAAATCTTCAAAATTTAGTGTTTTTCCAAATTTTCTTTGAAAACTACGTTACATTATAGCTGCAATAGTACTCACCTGCCATCCCTGTGTTCTGGTCCGCGTTCCGTGTGCCAGAGTCCAGGTTGGGGGTTGAAAATCGAAATTTTTTGACTCAAAAACTGGTTTTTTGACCAAAACTCAAAAATCTTGTTCGGCACCCACCCTGTTTTATTTCGCAGATCGCTAGCCCGCGCGGAGACCCGTCTCTGGACATATCGCACGCCCGGCTAGCTCAAATAAAACTTGTAATTTTTCTAAAATAATCAATTTCTTGTTAAATTCCGTTGTACTAAAATCCACCTTAGGGAGTACATCAAACACACAAAGCTAGATATCTTCGCCCTTAATAGTGCAATTTTGACGCTGTTTTCAGCAGTTTTAGACTAAAGTAGGCCTCCACCTACGTACTGACCACTTTGCACTCGCCTGGACGCGATTTGAAAAATTCTCCCTACAACCCTTGCAAAATTTTTATAAATTTCAGATAAAATCTTCAAAATTTAGTGTTTTTCCAAATTTTCTTTGAAAACTACGTTACATTATAGCTGCAATAGTACTCACCTGCCATCCCTGTGTTCTGGTCCGCGTTCCGTGTGCCAGAGTCCAGGTTGGGGGTTGAAAATCGAAATTTTTTGACTCAAAAACTGGTTTTTTGACCAAAACTCAAAAATCTTGTTCGGCACCCACCCTGTTTTATTTCGCAGATCGCTAGCCCGCGCGGAGACCCGTCTCTGGACATATCGCACGCCCGGCTAGCTCAAATAAAACTTGTAATTTTTCTAAAATAATCAATTTCTTGTTAAATTCCGTTGTACTAAAATCCACCTTAGGGAGTACATCAAACACACAAAGCTAGATATCTTCGCCCTTAATAGTGCAATTTTGACGCTGTTTTCAGCAGTTTTAGACTAAAGTAGGCCTCCACCTACGTACTGACCACTTTGCACTCGCCTGGACGCGATTTGAAAAATTCTCCCTACAACCCTTGCAAAATTTTTATAAATTTCAGATAAAATCTTCAAAATTTAGTGTTTTTCCAAATTTTCTTTGAAAACTACGTTACATTATAGCTGCAATAGTACTCACCTGCCATCCCTGTGTTCTGGTCCGCGTTCCGTGTGCCAGAGTCCAGGTTGGGGGTTGAAAATCGAAATTTTTTGACTCAAAAACTGGTTTTTTGACCAAAACTCAAAAATCTTGTTCGGCACCCACCCTGTTTTATTTCGCAGATCGCTAGCCCGCGCGGAGACCCGTCTCTGGACATATCGCACGCCCGGCTAGCTCAAATAAAACTTGTAATTTTTCTAAAATAATCAATTTCTTGTTAAATTCCGTTGTACTAAAATCCACCTTAGGGAGTACATCAAACACACAAAGCTAGATATCTTCGCCCTTAATAGTGCAATTTTGACGCTGTTTTCAGCAGTTTTAGACTAAAGTAGGCCTCCACCTACGTACTGACCACTTTGCACTCGCCTGGACGCGATTTGAAAAATTCTCCCTACAACCCTTGCAAAATTTTTATAAATTTCAGATAAAATCTTCAAAATTTAGTGTTTTTCCAAATTTTCTTTGAAAACTACGTTACATTATAGCTGCAATAGTACTCACCTGCCATCCCTGTGTTCTGGTCCGCGTTCCGTGTGCCAGAGTCCAGGTTGGGGGTTGAAAATCGAAATTTTTTGACTCAAAAACTGGTTTTTTGACCAAAACTCAAAAATCTTGTTCGGCACCCACCCTGTTTTATTTCGCAGATCGCTAGCCCGCGCGGAGACCCGTCTCTGGACATATCGCACGCCCGGCTAGCTCAAATAAAACTTGTAATTTTTCTAAAATAATCAATTTCTTGTTAAATTCCGTTGTACTAAAATCCACCTTAGGGAGTACATCAAACACACAAAGCTAGATATCTTCGCCCTTAATAGTGCAATTTTGACGCTGTTTTCAGCAGTTTTAGACTAAAGTAGGCCTCCACCTACGTACTGACCACTTTGCACTCGCCTGGACGCGATTTGAAAAATTCTCCCTACAACCCTTGCAAAATTTTTATAAATTTCAGATAAAATCTTCAAAATTTAGTGTTTTTCCAAATTTTCTTTGAAAACTACGTTACATTATAGCTGCAATAGTACTCACCTGCCATCCCTGTGTTCTGGTCCGCGTTCCGTGTGCCAGAGTCCAGGTTGGGGGTTGAAAATCGAAATTTTTTGACTCAAAAACTGGTTTTTTGACCAAAACTCAAAAATCTTGTTCGGCACCCACCCTGTTTTATTTCGCAGATCGCTAGCCCGCGCGGAGACCCGTCTCTGGACATATCGCACGCCCGGCTAGCTCAAATAAAACTTGTAATTTTTCTAAAATAATCAATTTCTTGTTAAATTCCGTTGTACTAAAATCCACCTTAGGGAGTACATCAAACACACAAAGCTAGATATCTTCGCCCTTAATAGTGCAATTTTGACGCTGTTTTCAGCAGTTTTAGACTAAAGTAGGCCTCCACCTACGTACTGACCACTTTGCACTCGCCTGGACGCGATTTGAAAAATTCTCCCTACAACCCTTGCAAAATTTTTATAAATTTCAGATAAAATCTTCAAAATTTAGTGTTTTTCCAAATTTTCTTTGAAAACTACGTTACATTATAGCTGCAATAGTACTCACCTGCCATCCCTGTGTTCTGGTCCGCGTTCCGTGTGCCAGAGTCCAGGTTGGGGGTTGAAAATCGAAATTTTTTGACTCAAAAACTGGTTTTTTGACCAAAACTCAAAAATCTTGTTCGGCACCCACCCTGTTTTATTTCGCAGATCGCTAGCCCGCGCGGAGACCCGTCTCTGGACATATCGCACGCCCGGCTAGCTCAAATAAAACTTGTAATTTTTCTAAAATAATCAATTTCTTGTTAAATTCCGTTGTACTAAAATCCACCTTAGGGAGTACATCAAACACACAAAGCTAGATATCTTCGCCCTTAATAGTGCAATTTTGACGCTGTTTTCAGCAGTTTTAGACTAAAGTAGGCCTCCACCTACGTACTGACCACTTTGCACTCGCCTGGACGCGATTTGAAAAATTCTCCCTACAACCCTTGCAAAATTTTTATAAATTTCAGATAAAATCTTCAAAATTTAGTGTTTTTCCAAATTTTCTTTGAAAACTACGTTACATTATAGCTGCAATAGTACTCACCTGCCATCCCTGTGTTCTGGTCCGCGTTCCGTGTGCCAGAGTCCAGGTTGGGGGTTGAAAATCGAAATTTTTTGACTCAAAAACTGGTTTTTTGACCAAAACTCAAAAATCTTGTTCGGCACCCACCCTGTTTTATTTCGCAGATCGCTAGCCCGCGCGGAGACCCGTCTCTGGACATATCGCACGCCCGGCTAGCTCAAATAAAACTTGTAATTTTTCTAAAATAATCAATTTCTTGTTAAATTCCGTTGTACTAAAATCCACCTTAGGGAGTACATCAAACACACAAAGCTAGATATCTTCGCCCTTAATAGTGCAATTTTGACGCTGTTTTCAGCAGTTTTAGACTAAAGTAGGCCTCCACCTACGTACTGACCACTTTGCACTCGCCTGGACGCGATTTGAAAAATTCTCCCTACAACCCTTGCAAAATTTTTATAAATTTCAGATAAAATCTTCAAAATTTAGTGTTTTTCCAAATTTTCTTTGAAAACTACGTTACATTATAGCTGCAATAGTACTCACCTGCCATCCCTGTGTTCTGGTCCGCGTTCCGTGTGCCAGAGTCCAGGTTGGGGGTTGAAAATCGAAATTTTTTGACTCAAAAACTGGTTTTTTGACCAAAACTCAAAAATCTTGTTCGGCACCCACCCTGTTTTATTTCGCAGATCGCTAGCCCGCGCGGAGACCCGTCTCTGGACATATCGCACGCCCGGCTAGCTCAAATAAAACTTGTAATTTTTCTAAAATAATCAATTTCTTGTTAAATTCCGTTGTACTAAAATCCACCTTAGGGAGTAGAGGTGGGCGTTGAATCAACAAACTGTTTTTTTTAACGACTTTTCATTCGTCAACGAGTTAACTGTTATTCATCAGTGAAATAACAAGTTGAAAATATAAGCTGTTAATTTACGTCAACATGTCTTTACACATTACTTTATTCATTTCCGAAAAAACTGAAACGTCAACACGCCTTTACACATTACTTTATTCGTTTCCGAAAAAACTGGTTGAAAATATAAGCTGCGTCAACGGCTCAACGTACTCAAAATTAATTTTTACCCAGCCGGTCCTAAGCCTGGAATAAGTACGAAGGAAAGATCATAACAGTTCAAAATAGAAATTAAATAATCTTAATTCTTATCAAATCAATAATCTTCAATATTACTTGCAACAAAATTGTTATTGATCGAAAACGTTGACATTCTCTAATGAACGTCAATCAACGTCAACGTCGTCAACTTTAAAAATCTTCTACCAATAAATTTTAGTCCTAATATTCTTCAATAAACTGTTTACAACAAAACGTTACGTTAACTCATGGAATGGCATAACATTAATAATATTGACGCAATACGTTAACGATTGAAATTTAAAAACCTGTTAATAATTTAATAGTTTTTTCAACCTGTTGACCATTTATGATTAACAGTTAAATTACGTTAACCATAAAACCGTCAATGACACACGTCTATTAGGGAGTACATCAAACACACAAAGCTAGATATCTTCGCCCTTAATAGTGCAATTTTGACGCTGTTTTCAGCAGTTTTAGACTAAAGTAGGCCTCCACCTACGTACTGACCACTTTGCACTCGCCTGGACGCGATTTGAAAAATTCTCCCTACAACCCTTGCAAAATTTTTATAAATTTCAGATAAAATCTTCAAAATTTAGTGTTTTTCCAAATTTTCTTTGAAAACTACGTTACATTATAGCTGCAATAGTACTCACCTGCCATCCCTGTGTTCTGGTCCGCGTTCCGTGTGCCAGAGTCCAGGTTGGGGGTTGAAAATCGAAATTTTTTGACTCAAAAACTGGTTTTTTGACCAAAACTCAAAAATCTTGTTCGGCACCCACCCTGTTTTATTTCGCAGATCGCTAGCCCGCGCGGAGACCCGTCTCTGGACATATCGCACGCCCGGCTAGCTCAAATAAAACTTGTAATTTTTCTAAAATAATCAATTTCTTGTTAAATTCCGTTGTACTAAAATCCACCTTAGGGAGTACATCAAACACACAAAGCTAGATATCTTCGCCCTTAATAGTGCAATTTTGACGCTGTTTTCAGCAGTTTTAGACTAAAGTAGGCCTCCACCTACGTACTGACCACTTTGCACTCGCCTGGACGCGATTTGAAAAATTCTCCCTACAACCCTTGCAAAATTTTTATAAATTTCAGATAAAATCTTCAAAATTTAGTGTTTTTCCAAATTTTCTTTGAAAACTACGTTACATTATAGCTGCAATAGTACTCACCTGCCATCCCTGTGTTCTGGTCCGCGTTCCGTGTGCCAGAGTCCAGGTTGGGGGTTGAAAATCGAAATTTTTTGACTCAAAAACTGGTTTTTTGACCAAAACTCAAAAATCTTGTTCGGCACCCACCCTGTTTTATTTCGCAGATCGCTAGCCCGCGCGGAGACCCGTCTCTGGACATATCGCACGCCCGGCTAGCTCAAATAAAACTTGTAATTTTTCTAAAATAATCAATTTCTTGTTAAATTCCGTTGTACTAAAATCCACCTTAGGGAGTACATCAAACACACAAAGCTAGATATCTTCGCCCTTAATAGTGCAATTTTGACGCTGTTTTCAGCAGTTTTAGACTAAAGTAGGCCTCCACCTACGTACTGACCACTTTGCACTCGCCTGGACGCGATTTGAAAAATTCTCCCTACAACCCTTGCAAAATTTTTATAAATTTCAGATAAAATCTTCAAAATTTAGTGTTTTTCCAAATTTTCTTTGAAAACTACGTTACATTATAGCTGCAATAGTACTCACCTGCCATCCCTGTGTTCTGGTCCGCGTTCCGTGTGCCAGAGTCCAGGTTGGGGGTTGAAAATCGAAATTTTTTGACTCAAAAACTGGTTTTTTGACCAAAACTCAAAAATCTTGTTCGGCACCCACCCTGTTTTATTTCGCAGATCGCTAGCCCGCGCGGAGACCCGTCTCTGGACATATCGCACGCCCGGCTAGCTCAAATAAAACTTGTAATTTTTCTAAAATAATCAATTTCTTGTTAAATTCCGTTGTACTAAAATCCACCTTAGGGAGTACATCAAACACACAAAGCTAGATATCTTCGCCCTTAATAGTGCAATTTTGACGCTGTTTTCAGCAGTTTTAGACTAAAGTAGGCCTCCACCTACGTACTGACCACTTTGCACTCGCCTGGACGCGATTTGAAAAATTCTCCCTACAACCCTTGCAAAATTTTTATAAATTTCAGATAAAATCTTCAAAATTTAGTGTTTTTCCAAATTTTCTTTGAAAACTACGTTACATTATAGCTGCAATAGTACTCACCTGCCATCCCTGTGTTCTGGTCCGCGTTCCGTGTGCCAGAGTCCAGGTTGGGGGTTGAAAATCGAAATTTTTTGACTCAAAAACTGGTTTTTTGACCAAAACTCAAAAATCTTGTTCGGCACCCACCCTGTTTTATTTCGCAGATCGCTAGCCCGCGCGGAGACCCGTCTCTGGACATATCGCACGCCCGGCTAGCTCAAATAAAACTTGTAATTTTTCTAAAATAATCAATTTCTTGTTAAATTCCGTTGTACTAAAATCCACCTTAGGGAGTACATCAAACACACAAAGCTAGATATCTTCGCCCTTAATAGTGCAATTTTGACGCTGTTTTCAGCAGTTTTAGACTAAAGTAGGCCTCCACCTACGTACTGACCACTTTGCACTCGCCTGGACGCGATTTGAAAAATTCTCCCTACAACCCTTGCAAAATTTTTATAAATTTCAGATAAAATCTTCAAAATTTAGTGTTTTTCCAAATTTTCTTTGAAAACTACGTTACATTATAGCTGCAATAGTACTCACCTGCCATCCCTGTGTTCTGGTCCGCGTTCCGTGTGCCAGAGTCCAGGTTGGGGGTTGAAAATCGAAATTTTTTGACTCAAAAACTGGTTTTTTGACCAAAACTCAAAAATCTTGTTCGGCACCCACCCTGTTTTATTTCGCAGATCGCTAGCCCGCGCGGAGACCCGTCTCTGGACATATCGCACGCCCGGCTAGCTCAAATAAAACTTGTAATTTTTCTAAAATAATCAATTTCTTGTTAAATTCCGTTGTACTAAAATCCACCTTAGGGAGTACATCAAACACACAAAGCTAGATATCTTCGCCCTTAATAGTGCAATTTTGACGCTGTTTTCAGCAGTTTTAGACTAAAGTAGGCCTCCACCTACGTACTGACCACTTTGCACTCGCCTGGACGCGATTTGAAAAATTCTCCCTACAACCCTTGCAAAATTTTTATAAATTTCAGATAAAATCTTCAAAATTTAGTGTTTTTCCAAATTTTCTTTGAAAACTACGTTACATTATAGCTGCAATAGTACTCACCTGCCATCCCTGTGTTCTGGTCCGCGTTCCGTGTGCCAGAGTCCAGGTTGGGGGTTGAAAATCGAAATTTTTTGACTCAAAAACTGGTTTTTTGACCAAAACTCAAAAATCTTGTTCGGCACCCACCCTGTTTTATTTCGCAGATCGCTAGCCCGCGCGGAGACCCGTCTCTGGACATATCGCACGCCCGGCTAGCTCAAATAAAACTTGTAATTTTTCTAAAATAATCAATTTCTTGTTAAATTCCGTTGTACTAAAATCCACCTTAGGGAGTACATCAAACACACAAAGCTAGATATCTTCGCCCTTAATAGTGCAATTTTGACGCTGTTTTCAGCAGTTTTAGACTAAAGTAGGCCTCCACCTACGTACTGACCACTTTGCACTCGCCTGGACGCGATTTGAAAAATTCTCCCTACAACCCTTGCAAAATTTTTATAAATTTCAGATAAAATCTTCAAAATTTAGTGTTTTTCCAAATTTTCTTTGAAAACTACGTTACATTATAGCTGCAATAGTACTCACCTGCCATCCCTGTGTTCTGGTCCGCGTTCCGTGTGCCAGAGTCCAGGTTGGGGGTTGAAAATCGAAATTTTTTGACTCAAAAACTGGTTTTTTGACCAAAACTCAAAAATCTTGTTCGGCACCCACCCTGTTTTATTTCGCAGATCGCTAGCCCGCGCGGAGACCCGTCTCTGGACATATCGCACGCCCGGCTAGCTCAAATAAAACTTGTAATTTTTCTAAAATAATCAATTTCTTGTTAAATTCCGTTGTACTAAAATCCACCTTAGGGAGTAGAGGTGGGCGTTGAATCAACAAACTGTTTTTTTTAACGACTTTTCATTCGTCAACGAGTTAACTGTTATTCATCAGTGAAATAACAAGTTGAAAATATAAGCTGTTAATTTACGTCAACATGTCTTTACACATTACTTTATTCATTTCCGAAAAAACTGAAACGTCAACACGCCTTTACACATTACTTTATTCGTTTCCGAAAAAACTGGTTGAAAATATAAGCTGCGTCAACGGCTCAACGTACTCAAAATTAATTTTTACCCAGCCGGTCCTAAGCCTGGAATAAGTACGAAGGAAAGATCATAACAGTTCAAAATAGAAATTAAATAATCTTAATTCTTATCAAATCAATAATCTTCAATATTACTTGCAACAAAATTGTTATTGATCGAAAACGTTGACATTCTCTAATGAACGTCAATCAACGTCAACGTCGTCAACTTTAAAAATCTTCTACCAATAAATTTTAGTCCTAATATTCTTCAATAAACTGTTTACAACAAAACGTTACGTTAACTCATGGAATGGCATAACATTAATAATATTGACGCAATACGTTAACGATTGAAATTTAAAAACCTGTTAATAATTTAATAGTTTTTTCAACCTGTTGACCATTTATGATTAACAGTTAAATTACGTTAACCATAAAACCGTCAATGACACACGTCTATTAGGGAGTACATCAAACACACAAAGCTAGATATCTTCGCCCTTAATAGTGCAATTTTGACGCTGTTTTCAGCAGTTTTAGACTAAAGTAGGCCTCCACCTACGTACTGACCACTTTGCACTCGCCTGGACGCGATTTGAAAAATTCTCCCTACAACCCTTGCAAAATTTTTATAAATTTCAGATAAAATCTTCAAAATTTAGTGTTTTTCCAAATTTTCTTTGAAAACTACGTTACATTATAGCTGCAATAGTACTCACCTGCCATCCCTGTGTTCTGGTCCGCGTTCCGTGTGCCAGAGTCCAGGTTGGGGGTTGAAAATCGAAATTTTTTGACTCAAAAACTGGTTTTTTGACCAAAACTCAAAAATCTTGTTCGGCACCCACCCTGTTTTATTTCGCAGATCGCTAGCCCGCGCGGAGACCCGTCTCTGGACATATCGCACGCCCGGCTAGCTCAAATAAAACTTGTAATTTTTCTAAAATAATCAATTTCTTGTTAAATTCCGTTGTACTAAAATCCACCTTAGGGAGTACATCAAACACACAAAGCTAGATATCTTCGCCCTTAATAGTGCAATTTTGACGCTGTTTTCAGCAGTTTTAGACTAAAGTAGGCCTCCACCTACGTACTGACCACTTTGCACTCGCCTGGACGCGATTTGAAAAATTCTCCCTACAACCCTTGCAAAATTTTTATAAATTTCAGATAAAATCTTCAAAATTTAGTGTTTTTCCAAATTTTCTTTGAAAACTACGTTACATTATAGCTGCAATAGTACTCACCTGCCATCCCTGTGTTCTGGTCCGCGTTCCGTGTGCCAGAGTCCAGGTTGGGGGTTGAAAATCGAAATTTTTTGACTCAAAAACTGGTTTTTTGACCAAAACTCAAAAATCTTGTTCGGCACCCACCCTGTTTTATTTCGCAGATCGCTAGCCCGCGCGGAGACCCGTCTCTGGACATATCGCACGCCCGGCTAGCTCAAATAAAACTTGTAATTTTTCTAAAATAATCAATTTCTTGTTAAATTCCGTTGTACTAAAATCCACCTTAGGGAGTACATCAAACACACAAAGCTAGATATCTTCGCCCTTAATAGTGCAATTTTGACGCTGTTTTCAGCAGTTTTAGACTAAAGTAGGCCTCCACCTACGTACTGACCACTTTGCACTCGCCTGGACGCGATTTGAAAAATTCTCCCTACAACCCTTGCAAAATTTTTATAAATTTCAGATAAAATCTTCAAAATTTAGTGTTTTTCCAAATTTTCTTTGAAAACTACGTTACATTATAGCTGCAATAGTACTCACCTGCCATCCCTGTGTTCTGGTCCGCGTTCCGTGTGCCAGAGTCCAGGTTGGGGGTTGAAAATCGAAATTTTTTGACTCAAAAACTGGTTTTTTGACCAAAACTCAAAAATCTTGTTCGGCACCCACCCTGTTTTATTTCGCAGATCGCTAGCCCGCGCGGAGACCCGTCTCTGGACATATCGCACGCCCGGCTAGCTCAAATAAAACTTGTAATTTTTCTAAAATAATCAATTTCTTGTTAAATTCCGTTGTACTAAAATCCACCTTAGGGAGTACATCAAACACACAAAGCTAGATATCTTCGCCCTTAATAGTGCAATTTTGACGCTGTTTTCAGCAGTTTTAGACTAAAGTAGGCCTCCACCTACGTACTGACCACTTTGCACTCGCCTGGACGCGATTTGAAAAATTCTCCCTACAACCCTTGCAAAATTTTTATAAATTTCAGATAAAATCTTCAAAATTTAGTGTTTTTCCAAATTTTCTTTGAAAACTACGTTACATTATAGCTGCAATAGTACTCACCTGCCATCCCTGTGTTCTGGTCCGCGTTCCGTGTGCCAGAGTCCAGGTTGGGGGTTGAAAATCGAAATTTTTTGACTCAAAAACTGGTTTTTTGACCAAAACTCAAAAATCTTGTTCGGCACCCACCCTGTTTTATTTCGCAGATCGCTAGCCCGCGCGGAGACCCGTCTCTGGACATATCGCACGCCCGGCTAGCTCAAATAAAACTTGTAATTTTTCTAAAATAATCAATTTCTTGTTAAATTCCGTTGTACTAAAATCCACCTTAGGGAGTACATCAAACACACAAAGCTAGATATCTTCGCCCTTAATAGTGCAATTTTGACGCTGTTTTCAGCAGTTTTAGACTAAAGTAGGCCTCCACCTACGTACTGACCACTTTGCACTCGCCTGGACGCGATTTGAAAAATTCTCCCTACAACCCTTGCAAAATTTTTATAAATTTCAGATAAAATCTTCAAAATTTAGTGTTTTTCCAAATTTTCTTTGAAAACTACGTTACATTATAGCTGCAATAGTACTCACCTGCCATCCCTGTGTTCTGGTCCGCGTTCCGTGTGCCAGAGTCCAGGTTGGGGGTTGAAAATCGAAATTTTTTGACTCAAAAACTGGTTTTTTGACCAAAACTCAAAAATCTTGTTCGGCACCCACCCTGTTTTATTTCGCAGATCGCTAGCCCGCGCGGAGACCCGTCTCTGGACATATCGCACGCCCGGCTAGCTCAAATAAAACTTGTAATTTTTCTAAAATAATCAATTTCTTGTTAAATTCCGTTGTACTAAAATCCACCTTAGGGAGTACATCAAACACACAAAGCTAGATATCTTCGCCCTTAATAGTGCAATTTTGACGCTGTTTTCAGCAGTTTTAGACTAAAGTAGGCCTCCACCTACGTACTGACCACTTTGCACTCGCCTGGACGCGATTTGAAAAATTCTCCCTACAACCCTTGCAAAATTTTTATAAATTTCAGATAAAATCTTCAAAATTTAGTGTTTTTCCAAATTTTCTTTGAAAACTACGTTACATTATAGCTGCAATAGTACTCACCTGCCATCCCTGTGTTCTGGTCCGCGTTCCGTGTGCCAGAGTCCAGGTTGGGGGTTGAAAATCGAAATTTTTTGACTCAAAAACTGGTTTTTTGACCAAAACTCAAAAATCTTGTTCGGCACCCACCCTGTTTTATTTCGCAGATCGCTAGCCCGCGCGGAGACCCGTCTCTGGACATATCGCACGCCCGGCTAGCTCAAATAAAACTTGTAATTTTTCTAAAATAATCAATTTCTTGTTAAATTCCGTTGTACTAAAATCCACCTTAGGGAGTACATCAAACACACAAAGCTAGATATCTTCGCCCTTAATAGTGCAATTTTGACGCTGTTTTCAGCAGTTTTAGACTAAAGTAGGCCTCCACCTACGTACTGACCACTTTGCACTCGCCTGGACGCGATTTGAAAAATTCTCCCTACAACCCTTGCAAAATTTTTATAAATTTCAGATAAAATCTTCAAAATTTAGTGTTTTTCCAAATTTTCTTTGAAAACTACGTTACATTATAGCTGCAATAGTACTCACCTGCCATCCCTGTGTTCTGGTCCGCGTTCCGTGTGCCAGAGTCCAGGTTGGGGGTTGAAAATCGAAATTTTTTGTTTCAAAAACTGGTTTTTTGACCAAAACTCAAAAATCTTGTTCGGCACCCACCCTGTTTTATTTCGCAGATCGCTAGCCCGCGCGGAGACCCGTCTCTGGACATATCGCACGCCCGGCTAGCTCAAATAAAATTTTGCCCACCCACCCGCCCTCTGGTCTATAGGAAGGTAGACGTGGGAATCTCGGTGAAAATATTTATTTGGTTTTATGTTCTTTTGCTTTTATTAGGACTACTTCAACGGTTTTGTAGGGAAATTTCGCGTTTTTACTCTTTTTGACCCAGTGTGAGAAAGTCGCACTATTTATCGGACTGTCGTTTGTGAGCGACTAAAATTATATTACTTTTATCTTAATTTTATTTGATTTATTAATTACTTTCTTTATTTCCCCCCTTTACAGGGAAATAAAAGTACCAGTGTCCTCAGGCACTCTTCCTGAGTGAATATAACTGATTTATACACCCCAGGCCAAAACATGTTTCGCACCCCATGTAAAACCGCGAGCCCGCAGAGCTCCAGAGGGTCGCCGCGAACGGTGGAGAAAGCGGGGCCATCGCCTCCAGATGCAAGGAGGAAAATTTCATTTGGAGAAACCTCACCATCTATCTCCCAGGAGGGCCCCGCCACTCCAGCTACGCGTCGAGCTCCTGCGGAAACCCCAAGACCGCTCAAGGGGCCTGAGGCCGGGCACCCCAGCCGCATTGCGGAGGCGAGAGCTTGCCTAAATAGAGCCAAGCTCAATTTAGGCAACTCTCGCAATCTCAAGGCTGAAATTAAAACTGCTGTGCTCGAGGCCATTAACAGGCTTTTTGAGCTGGTAAAGGAGTCGGAGCGAGGCAGGGCTCCCACCGCACCTACAGCCGTACCCGCCGAAGCCGCGCCCGCCGCTGACTGCAGTTCCCGACCAAATCCCAGCGAGATCCTTGCTGGCCAGACTGAGCTTCTTAACGCCATGAAGGAGCACATCTCGGAGTTGAAGGACAATTCTGAGAAACTGGAAAGACTCCGAGACAGTCTGGCCAGCAGGGAAAGTGAGGGGGAGAGGACCTACGCGAGAGTAGCGTCCACGATTAAAAGCCACACCGGGGCAAATGCTCTGGAGCGAACGACGCTGCACTCCGTGGTTGTCTCCTCAACACAGGAGCGGGACACAGGGGACGAAATCTTAGAGAAGGTTAGAAAAGCGGTGGACGCGAAGGAGGGCTGGGTGCGGGTCGAAAAAGTGAGGAAAGCCAAAGATAGGAAGATAATAATGGGGTGCGCCACACAGGAGGAGAGACGCAAAATAAAGGAGCGGTTGGAGGCGGCTGGAGGAAACCTCGTCGTCGAGGTCGTGCAGAATCGAGACCCGCTTCTGATCCTTAGAGACGTGTTACAAATACACAGTGACGAAGAAGTCATTAAAGCCTTTAAGAATCAGAACCGGGAAGTTTTTCGCGGCCTCGGAGACGAGGACCAAAGGATTACAATAAAGTACCGAAGGAAGACCCGCAACCCGCACATGAATCACGTTGTGCTCAGTGTGTCCCCAACGATCTGGAGGCGAGCAATTGACGCAGGAAAACTCCGTATCGACCTCCAGAGGGTACGTGTCGAGGATCAGACACCACTGGTGCAGTGTACCCGCTGCTTGGGTTACGGACACGGCAAACGCCTCTGTAAGGAGCCAGCCGATCTGTGTAGTCACTGCGGCGGCCCACATTTCAGAGCAGATTGCCCAGACCGATTGACCGGTGAACCAGCGGCGTGCATAAACTGCACCAGGTCCAAGTTGGAGAACAGTGGGCACAACGCGTTTAGTGGCGACTGTCCGGTGCGTAGAAGGTGGGACGCACTGGCCCGGGCTTCCATAGCGTACTGCTAAGGTTGTCCCTGAAACCACCACTAGGTACAAAATGGTCCAGGCCAACCTGCAACGGAGTCAGCTAGCCACAAATGAACTTTTTTTGGAGGCGACAAAACGTAAATTCGCTGTAGCGTTGCTCCAGGAGCCCTACGTGGGCGCGGCGAGAAGGATGAGAGGTCACCGGGGCGTAAGGGTCTTCCAGAGCTCAGAGGGAGGGGAAGGGACTGTAAAGGCGGCAATAGCCATCTTCGACCGAGACTTGGATGTCTTACAGTACCCGCAACTAACCACAAATAACATCGTTGTGGTAGGAATCCGAACCAGAGCCTGGAAGATCACGCTGGTGTCCCTCTATTTCGAGCCCGATAAGCCCATGGAGCCATACCTTGATCACCTCCGTCGGATAGAGCGAGAGCTGGGTCCTAGCAGATTGGTTATTGGAGGAGACACGAATGCGAAAAGTACCTGGTGGGGTAGCAGTAATGAAGATCTGAGAGGGGGGCAAATGTGTGCAGCGCTGGGGGAGCTGGGGCTGCAGATCCTCAACACTGGGGACATTCCCACCTTCGACACCGTTCGCGGAGGCATCAGGTACTGCAGCCACGTGGACGTGACGGCCTGCTCAGCGGACATGCTGGACTTGCTGGATGGCTGGCTGATCGACGAGGGTCTCACGAGTTCCGACCACAATGGCATTACATTTAACATACACCTAACCAAATCTAAAGGTATCAACATTGAGAGAACCACTAGGGTCTATAACACAAGGAAGGCGAATTGGAGCCAGTTTCGTGAGAAAATGTCTCAAATTATGCGGGATAAGAAGTTGACCCTGGTGGAACTCTCAAATGTTACACGTACAGAACACTTAGAAGCAACAATAAACACATACACACAAGCAATCACAGAAACATGTCAACACACCATTCCAATAAAACAAAATACAGAAACACTTACCTTGCCGTTGTGGTCTGAGAAACTCGCACAGATGAAGAGGCTGGTCGCCACCAGGAAACGCAGAGTTAGGTGCGCTGCGCCGGTCCGGAGAGCGTATGTTGTGGACCTGTATGTCAAAGAAAAACAAAAATATGAGACAGCAGTTATGGAAGCCGCATCAGAGAGCTGGAAGGAGTATTGCGGAAAGCAGGACAGAGAAGGAGTCTGGGAGGGAATTTATAGGGTAATGGGAAGAATCGTAAAGAGAGAGGAGGATTTGCCACTCCAGATGGGAGGAAAACCACTGGATGCGAAGGGTTCCGTGAGGCTGTTGGCCGAGACGTTCTACCCCGAGGACCGAGAGGAAGACGACAACATAGACCATCGCCAAATAAGAGAACAGGCAGAAATGGTAAACGCGTGGAGCCATGGTGAACGACATGACCCACCGTTTACCCTAAGCGAGCTCGATAGGTCTATGGAGTCGTTCAACCCAAAAAAGGCCCCGGGGGCGGACGGCTTCACGGCTGACATCTGCTCGCAGGCGGTCCGCTGTGACCCCGACTACTTCCTGGCACTGTTAAACAAGTGCCTGGCGCACCACCACTTCCCAAAGATCTGGAAGGAAGCAACGGTGGTTGTACTCAGAAAGCCGGGCAAAGACTCGTACACTGTACCCAAGTCGTACAGGCCGATTGGGCTATTGCCTATCCTAGGGAAAGTGTACGAAAAGATGCTGGTTGCCCGTCTCAAATTCTACTTACTACCCAGGATAAGTACTCGCCAATACGGCTTTATGCCCCAGAAAAGCACTGAAGACTCCCTCTATACCCTTGTGCAGCACATCCGCACGAAGCTGGCACAAAAGAAAATTGTCACGCTTGTGTCACTAGACATAGAGGGAGCATTCGACAGCGCGTGGTGGCCCGCTATAAAAGTACGGTTGGCTGAGGAAAAGTGTCCTGTAAACTTGAGACGGGTAGTCAGCAGCTATCTCAGTGACAGGGTGGTCACGGTCAGATACGCCGGTGAGGAAAGCAGGAGAGGGACCAGCAAAGGGTGCGTTCAGGGTTCGATAGGAGGGCCCATCCTATGGAACCTGATTCTGGACCCACTCCTGAAACAGCTCGAGGGTAGGGGTACCTATTGCCAGGCATTTGCTGACGACGTGGTGCTGGTGTTCGACGGGGACACAGCACTGGAAATCGAGGGACGAGCCAATGCCGCTCTCGAACATGTTCGGACGTGGGGTGTCAGAAATCGGCTAAACTTCGCACCGCACAAAACCTGTGCGATGGTACTAACGCGAAGGCTGAAATATGACACACCGCGCTTGAGCATGGGCGGGATTGACATTGGTATGTCCCAGGATGTCAAAATACTAGGGCTAACTATTGACGCCAAACTCACCTTCAACAAACACGTAGCTATCGTCTGTAAAAAGGCGATAGCTATGTACAAACAGCTGGCCAGAGCAGCCCGGGTCAGTTGGGGTCTACACCCGGAGGTGATAAGGTCCATATACACTGCAGCAATAGAACCCACGATCCTGTACGCCGCAAGCGCATGGGCACCTGCCGCCAATAAATTAGGGGTGATCAAACAGCTGAGCGTGATCCAGAGGGGGTTTGCCCAGAAGCTGTGCAGAGCCTACCGCACAGTCTCCCTAAACTCGGCACTAGTACTGGCTGGGATACTCCCACTTGACCTCCGTATACGGGAAGTGGCTGCGTTGTACGAGGCAAGGAGGGGTGTGCCTCTGCCGGTGCTAGGAGGCGGGGAGATTGAACGGATGGCTCCAGCGTTGGAGGCCCCGCACCCCGCGGACCAAGTGAACCTGGAGTTCGGAAGCCTGGTAGACGAGGAACAATATCACAACCACAGCGATCTCGCTGTGCGTATATTCACAGACGGCAGCAAGATTGAGGGCAGGGTTGGGGCGGCGCTATCCTTGTGGAATGGTGCCGCTGAAACCAAGGCCCTCAAATTTGCCTTGTCGTCTTACTGCACCGTCTACCAGGCGGAACTTCTGGCCCTACAAAAAGCGGCCGGAGAAGTGCTCAAGAGCGGTGAATCCACATTCGGCATCTTCAGCGACTCCATGGCGGCCCTTCAGTCGGTTGCGAACGTACGCTCCCCCCATCCCTTGGCTGTGGAAACAAGGGACACCATCCGACGCTGCAGGCTCCAGAACAAGAGTGTCTCCTTGTTCTGGATCAAGGCCCACGCAGGATTGGAGGGGAACGAGAGAGCCGACCAGCTCGCGAAGGAGGCCGCATTGAAGTCGAAGAAGAGGCCGGACTACGATCTGTGCCCCGTTTCATTCGTCAAGCGAAGCATCCGATCAGAGACGCTCAACGAATGGAACGGAAGGTACGGATCAGGTGGAACTGCCTCGGGTACAAAAGCTTTCTTCCCGGACGCGGTGGCGGCGTACAGGGTTGTGCGTAAAATGGTCCCCACCAGCATCACCACTCAAATACTCACGGGACATGGTGGGTTCTCTGCATACTTGAGTCGTTTCAAGTGTAAAGAGAGCCCATCGTGCGCCTGCGAGCCCACCAAAGATGAGACGGTGCTACACATACTGCTGGAGTGCCCGATCCACGCAAAGGCCAGATTTGAGGCAGAGCAACAGCTTGGTGTCGAGCTCGTAGTGGAAAATCTCCCAACCCTCATAGCTAGTAAAACGAATCGTCAGACATTTTTAGAATACTGTGTAAAAATAGCAACATTTGTAATTGATCGTAATAAGTAGTATAAGTAAAATAATACTAGATTATATTTTAGGTATATAGTTTAAGTATTATTAATTAACGAGAAAAAAAAAAAAAAAGTTTTGAATAACTCCTTAATTACTGTAGGTACTATAGGTAAAATTTTTCATTGTTGTTAGTAGATATAGATATAATAATATTAATAGGTAATATAGATAGTACTCATTTAAATACAAAGCTGTCCCTAACGAGAGGAGGTAGTCTCTCCGGATTCTATCAATAGACAAATAAATTAAAGTATCAGTAACTTATCAGAAGAACTGCCTCTAAAATCTCTGATAATGTCAGAGGGCACTGGCGGGGCAGGAGTGTGGTTTTAGCCGGTTCGAGTCCGGCACTACCTCGACTGTCTCACAGCCTGTGAGGTAGTCGAGGTGTCCGTGGGGATTTCCCACTCCTGCCAAAAAACAAAAAAAAAAAAAAAAAAAAAAACCTAACCTAACCTAACCTAACCCAGATATCTTCGTCCTTAATAGTGCAATTTTGACGCTGTTTTCAGCACTTTTAGACTAAAGTAGGCCTCCACCTACGTACTGACCACTTTGCACTCGCCTGGACGCGATTTGAAAAATTCTCCCTACAACCCTTGCAAAATTTTTATAAATTTCAGATAAAATCTTCAAAATTTAGTGTTTTTCCAAAATTTCTTTGAAAACTACGTTACATTATAGCTGCAATAGTACTCACCTGCCATCCCTGTGTTCTGGTCCGCGTTCCGTGTGCCGGAGTCCAGGTTGGGGGTTGAAAATCGAAATTTTTTGACTCAGAAACTGGTTTTTTGACCAAAACTCAAAAATCTTGTTCGGCACCCACCCTGTTTTATTTCGCAGATCGCTAGCCCGCGCGGAGACCCGTCTCTGGACATATCGCACGCCCGGCTAGCTCAAATAAAATTTTGCCCACCCACCCGCCCTCTGGTCTATAGGAAGGTAGACGTGGGAACTTCGGTGAAAATTATTTATTTCCTTTTATCTCCCTTGCTTTTATCAGGACAAATTCAACAGTTTTGTAGGGAAATTTTGCTTTGAAACCTCTTTTTGACTCAGTGTGAGAGAGTCGCACTTTACTTAACGTGACAGTCTGTTGTAAACGACTATAATTATATTAGTTTTGTTTTACTTATTATTTTACATATATTGATTACCATTTACTATTTGTTGTGTTCCCCCTTTACAGGGACACACCGTAGGAGTACCAGTGTCCAGTTGTACCGGTCTCTCCTCTCGAGCTGATATTGTTGTCCTGACCCCCTCTTTACAGGGGTCCGTTCCTATACTATCTGCTCACTGACAGACGAAATGTTGCGCACCCCGGCAGTGAACGCGAAGACCCAGAGCTCCAGGAGCTCGCCGCGATCGGCGGAGAAAGCGGGGCCTTCATCTCCTGACGCGAGGCGGAAAATTGTATTCGATGAGGATACACCCCTCGCGTCTCGGGAGGGCCCTGCTACTTCGGGGACGCGCCAGGCTCCTGTTGTCGCTTCAGGACCACTCAGGAAGTCTGAGGCTGGGCACCCCAGTCGCATTGCGGAGGCGAGAGCTTGCCTAAACAAGGCAAAGCTTAATTTGGGCAACTCCCGCAACCTCAAGGCGGAGATCAAGACGGCGGTGCTCGAGGCCATAAACAGGCTTTATGAGCTGGTCAAGGAGTCGGAGCGAGATAAGGCCCCTTCCGCACCCGCACCGGCAGCCGTACCGGTACTCGCGCCCACTGCTGACTGCAGGCCCCAACCCATTCCTAACGAGGTTCTTGCTGGCCAGACTGAGCTCGTTAAGACAATGAAGGAGCACATCTCCTTAATAAAGGATAACTCCGAGGAATTGGTCAAACTGCGAGACAGTCTGGCCAGCATGGAAAGTGTGGGGGAGACAACCTACGCGAGAGTGGCAGCTGTCAGTAAGTGCCACAACGGGGCACAGGCCCTGCAGACGCTGCATTCCGTAGTTGTCTCCTCAACACAGGAGACGGACACGGGGGACATAATCCTCGAAAAAGTAAGAAAAGCGGTGGACGCCAAGGAGGGCTGGGTGCGCGTAGAGCGAGTGAGGAAGGCCAAAGACCAGAAGGTCATCATGGGATGCGCAACAAAGGAGGAGAGAGAGAATCTCAAAAAGAGAATAGAATTGGCCGGAGAGAACCTCGTCGTCGAGGCAGTGAAAAATCGGGACCCGCTTCTGGTTCTTAGGGACGTGCTGTTAGTACACAGCGATGAAGAAGTGTTAAGGGCCCTTAGGAACCAGAACCGGGAGATATTTCACGGCCTCGCGGACGAGGAAAAGAAAATCGCTATCAAATTTAGAAAAAAGTCAAGAAACCCCCACGTGAACAGCATTGTTTTGAGTGTTTCCCCAGCAATCTGGAGGCGGGCACTCGAAGGAGGCAAGCTTCGGATTGACCTCCAGAGAGTGCGCGTCGAAGACCAGACGCCCCTGGTGCAGTGCACCCGCTGCTTAGCGTTCGGCCATGGCAAGCGTCTCTGTACGGAGCCGGCCGACCTGTGCAGCCACTGTGGTGGACCACACCTCAGGGTGGACTGCACAGACAAACACAGTAGCGAGGCAGCGGTATGCGTGAACTGCACCAGAGCCAAGCTCGGAGAACACTCGCACAATGCGTTCAGCAAAGAATGCCCGGTACGCAGGAAGTGGGACGCATTCGCACGAGCAACCATAGCTTATTGCTAAAGTTGTCGGTGCGCCCACTTCTGCGTGCACAGACCTCAACAACACGTCCGTACAACGCGCCCAGCGAACCACTGGGGCTGGTTTTATGAAAAATGATAACTTCAGTCACTTTCATGAGAAAATGGCTGGAGTTAAGCGGGATCAAGAGTCGGCTTTAGTGGAATCGTTCGTTTGTATCGTATTTGTTGAAAACCTGTTACGTCTGTATTTGTGTTATAAAATAATACATTTGGTGTTAAATATAGTTATGTTGGATTTTTGAGAAATTGCGATATGCAAGTTATATAATAATTATATAGTGTTGATATCGTAAATAAAACGCCGTAAACTAAATTGAAACACGAAATTTAATAATAGAAATACAGCTAGGGTATACAGAATAATAACATTAAAATTCAGTTCAAATCTTTAAAAACAAACTAAAACCATAAGTAGTCAAAAACTAGTAGTAGAATTGTTCATACATATACATATATTTAACTAGTACAAAAAACATATTATCTTAATAATAATTCAAAGTGTAAGCAATGGAAATAAATTAAAGCATCAATAGTAACTTTCAGATAGTACTACAGTATTAAAAAACCATGGTAAAATTTAAGCAGATAGCGTGGTCTCTTCGGCCTCTTAACAATAAATCGCAAAACAACACATAATAAGTAAACAAGGTCTCTGTCATTTTCAGAGGGACACTGGCGGGGCAGGAGTGTGGTTTTAGCCGGTTCGAGTCCGGCACTACCTCGACTGTCTCACAGACTGTGAGGTAGTCGAGGTGTCCGTGGGGATTTCCCACTCCTGCCAAAACAAAAAAAAAAAAAAAAAAAAAAACCTAACCTAACCTAACCTAACCAGATATCTTCGCCCTTTATAGTGCAAATTTGACGCTGTTTTCAGCATTTTTAGACTAAAGTAGGCCTCCACCTACGTACTGACCACTTTGCACTCGCCTGGACGCGATTTGAAAAATTCTCCCTACAACCCTTGCAAAATTTTTATAAATTTCAGATAAAATCTTCAAAATTTAGTGTTTTTCCAAATTTTCTTCGAAAACTACGTTACATAGTAGCTGCAATAGTACTCACCTGCCATCCCTGTGTTCTGGTCCGCGTTCCGTGTGCCGGAGTCCAGGTTGGGGGTTGAAAATCGAAATTTTTTGACTCAAAAACTGGTTTTTTGACCAAAACTCAAAAATCTTGTTCGGCACCCACCCTGTTTTATTTCGCAGATCGCTAGCCCGCGCGGAGACCCGTCTCTGGACATATCGCACGCCCGGCTAGCTCAAATAAAATTTTGCCCACCCACCCTCCCTCTGGTCTATAGGAAGGTAGACGTGGGAATCTCGGTGAAAATATTTATTTGTTTTTATCTTCTTTTTGCTTTAATTAGGACTATTTCAACGGTTTTGTAGGGAAAATTCGCGTTTTTATTCTTTTTGACCCAGTGTGAGAAAGTCGCACTATTTAACGGACTGTCGTTTGTGAGCGACTATAATTATATAACTTTTACTTTTCTTTTTAACTTTATCTGATTTTATTAATTACTACTTTCTGTGTACCCCCCTTTACAGGGTCACAAAAGTACCAGTGTCCAAAACATTCGTCTCTCCTCTCGAGCAGATATTGTTGTCCTGACCCCCTCTTTACAGGGGTCCGTTCTGATACTATCTGTTCTACGCCAGTCGATATGTTGCGCACCCCGGCCATGAACGCAAAGACCCAGAGCTCCAGGAGCTCGCCGCGATCGGCGGAGAAGGCGGGGCCTTCACCTCCTGACGCGAGGCGGAAAATTGTATTCGGTGACGATACACCCCTCACGTCTCAGCAGGGCCCTGCTACTCCGGGGACGCGTCGAGCTCTTGTCGACGCATCAGGACCGCTCAAGAAGCCTGAGGCTGGGCACCCCAGTCGCATTGCGGAGGCGAGAGCTTGCCTAAATAGGGCTAAGCTAAATTTGGGCAACTCGCGTAACCTCAAAGCCGAAATCAAGACTGCGGTGCTCGAGGCCATAAACAGGCTTTATGAGCTGGTCAAAGAGTCGGAGCGAGACAAGGCCGCTACCGCACCCGCTCCCGTAGCCGTACCGGTGCCCGAGCCCACTGCTGACTGCTGTCCCCGACCCATTTCTGTCGAGGTTCTTGCTAGCCAGACTGAGCTCCTCAACACCTTAAAGGAGCATATCTCGGAATTAAGGGACAACTCCGAGAAACTCGAAAAACTCCGAGACAGTCTGGCTGGCAGGGAAGTTGTGGGGGAGACAACCTACGCGAGTGTAGCTGCCGTCAGTAAGTGCCACACCGGGGCACAGGCCCTGGAGCGAACGACGCTGCACTCCGTGGTTGTCTCCTCAACACAGGAACAGGATTCGGGTGACGACATCCTGGCAAGAGTTAGGAAAGCAGTGGACGCGAAGGAGGGCTGGGTGCGCGTAGAGAGGGTCCGTAAGGCCAAGGACCAAAAAATTATCATGGGGTGCGCAACGAAAGAGGAGAGACAAAAAATTAAGGCACGATTGGAGGCGGCCGGAGAGAACCTTGTCGTCGAGGACGTGAAGAATCGGGACCCGCTTCTGATTCTGAGGGACGTCTTACTGATTCACAGTGATGAGGAAGTGTTGAGAGCCCTTAGGAATCAGAACCGGGAGATATTTCACGGGCTCGACGACGAGCAACATAGAATGGTAGTTAAGTACAGGAGGAAAACACGCAACCCGCACGCTAATCACGTTGTGCTTGGTGTGTCCCCTACAGTCTGGAGGAGGGCGATTGAGGGGGGAAAACTCCGCATCGACCTCCAACGGGTACGCGTCGAGGATCAGACGCCTCTGGTGCAGTGCACCCGTTGCTTGGCATACGGGCACGGGAAACGCCTGTGCACGGAGCCAGCCGATCTGTGTAGCCACTGCGGTGGACCACACCTCAAGGCGGTCTGCCCCGATAAACAGATCGGCAAAGCAGCGGCTTGCCTGAACTGCACCAGAGCAAAACTGGGGACCATTGAGCACGACGCATTCAGCAACGAATGCCCGGTGCGAAGGAAGTGGGACGCATTCGCAAGAGCTGCGATAGCATATTGCTAAAGTTGGCGGTGCGCCCACTTCCAGGCGGCACAGAATCGAAACCCAATTTACACAACCGAAGAGCAGGCGCGTTGAGCAAACCATAGGCGATGACAATAGGCAACATAGTAACTTGAGTCTGTTTCATGAGAAACTGGCTCAAGTTATGCTGAAACAGGTGCAACCGCTGGTGGATACGCCCAGTTGTGTGAAATCGGATAATATTTCGACGGGTGTTCTATTTTGTAAAAAAATTAGAAAAATAGATACAAAAATTAATAAGTTTTTAAAAAATATGTGATATTCAACTATATATTTAATATATAGATTAAAATATCATAAAAATAAAAAAGACAGTCAAACAAATTAAAATTTGAAAACAAAAATAAGCAAGTGCAAGTATAGTATAAGGGTATAAAATATCAGACATAAAATCATAGTAATAGTTTAAAATCTTAAGTCACATAAATTGTAGAAAAATAGTAAGTACATATTGGCAAAGTAAATATTTATAGAAAAACAAACATAAATACTTAATTACAGCGTGTTAAACTCTTGATACATAATATAAACGAACCGTAAATTAAACGCATATAACGTGGTCTCTCCGGCCACCTAGAGGCGTATACAAGCCAAAAAGAGTGATGTCAAGGTCTCTGTCATTTTCAGAGGGGCACTGGCGGGGCAGGAGTGTGGTTTTAGCCGGTTCGAGTCCGGCACTACCTCGACTGTCTCACAACCTGTGAGATAGTCGAGGTGTCCGTGGGGATTTCCCACTCCTGCCAAAACAAAAAAAAAAAAAAAAAAAAAACCTAACCTAACCTAACCTAACCTTTTTTTTTTTTTTTTTTTTTTTTTTTCGCTGGGAAAAAATGCACTACGCATACCCTCCCGTCGGGGGACGGAAGGGGTATGTGGGACTCCCCGGGCGGACCCGGTATACCCACTAAAACGACCCAGCGCATTCCCGCTTCGTCAGAGTGGCGGGGGACTGGGAAACCGGCACAGCCTTTACTTCCAGCCCTTCAGGACCGGACCGAGCGCGTCCAACGTCCGGCGGCCAAAGGCGGCGCTGGCGAGGTCCTCCGTCCAATGGAGGACGATGGCGTCCTTCGCCTCTCGCCGCACCGCCTCCCGCTCTTCGCCCGTGGGGCGCTCCCCGAGCGCCTTTCGGCGCGCCGTCCACTCGTACACTTTGGCGAGCACCCACGCCTCCAGCTCCCAAGGAGGGGTGCCGGCCAGAGCGCACGCCGCCGAAAAGCCCACTGAGCGGTAGGCCCTCGCCACCCGCTGTGCAATAGCCCGCTGGGGCCTGCGGATGGCGGTAGCATTCTCCCTCCTATGGAGGGAGTCCGCCCAGATGGGAGCCCCGTAGAGGGCCATGCTCCGCAAAATGCCGGCATAGAGGCGCCGGCACTTTGCTTTTGGTCCCCCCAGGTTTGGGAGGAGCCATGAGAGGGCGTCCGCGGCTTTCAACAGGCGCGTCGACAGCCCGCTGAAATGCGGGCCGAAGCGCCACCTGTCGTCCAGCACCAGCCCAAGATATTTCATCTGGGGCTGGACCCCTATACGGACGCCCTCCACGACGATGTGGGCGTCGGCAGGGCAGCGCTGCCGGGGACCGCGAAAGAACACGGCCTCCGTTTTGTGCAGCGCCACCCTCAATCCCAGGCGGCGGATCCTTTCTGCCACCAAGGACCCGCCAGCCGAGGCCAGAATGGCCGCGTCGGCAAAGTTCCTCCCCCGGGCAGTGAGCAGAGTGTCATCCGCGTAGCAGATGACACTCGTGCCCGGGAGGAGGGCACCCCGCAGCAGCCAGTTGAACCCGATGTTCCACAAGGGGGGGCCTAGCACCGACCCCTGTGGAACACCGGACTCTGCGCCGTACCGCCTCACCGTGGCCGATTTGTCCACGAGGAGGACCTCTCGGCCCTCCAAGTAGTCGGCCAGGAGGTCCCGCAGGTATTGGGGCACTCCGTGATACCGGAGCGCCTCCAATATCGTCGCGTGGGGGACGGAGTTGAAGGCGTTGGCAATGTCGAATGACACCGCCAGCACTCCGTCCCCCGCCTCCACCGCCTCCTTCACCTGGCCCTTGAGTAGGGCCAGCGCGTCGATCGTCGAACGCCCACGACGGAAACCGAATTGGGCGTCCGACAGATCCGGCCCTACCCCCCGCAGGTGGCTCTCCAGCCTCCCGGCGACGATCCCCTCGAACAGTTTACCGACCTCATCGAGCAGAACGATGGGCCGGTATGCCGAGGGGGAGTCCACCGGGCGACCCTCCTTTCGGAGCAGGCTAAGCTGCCCCTCCTTCCACAGTTTCGGGAACCTCCCAGCCGTAAAACACGCGCTGAAGAGGTCCCGAAACCTGTCCTCCATTTGGGTGGCGGCGATCGCCACCACCCGTGCGGGGACGCCGTCCGGTCCGGGGGCGGTCTTCTTCGCGCGGAGGCTCAGAACCCCCGCGTAGAATTCCGCCGCCGTGACTGGGGGCACCTCCACCTCCGGTGGAGCCGCCCCTTGCGGGGGATCCATCGCTGGAGGGGCGAAGTCGGTCCTGCGCGGAAACAGGGACCGGACCACCCCATCCAGCAACGCTGGCTCGAGGGTCTCCGACAGTGGGGGACCATAGGGGCGGAGCTGGTTCCGCGCCGCCTTATATGGCCTCCCATAGGGATCTCTGTCGAGACCCTCCAGCATCTCGGCCCTCGCCGAGTCCTGCGCAGCGCCCATCGCAGACTTGAGGGCCGCCGTAGCCTCTCGGTAAGAGTCGTACAGGCGGTCCTCTTCTGCCCGGACTCGGTTTTGGGCGCTGCGCCGTCGGCTCCGCGCGTAGGCCCTTCTGGCCGCCACGCAGGTGGCCCGGAGCCCCGCCAGCTCCTCCGTCCACCAGTACACGGCGCGACGAGGAGGCGGGCGGCGAGACCGAGGCATGCTGGAGTTGCACACCTCGGTCAAGGACCCCCGCAGCCGGACCGCTGCGGCATCCTCGTCCGGGACCTCCTCGACAGGGGGAGGCGACAGCCAGTCCTGGAGGAAGGCGGCCTCCTTGGCCGCCTCCCGGTCCAGGCGGGTGAGTGCCCACCGCGGGAAGGGAGATTGCCCAGCGCGGGCCGTCCCCCCTCCCCGCTGTGTGGAGATGTCGAACCGCACATAACGGTGGTCCGACAAGGTCTCCACCAGCTCCACCCGCCAGTTCACGACGCGGGCGGCAAGCGCGGGGGTGGCGAACGAGACGTCCACCACCGACCCGCCCTGTTGCCGCACACACGTGTGGACCGCCCCCCTGTTGAGGAGGGACACACCGCACGAGGCCGCCCAAAACTCGACGGCGCGTCCCCGGACGTTGCACCCGGCGACCGGGTTGCCCCAGGCCACCGACTTGGCGTTTAGGTCGCCCAACACCACGACCTGGCGTGGTGCCGCCCTCCCTACGACAGCAGTGAGGATCTCGAGGAAATCCTCAAAGTCCGAGAGAGGGCGGTTTGGGGAGAAATACAACCCCACCATCGCTATCTCTCCCCACGCGGCGGCCACGTATCCCGGTCCCCTCTCTAAGAGCGAGAGGGGAGGGGAGTCTGTGGAAGACCGCGCCACCAACGCCACCAAGCCGTCCCGGTCGCCCAGCCAACGGCCAGGGACCGAGTAGGGTTCGGCGACCACCGCCAAGACCACCAACCACTCAGCCATGGTCTGCATCAGCAGATCCTGGGCTGTCCTGCAGTGGTTGGTGTTCGCCTGAAGGATGCGATGTTCGACCGTGGCCATCAGTCGGACATCGCAACCTCCTCCGCAGCCGCCGCAGGAACGGCGGTGTTAGCGGCAGCAGCAGGTGCAGGCCCGGTCGGCGCCTGCGCTTTGCCACGCTTAGGGGGGGGATTGCACTTCCTCCCCTTCATGACGTGGCCTGCCCGGCGGCCACTGGCGGCACACACCGCGCAGTGCGGCGTGGCGGCCTGGCAGGAAGCGGCTTTGTGACCCTCCTTGCCGCAGCGGTAGCATGTGTCCGTCCTGTCAACCTTGGACGGACACAGGGGCCGGGTGTGGCCGATGCCGAAGCACCGGAAACACCGCAGAGGCTCGTCCTCGAGTGCCCGGACTGCGGCCGAGCTGAACCCGACTTGAAGCCGTCCTTTCGCAAGGACGGCTTTGGCAGCTGCGACTGGGCACTCGAGGCGGATGGTGCCCATTCCGCCGCGGCCGGGCCTTATGTCCCAGCCTTGGACCGCCGCGGCGCCACAGCCCCCTACCGCTGCGACCGCCGCCACCACCTCCTCCTTGGTGACGGAGTCATCCAACTCCGTCACCTCGATGGCCGCCGACTTGACCGGCCGGGCCACCTTGGCAGAGTCCGCGATGACCTCCTGCAGCTTGGCTGCAAAGAGGTCAGCGCGGGCGCTCCCCTCGGCCCCCGGGAACTCGAATATTCGAGCCCCGGCCTGCGTCGAAGTTGAGGAGGGACACACCGCACGAGGCCGCCCAAAACTCGACGGCGCGTCCCCGGACGTTGCACCCGGCGACCGGGTTGCCCCAGGCCACCGACTTGGCGTTTAGGTCGCCCAACACCACGACCTGGCGTGGTGCCACCCTCCCAACGACAGCAGTGAGGATCTCGAGGAAATCCTCAAAGTCCGAGAGAGGGCGGTTTGGGGAGAAATACACCCCCACCATCGCTATCTCTCCCCACGCGGCGGCCACGTATCCCGGTCCCCTCTCTAAGAGCGAGAGGGGAGAGGAGTCTGTGGATGACCGCGCCACCAACGCCACCAAGCCGTCCCGGTCGCCCAGCCAACGGCCAGGGACCGAGTAGGGTTCGGCGACCACCGCCAAGTCCACCAACCACTCAGCCATGGTCTGCATCAGCAGACCAGATACTAAGGAATTCCATTTCGCAAGAAATAATTATTTTAATATTTAGTAATTGAATATTAAATTAATCCCGTTACGATTCATATGCTAGTTTAGCTATCAATGTAATTTCTGATTACTATATATTTATATTTTTTGTTACTGGCAATTGCTAGACAAGGACATACTCCACTCGCGAAGCTATCGCTCTAAAGTATTTTCCCCCCTTTGAATTAAAGTAAAACGTACTCTACGTGTTTGAAATAAAGTTCATTTTAAAACGGTTTTTGATATTAAATTTTTTTTGTACTCATTCCAGTTAGTTTAAGTTCCTTGATTTATACTGATTTTATTACTGACGTTAACGTTGACATAATTTCACCAATTTGTTATTTTAAAACTACAATTATACTTGTACGCCTCTGGGCAAAAGGAGGATCTACCTATTTATAACACCTCACACTATGTGTAACTTGACCTATGTTCAGAAATAAAGCTTTCTGATTTCTGATTTCGGATATGATCCATGTCATTTTCGGGTACGAAAATTCTCAAAATTCGTCACGGGTGTTGTTTTCGGGGTTATCGAGGGCGATGATGGAAAAAATCATAAAAATATATACCATATAAATTTAATCGGATTAAACGAATACGATCTCGGTGGGCGACGTGTCGTGGAGGATGATCCCCTTGTTTCGGTCCGGCAGCGGGCGCACGACTCGGGGCGCGCGCGGCTGCAGCTCATTACGTAGCACCATCGCCACCGCCACCGGGTCGCGACACAGGGGCGCCGGCGCCGGCTCGTCGTCTGCGTCTGTGCCCGCGCCCGTGCCCACGCCCGTTCGGACCAGGCGTCGGCGGCGACGCACGCGGCGCCGGCGCGGCTTGGGCGCGCTCTCCGTCGCGGGCGAAGCGCAGAACTGCTCCAGCATCATAAGCGCTTGCCGCTTGGTTTCGGTGAGATCATCCGGGTAGACGGGCGATGGGGAGCGCTGGGACTCTTCCACGGTAGTCACCGGCACGTCGTCTACGCAGTCCACGACGTCTCGGGGCGTGGTAACGTCGTCAGGCTCGGCATCGGCAGGAACCACCCTGCAAGGCAGTAGTCAGATTAAGATGTGCCGCCGACCGTGCCGCTGCGGCTACTCGCTCGGTCGTCCTGTACGCACTCGACGGGGTCGTCGGGCTGCAGCAGCGCGAGCGGCTCCTGCGGCGGCAGCAGATGTCCGCGCGAGAGCAGGCGCAGGCGCGGCAGAGCGAACAGACGGCGCAGGCGGCGCTGCAGCCAGCGCACGCGGCGGCGCGGCGACACGCACACGTAGGCGCGCGCGCGCACATCACCACTGCGGTAGAAGCGCTGCATGCACACGCGCACACGGAAGCGCGGCTCGCTCGCGTGCGACGCGCCTTCCGACTCTGACTCCGACTCGTTAAATTTCACCATTTTCGGTACTAATGATCAGTTCTTACTATAAAACACTCCTGGTTTCCCACTTCTCTGCCACCTCCAATGAGTTTTCTGCAACCAAACGATTTTATTAACTACCTACTAGCTGTACCCGGCATGCGTTGCAATGCACTTTTTCCTACCTACTGCCTACCTACCACCCACCTCCTACCCAATTTTCGAATACATACAATAAATTATCGATTGAAAGCAAAAAATGATTTGTGAAAATTGACTAGGTACACGTTTCCCAATAAATGTGAATGCAGATCGAAATTTCTCAAATGTTATGAAGGTACCTGCCCTTACTACCCCGTCTCAAAATTCCAACCTGTATGTTGCTGGAAAAGTAAAGATTAGCAGGTTAAACTCCCCTAACCCCTTGGCTCAAAATGAAGAATGTTCACAGCTACTAGAAAATGCGGTTGCTACTGGCAACTTAATCACTTTGAAGGAGATAAATCTATTGTAGAACTAGCTCGTGTCCGCAACTCCACATCCAAAGCACGTAGTTTTGACACCTCTAGAAGGCACAACGCAGTGGATGGGTCCCCTGAACAATAAGAGCGTGCACACGTTAGTTGATCAAGTGTTTTAGTTTATTGGATGTTTTTCAAATGATAATATAAATGATAATATGGAAGGGACACCGACACACAAACGGTTACTATATAGGTCCTCAGTACATCGTTCTGAACTCCGTTCTTGCCTGGGTTAGTCCGTGAATGGGTGACCACCCATTCATACCGAAATTCCTCCGTGCCTCGGAAAGCACGTTAAGCCGTTGGTCTCGGCTGTCAATTGCAGATCTTTGACAGTCATTACAGGTAGTCAGTGACCCGAAAGTCTGACAACTAGTCTTACCAAGGGGTATCGTATTACCCAGTACTAACTGGGTTGTGGAGGTCAGATAGGTAGTCGCTCCATGTAAAATACTGGTATTCAGCTGCATCCGGTTAGACTGGAAGCCGACCCTAAAATAGCTGGGAAAAGGCTAGGCAGATGATGAGTAACTTAATGAAAATCAAAGTTACTGCTACAGTTTGGAGAAAAAGTCCCATATCTCAAAAACTAAATATCAAAACTTATTCAAACCAATTTTCGTTGAAAGTTTTCTTCTGCATTTTCCTCCTTTTAGATATTAGAGGTCCCCCTGGATATAATTTTACAGCTTTAGAAGCAAATATCTCCTCCACTATTGACTTAAGAAAAAAAAGTGTTAATAAACTCAATATAAATTTTTAAGAGCTATTGATAGACACCCCACACATTTATACAAGTATGTGTACCTTGAAATTTTTTTTCAACCCTGTGTTATATGTAGAGATGGCCATCCCATTTTTTTTTTTCATAATATCATATCACTTTTGTGTAGCGGTTCATAGAAGACTCTTCTTCAACTATGTGGCGCCAACAGTCTTGAAGTAAAATGGCTGTGACATAAGGATGGACAGACAGACAGATGGACAGAGCGAATGCATAAGGGTTCCGTTTTAACCAAACTAGGGACCCTAAAAATCAGGTATTGCAGGAAACAGCTGTTTTTTTTAATTACCCATGAAAAATTTCCATGTTAGATGTGGGTAGTGAATGTACTCTATTGGGTATGTGGTAACCGTTTTGTGTGTTGGTCTCCCTTCCACTCTTATTATATAAAACATAATGTACACAGTTTAGAGATAAAATAGAAAAACTACTACAACTTAATTCTGAGATGAATCTGCCAACTTCTTGTGTGTGTTCACAAGCTTTTACATAGAATGTGAACAGACTGAAGGAGTGCATTCCAAAGCAAGACTGCCTGGGCAAAGAAAGGAGATTTGATTAAACTAGAGTAGTGAGGACATTGTAGAAGACGATTATTGGCGAAATGAAGATTCTTGCTTCCCACAGAGTATAAATATTAAAAATGAGAAGTCAGATAAGGGAAATCAAATCATTTATTTCTTTGCAAAAATAGGAAAGGTTTGTCATAGCCCTCAATACTCTGCACTGCTCGATGTGTAACCATTTTAAAAGCAAAATTGATGTGCAGATACATGGGCATACTTGCGGAGATAAAAAAATTATCAAACGCAGTTATTAAGAAGTTGATCAAGTTTATTGACATCTGCATTCAGGTAATATTAACAAACATTACCATAGCCAATACTATTAGCCTCCTTCAGTTAAAAAATTGTTTTAGATGTGAATGAAGACAGGTCTCAGTTTGTAACATGTTATATTAACTGTCAAGTTGAAAATAGAAAATGGTTTAATAACCGGGTTACATTTAAGCAGGTGGTTATACTACACAAGAATTTTTTTATGTGGATAAAATACTTATTACTTACCTGAATAAAACTGGCTAACAAATAGTGTTGTTGATAGGTGAGTCCCAAACTAGACAGTGAGTCTGTAGGACCTTGGGGTGTAAGTCAATATTGTAGTAGGTATTTGCACTCATCTTATTACTGCTGGCAAAATTTACGAATGCTAAATACTAGCTCCGGTGAAATTAAAACTAAAACTTGAATTGAATAATTATATTGACAACGGCAGACTCCGCACTCACAGGCAAAATATCACAGTTCACATGCCGTTGTTGGTCCCGGTCCCGGCTGTCGTTAGTGGCTCGAACATTAACAATAATTCCTATCCTAGACCCTAGTATAAAATTAGTACCTATAGGTATTCTACTCTTTGGGCCCGAAAGTCTGACAAGCAGTCTACTAAATATTAAGGGATTTCGTATTACGTTATTTATTACCCACTATGAATTGCCTAGTACTAACTGGGTTGAGGAATTTAGCTAAGCAGTATCTCCATGTAAAATACTGGAGTAATTAGCTCCATCCAATGATATTTAAACAAATAAATAAAAACTACATTTTTTTTTTTAAAGTGAAACTTTTGATAGATGTCTCTTATCCCAACTTTGATACAAAAAAGAAAAACAATTAATTTATTGGTGCTCTAATTTAATTTAGGTACCTACAGTATTTTTCCAGAGAATAATTGTTAAATTTTTCCTCAAAATCACCAGATTTTTATATTTCGAAGCTGAAATTCTTATTGTATACCTAACATTTTCTGGCAACCTCAAAATAATGGTCGCCGCAACTTGCGACCAAAGACTACTATACTCGTTTATATTATGGAGACTTGCGACTGCGTTTGTTGGTGTTTCGTGTGTCCATTTTATTTAATTATTGGTATTTGGTTGTTTCATCTACGTTAGACGTGGAGTTGAGTTTCTCCTCCGTCCTGTTTGGATTACTACCCGGATATTAATATTTTCACATCGTAAGAGTATGTTGATCAAAATGCAATTCGCGATTATAATAAATTATAGCTCGTTTACATAATGAATCACGATCCTTAAAATATCTATAATAGGTCCTGCAATGATGAAATTTTAATGATCGTGATTTATATTTATGTATTATCATTATATTCGCAAATCGCTTTATGATCAACATACGACGTAAACACAGCTGCTATTTGCAAAAAAACAGGGAAATTTGAATGACCACCTTTAATTAGGTAAAGAAATTAAATTGACCAGTATACGTAAGAAGAAGTTATACATGCATACATTCCTATCTACCTATATTATATCTACCTATAGAGCCTTGAGTCACCGTCTATGAAATGCAGATTGCAGATGGCGATTCGAATTATGCTTTGAAATGGCACAAGAGGGCTCTCTTCTCTCTTATTATTATTATACTCTTTGGTCATTGTCATTCAGCAGGTACTCTTATGACTAAAAGGTATTTATAAGCAACCAGGCCATTAAACTTAAAAAAAAGCAGGTACTCTGTGGTTACAGATAGAGCACAGATAATTAAAATTATTTAATTATCTGTGCTCTCACTATTAAAAAAAAACTGACTATTATGTCAGAGTTTTTTTTTTTAGTATGGCATCTCGCAGTTCAACCTAAGAGGTTGTCGTCTCCCACTCACTTGTCCGTGGGTTGAATACGACCCAATTTACATAATGTCTCAAATGTCCATTCTATCCTGTGGATGCCTTGAGGTTAAGGCCTCGAGCCATGGCAAAAAACTTACAAACTAAGCGACTACACTCTAAGGGCACCCCCCGTGGGGTACGGGCCTCGTCTTAGGGCGTCGCTGGGGAAGGGCAACAAAGGGACAGGTTGGATCTGAATGGTATTATTTAGGGGCTGGTTTAAAACTACTGGCACAGCATCGCGGGCAGGGTCGAGCAAGGGTCGGGGAGGGCAATTACCGGGACGTCGCGACGGTCCTCGACGGTGATGACGGAAAGACGGCGGCGGTCTGAAACGGGGTTTACGCTTGAGTGTACTAGTCTCTCTACGGCTCTCCTGGAGGAGAGTGGTAGCGTCATCGGGTGTGACGAGAGTATGCCTTGGTCGGCGAACCTGACTGATACGCGAGGGATCATATCGGGTGGCCGATGCGATCAGAGGATTGTGATGCTTAATTGCACGATCGAACAAACACTTGGAAATGCGTTTCATGAACTGCAAGATGGTGGGCATCCTAAGGTCTACGTGTAGACGTTCGTTTCGGACGTAAAATGAAGGCACCCGTGACCTACGTAAAAACGGTTTTGGAGCGTCTGCATCCTATGAATATAGCGGGGCTTGTTATGTGTGAACACGACACAAACGTATGTCATTACGGGCCGGATCACCGCGGTATCAAGGCGCAACTTGCACTTAAGTGAAAACTTGCTTTTAGCCGTTAACATAAAATGAAGCCTACTTACTCATAGCGAAGGCAGCACGGTCACGAGTTGCTTTGATATGTGCCCCGAAGGACAGGTGGCAGTCTAGTATGACTCCTAAGTATTTGGCTTGCTTCTCCCAAGACCCAAGGGATAGGCTTACCGTAACTAGTGATTGAGCGGGGGCGGGGGGGATTAATTCGCGGTTTTGAAAATAGAACCGCCTGACTCTTTCGGGATTAACCTCGATTCTCCACTTTCGGAACCAAGAACCTAAGACGCTGGCTGAGGTTTGGAGGGTTTTGGTGATTACGTTCTGACAACGACCAGTATAGTAAATGGCCGTGTCGTCCGCGAATAGGGCTAATTGAGCCTTATTGCTCCTAAGGATATCGCTGGTGAACAAGGTAAAAATAAGAGGGAAAACGACTGAGCCCTGCGGAACTCTGGCTTGAATTGGGTGAGGGGAGGAAAGAACTCCCCCGCTGCGATAGCGGAAGGTGCGATTCGACAAAAAGTCTCACAAGATGAGCACGAGACGGTCTGGCACTCCCAGTTGGTACAACTGGTATATTAAGCCGTTGTGCCAGACTTTGTCGAAGGCTTTCGCTATATCGAAGAACATCACGCCCGTTATTGATCCACGCTGGAAACCGGCGCGCAAGTGCTCTACGATGCGGTGGACCTGTTGGATACACGAGTGTTCGGTCCTGAAGCCGAATTACTCGTTCGGAATGGGGCTCTTAGCCTCGGCATAATCTCTGAGTCGCTTATTAATAAGTCTCTCGTAGATTTGGCCGAGTGCACTTAGGAGACTGATGGGCCGGTAGCTCGAAGGCGCCGCCCTGGGTTTTCCAGGTTTGGTGATACCGATGGCAGAGGCCTCCTTCCATACCTGCGGGAAGATGTTGTTAGTAAGGGCGCCATTGAAGATGGCTGCCATTAACGCGATAAGTTGAGCGGGCAAGAGTTTGAACACCCTATTGGTGATTCCATCAGAGCCAGGTCCTTTCCGTGGCTGAAGCCTTTTAATGATGTCGTGCACTTCCTCAGGTGTGACAGAAGGCAGAAGAGCATCAGGGTCTTCAACGGAAGGTAGGGCGGCTCTACGTTCGACCTCGGCGTTCACCTCATCGAGGTGTCGTTGGTCTACTGGTTGTAAACTGGGAGAGCACTGAGATTCCAGGCTGTCGGCTAGGCATTCTGCCTTTTCAGAGTCGTCAAAGGCGACGCTCTTATCAGGACGAATGAGAGGAGGCATCGAAGCCTCTTCGGTAATGCGCATCTTTCTCTGCAATTGCCAGAAAGCTTGGTGAGTGGGCTCGAGTACGCTCAGCATCTTGTCCCATTGACTGGAACGGTGCTCACTGACGCGGTTCTTTACAGAAAGCTGTAAATTACGCATGTGAGCCTTGTTCATAATGTAGTCCATGACTATTATTTACATCATTGTTAATTGTTTTTTAAATATATTTATAGTTACTCGACGGATATTCAGTATAATCTACAGTAAAACTTATAGAAATACTCATTAAAGATAATTTATATTCCACATTAAATTTTCTACCAAAATTGTTCATTTTCTACGTCGCCGATCGAATCTGTGAATAGCGTTTTCCCCGTTTTTTGCCTCAAAATCCAGATAGTCGAAAAATAGTCATAATCGATTCGGTTTCGATTCGATTGTTTGTGAATAGCTATGCAGCATACCTAGACACAAGTCACAACAACGAGATCAGCATAGCTATTCACAAACAATCGAATTTTCAGCTCGATACCAGGGGGTGGCAAGTTCTATACTTACATTTTAATTTCTCTATCTGTCTATCAGGACATAAATTAAAATTGTACAGTGTTGCCAGCAATTAGTAGTATATTTTAGTTGATGGGGAAGCTTTTAAACTTTCATTTTGATGTATTGTGGGTTAGTTACTATTTTTGGTTATTTTTCTTTTTGTTTATAAAAGTTCCCCGATCATACTGTTTTATTTATGTTTTGTTCATATCGATCAAAAAAGAAACTGTTAGTAGAATTTGGAAATATGAAATTGCTTTACAGACCACTATTTTTAAATTGCCGGTATGGCTGCGGTTGCTCATAATTATTTTGTAATTATTCCGTTTGCTTCCTGATTTTAATTTATGTCGAGTTCAGTTCGCTACACCGTATTTACCGAAAATCTTGGAAGATATACGACTAAGGCAAACTGGCACTGTAGTTAATGTTTATTTTTTAAGTTAACTAATGTATTGTTATGCCCAATAATAATGAACACACAAAATTGGTATTTGTTTTATTATCCTTGAAACAACAAGTTTAGTGTAAGTAATAACGAATTAGCTTTACCGAGCAGAATAATGTAGAATGGTTGAACATTTTGTTGTACCTAGTTAAACTAAACCTATGAAATATGCAAGTCGAGTTTCTATAAATCAAGTTTATAAACTAATTTTGATATATTTTATAGGTTATTTAGGTTTAAATACAACTGAATTTTCAATCATTCTACATTATTCTACTCTGTACCTACAGTAATAATAATTTTAATTTTTTTTTTTTTATATTTTTAAATGTTTTTTTTTTTTATAGAAATATTTAAAAATGTAATTAGTAAGTAAGAAAAATAAATAAAGGAAATTTAAATATCTATACTCCCTAATACGTAGGTATATGTTTAGTGTATGTCCTGGTAACTAGATGGCGCTGCCTAAGAAATGCTTAAGTTGCCAGTCTATCTCAGTATTATATTTATATCGTAGTCTGTGCTCGATGCGCTCGAATAAACGGAACTAAGGCTCCAAGAGAGCCTCCGTTTTGTCCGAGTTGCATTTTGTTCATAAAATTGTCTCCATAAGTCGAATAAGTAACATCTATTTCTGAAATAAAGGTCATCTCCAAAATGAGTATAACTTCTACTTCTAAATAAACAAGTATAGAATATCCAACCATTCCGAGGTCACCGAGGTGCTAATAATTTTGAAGTTTTCTAAGCATTTTAAATGCTTAGAAGAACTTCAGTTGCTCTAAATAGTAAACTAACTTACCGTTACAAAGCATCTTGTCATCTGTCGGCGATTAAACTTTGGCAGGGGGGTAAGTTCAGCAATGCCAACTCTAGTAAAATTTCCTCTATGCTTGATACTGTAACAAAAAGCAATTAGTTGATTTTAAATTAAACGGCTGCAGCCATAGAGTAGAGCACTTTTGTTTTGACTCGTTTGTAGATTGTGGTTTGACATTTCTGCATTGAGTTTGATGGAATTTGGATGGTATTGAAATTTTCTATTGAGCTTATTTTGTGAAGAATTGTATGCTGTATTTCACATAATAGTCCGTTTTATCGATACTTAACATATTTCTTGGACATCGTGTCCAGTGTACTTCATAATTCAGGAGTGTAGCCAACTTAAAATAGAGCATCCAAGTGTAGAGCTATGGTGTCAGAGAAGTACAAGATCTCTGCTTGAGCGTTGCAGACAGCTCGGCTCAGCTATAGGCACGCGGGGCGCCTGGCGCGGGTGCGGCAGACGGTCAGGGCGGCGGCGTCGGCGGCGGCATGTCCAACGTGGAGAACGTGTGCCCGCAGACGCTGCGCGGCGTGGCGCGCGAGCTGCGGCGCCTGGCGGCCAATCCGCCCGCGGGTATCAAGCTGCTGCTGCGCGACGACGATCTTACTGATGTGGTGGCGACCATGGAGGGGCCAGGTATACACAATCGCCACCCCCTGTTCCGTCTCATTGCTTCTATTCTCATTACAACAGACCTTTCTTGCATCTTGCCAAGTTTCTCCTGGGTACAAGGTAATCTGAGTGGCTGAAACATACTATTACAATTGACTTACCATGGAGTGCCTGATGAAACAAAGATATTAAAAATAATTCACTGAATAGTTGTAATGACACTACAGCTAGTACTTGAATCATTATTCACTTTAAAACTCATGTCTGAACCCAGAGCTTGCCTGGCAACTAGTCACAATTGAATGTGTATTGTAAGTGATGTGAATATGAAGGTGATACATAATTATAATGAGTCAGTTTAGAGTTGCTGGCTGTGAACCAAATATTTTTAAAACTGGCATAGACCATGCGGTAGTACAGGTGGTAGTCGCCAGTGTAGGGACGAATGTCCCTTAGCAAACAATACTGCTCAAGTTGACCATTGGCGGTTTTAATGTTTGATTGTCATTGGATAAAACTTGGAATTGAGTGTGGAATGACTTAACACTTAATAGACTTGTGGCTATCAGAGGCCAGTATTCAAAAAGTTGTGACAGTGCTTGGTTGGTTGTTGATTAAAATGACTTTCTACATAATAATATGACCTAGTTACTGCACTTTATTTTATGCATTATTTTTTTTTCAGTGCCAATAAAATGAATAGTAGTTTCCTTCACTTTTGGTTTGAAGCTCAAAAACCAAGTATTAATTCTAAAATTCAATTGACTAAGTCTCATACAAACTTTCAACCCCTTAGGGGATGAATTTCCAGAAATCCCATCTTAGTGCACACTTTATTTTATATTTGCATGCTGAAATTAAAGGCAGAATAAGGGAACAATTTTAGATAATTTACCAACCTTCTGTACCTTATTTATGCAAATAAATGATTTTCATTTGATTTAGATTTTTATTTATTTATTTAACAATTTATGTACACACTAAATACAGAAATCAAGAAAGGAACAGAAAAGAGAGTACAAAGGTAATGCTTATTTCTAATGAAATCTCTTCCAGCATACCTGCAAAAGGAGATACTAAAAAAAGAGATGTAGACAAAGTGTGTAAAAGAAGAAGAGAAAATGGAATACATAAAACATAAATCAGATAACTATTTTAAATATAATATACAATATAAGAAAATACTTACATTCATATAAATACAAAGATACATACATACATATAAATACAAAGATACATACAACAATCCTATAAATACAATATAATAAATAATAATAGATACTATACATACTTTACGTAATTTAAGGAATGTTTGTGCAAAATTTCATGCTTCTAGGCCTAGCAATTTCAGCTGTGTGTTGATTGATAAGTCAGTGAATCAGTCAGCCAGTCAGTTCCTTATTTTATTTATATAGATAGATAGTGTTTAAGAACTAATGAAGTGATGGCGAATAGTACTTATGTGGTTTGTTTTGTCGGCAGCGGGCACGCCGTACGCCGGCGGCACGTTCCGCGTACGCCTAGTGCTGGGCCGCGAGTTCCCGGCCGCGCCGCCGCGCGCCTTCTTTCTCACCAAGCTGTTCCACCCGAACGTCGCGCCGGACTCCGGCGAGGTTTGCGTCAACACGCTGAAGCGCGACTGGCGCCCCGAGCTGGGCCTGGAGCACGCGCTGCTGGCCGTCAAGTGCCTGCTTATCGCGCCCAACGCCGAGTCCGCGCTCAACGCTGAGGCGGCGGCGCTGCTGCGCGACCGCTACGACGACTACTTCGCGCGCGCCAAGCTGCTCACCGACATACACGCGCGCGCGCCCGCGGCTGCGCCCGCGCCTCTGCGCCGCCACACCAACGCTGGGCTCGGGCAGGAGGGCGGCTCCGAGCCGGGGGGCGCGGGCGACAGCGGCCCGGCGGCCAAGCGCGAGCGGCGCGCGGGCGGGGCGGGTGGCGCAGCGCGGCGCGTGCTGAAGCGGTTATGATCGCCGCCCCTATACAGACACCATCCAGACTGCGCCAGGCTGACTCCGTTTGCAATGATTTTCTGGTAATGTCACCTAGTTAAGTTCTCGGATGTTCAGCGACTTAGTGTTTGTAAATAAGGGTATTATTTAGTTCCATTATTTTGCGCCATTTAAGAATATAATTATCACCCGCCGCGATACAATTATTTACCTTCCTGATCAGAAGGTCTAAGTAGCTAAACGTCCAACAGTGCAAAACGTCTAATGAGCAGTAAGTCTAATTAGCAAAATGCCCATGTAGCAAAACGTCCAACTCGCAGCTGATGGTCTTTATAGCAGAACGTCTATTTAGCAAATCGTCACATCACTCATGATAGAAAGTAAAATTCATTTGTAAATTACATTTTTATTTTGATAAAAATAACATGGCTTAAAAAGCTAGTAGCCTCTTAAATATTATTAGGATATTAGGCGCACAAATTCTCCTGCATTTATTCATCTAATATCCTTTTGATACGGCCAAGCCAAGGTTTATCAAAAATTCATAGGGACTAACTTTTTTTTCCTCAAGTTTTTGCAGCTGTCTTTTGTATTTGGCATTAAACATTGTATCGATATTTCTTCTCTTATTTCCTTCAAATAACATATTCTTGTATATTTTCGATCTTGACAAAGCGCTCCTTTTCTAAGAGCTTTGAGGAATAGTAGCAGGGTGGGTTGGCTTTGATTGTATATTCGTGTTTAGTCACCTGTGCCAACCTTTGAGTGCATCGTTTGTGCGAAAATTATAATCGCTAGGACAGTTTATTATATCATCATATTGTGCACTATGCTTGTATCATATTGCTTGTATTATTAGGGGATAAACAGTGTAACAATTGTAGATAGGCCAATAAATAAATATCTGCCAGAGACTAGCCATTGCCTTTTAAAGTAATTTAAAAACGCTACCATTTCTTCGCTTTTCGTGACCTTTTCAACAATGCTAGTCCAACATTCCGTTATGTATGGACAAGGTAGCAGAGGTAAATTGGAACATACTCTGACAATGTTTCTGCACTCTCTGTTTTCAGGAATACCCAATGTTGACGCTTTTTTCACAAACTAGGAAACTTTCGGCCATTATTTCTGGAATTGTAACATCATTCAAGTTTTTGAATTCAGTTTTACAAACATTTAAATATTTGCAACGAGCTCAGAACAGTCTTTTTTTAGTTGAAATCTGGTACCTGTTTTAATCTCATCAACTTTTCCAAATTCGTTCTCAAAAATTTTCTGGACAGGTTTTGCTTTTTGGCGAACTAATTTCTTGCATTTGTCCATCACCATGTCAGTCCTGTTTTTATCGAAATTAGCTTTACAAGTATGCTCTTTTAACTGACTAATTATCTTGTTTTCGTCTTAATTGATTGTAACAGATGCACTACACTCATTGCGCTGGGAGCATCTCCATAGAGTTGACCCTCCCTTATTTGTGATATTCAATTATTGTACCTATGGCCATTCAGCAGCAGCACACGCTTCTTTTGACTTTCGATGACAGTAAATGTTTGTTCTTCATCCATTTTTAGAATTTAGAAGTCAAAACTATTGTGTATTTTGTAATGAATAGTAATCGATACAGTAAAAAACAAATGAGTAATGCCAATCATTTTCTTTTCATTCATTCATTCATGACATAAGTGTCAGTTAGAAATAAAAAAATAATATGAAATACTCTATGAGTACCTACATGGACCAAAGAGATATTAAAAAAATATGTTCTAAAGAATTGTAGTTCTTATAAAAAGCAAGAGAAACGTCCGCGATGACATATCTATCTCCTGAGGTAGACTCACAGTAACCATTATTATCTTTTAATATTTTATTCAAAAATATAACGTAATGTGAAGAGCCGTATTCCCCTATTTTTATTTATGTGTATTAAATTTGTCCTTTACAGTATATAATTTGAATAAATCGTTTAGAAGATGTGTGTGTCGAATATTGTTCCTGATTATCCAGACGTTTTGAGAATCTGACGATTTGCTAAATAGACGTTCTGCTATAAAGACCATCTGCTAGTTGGACGTTTTGCTACAAGCGCATTTTGTTAATTAGACTTACTGCTCATTAGACGTATTGCACTGCTGGACGTTTATCTACTTAGACCTTCTGATCAGGAAGGATTATCGGTCTTTTTAAATAATTAAGTAGGTATAGTTGTAATAATGATGATATTTGTATTGCTGTAGACTAGATTAATTAATATATGTATAATAGTTTCAAGACAGAGTTGTTTTATTAGTGAACTTTTGCCCAGAACTACACTTGTTTAAAGACAATCGACAAGATCGTAAGAATGTACCGTCAAACAGTTGTATTACACTATAATGCCAATATTTTTGTGCGCCTAATATTTTGTAAAGCATTTTGCATAGTTAGGGCACTCTTTGAATGGGCAAAAGAAATTATAACTCTTCTCAGGGGTGTGCTAAAGTTATTGAGTAATAAACTTTTCTGAAGAAATCGACACAGTCAGTCCTTTTTACCAGACTGCGGGACGCAAAGGAGGGTAATGTGTTTATCTGTCCCTGTATTATTTATTTAAACTTCATGTACAATAGTGGTACATGGCGGACTTATGCCACAAGGCATTCATCGTTCATCCCTTCTTAGTGCACACTTACGTTATTTCATGCTTCTCGAGCCAGAGGTTTCAGCTGTGCGTTGATCGATCAGTCAGTGAATCAGTCAGCCAGTCAGTTTCTTACTTTATACATATACGACCCGCCCAGGCTTCGCACGGGTAGCACTAATCTATGTACAGCTGATGACTTCTGGAAGATGGATGGGGCTGTTCATGTGACGAAGTTTGAGCAAATATCTATAGGGTGGACATCAGGCTTTACTTTGTTTCATGCATCATAAGATTGCTCTAAAGGTAAACACGCTCCTACTATAATAGTGTTTATTTAGACTTGAGTAATTTTTATGTTTGAACTCACTTATCTCAGAAACAAATCAATGACTTTATCGACTTGGTCATTTGTTTGCGACAAAAAAGCCTGTCCTGGATGTTACTTCTTCAATGTGTTCTGAATATCCTGATCTTTTCAATCCATTCCAATATATTTGGTACCGAAACAAAGTTATTTCTAAGATTTACTTTATCTTTTCTTGCTTAAACTTCGCTTTTTTTTGTTTAGCTACAATGATCCCACTTCTGAGCAAAGACCTCCCCGAATTCCTTCTAGGAATTCTTTTCCTGCGCCACCTTGAACTCTTTCTTGTCTTTTTAAACCGAAAATGCTGCGTTCCATTGCTACATTGCCCTTCGGCAATCTCCAAGGCGGAACTTAGCCGCACAGGTCGATCTTCGAAAGTAAGCAACGATTTCTGAGATGCGGTCCGTGGATGGGTGGCAATACATTTCATATCGAGGTCCCTCCATTTCTCAGAAAGCACGTCACGCTGTTGGTCTCAGCTATCTTTTGAAGATCTTTAACACTAATTACAGGCCCGAAAGTGTCTTGACAACCATTATCAAACGTATTAAGGTGTATCGTATTACCCAATAACTGGGTTGACGAGGTCAGATAGGCTCGATGTAAAAGGTTCCCTATCCATTTGCATAAAATTTTAAGACCTAATATAACTTAGCATAATTTTGTTTGGCATAATTATATTTTCGCATAATATAATTACGCATAACAGCTTACGCATAATTTTTTTAAGCATGATTTCTCTAACCATAATAATGATTAAGCATAATATTCTAAAGCATAAATTTTTTAAGCATAAAGTTCTAAAGCATAACTTTTTTAAGTATAATATCCTAAAGCATAAATTTATTTACATACAGCATGCAAGCAAGCATGCAAGCAAGCATGCAGCATGCAAGCAAGCATGCAGCATGCAGCATTCAAGCGAGCATGCAACATGCAGCAGGCAGGGTTTCTGTCACGGCTCCGGCGCTGCGGGCCTCCGGCGGCCCCGCGCGTGCTAATCGTCGCAGACGGCTTTCGCTCACCACCGCAGCTTCGGCTTGTTGGCCGGCTGCACCTCAGCCCGCGGGCCGCCTCGCCCCTACGCGCCTACGCGATTTTAAATTACACTCTAGGGGTAGGGCAAACAAGACTACGTGGAGTCGGTTTTGCAGCAATTCGGTTCTGTCACTAACTTTTGTTGCACAGCATATTAAATTTTTAACCAACAATATTATTTAATTGTTACAGAAACTATAGCAAATTGGTTTGATCAGAATTATGTAGGGCACTACAAGTTCACCACCACCATTTCCACCCAAAGTCTGGAGTACGTATCTACTGGAAAAGGAAAATATACCTAGGACACAAAATCATGCAGAGGCATGGCACAATAGATTTGCACATTTTGTGGGAAAACACCATCCTGGAATTAATTTTTTGGCAAAAAAAATCGTTCAAGAAATAAAACATTAAACCATTGAAATAGATAAACTGGATGTCGAAACATCACTTATACCAAAAAAAAAAAGAAAAAATACACGGACAAAACCAAAAGAATTGAAAAAAAATATTAGTAAAAAAGATGAGTATACTTCTAAACTAGCATATTTACAAGCAATTGCTAAAAATATACACCTAAAATAAATAATTATACATAATTAAGGACCACTGTTTCAATCAGTTAACTTCTATCTGAGGAATAACCGCCATATTTATTTCTCATAATAGAAGTTTGACATATTTTTTTATACAAAAACTGTCAAAACATCTCGCGATTTAAAAATCGTTTAAGTTACATAATGTTATGTATAATAAATCATTTGCATGAAAATTGTTTTTGTTATTTATATTAATTGTATGCCTAAATATTATTATGCTAATAGTCATTAGGCCTACTAACGTTATGCGAATCAAATTTATGCCAAAACAAATTAGTCTTTAAGATGATTATGCCAACATAAAATGTATGCCTAAAAAAATTATGCCGAAGTATTATTATGCCAAAACAAATTGTGCCAAAATCGTTATGCCGAAGTATATTAGGACAAAGAACATTATGCGAAAAAAAGGGATCCCGATGTAAAATACTGGCTTTCACTGCACCTGACTGGAAGCCGACCCCAATTTAGCTGGGAAAATGCAGGCAAATGTATGATGACCTTACTCGTGATTCGCCAGTCCCTATTTAAAGTAACTAATAATAGTAATTAGCAAATTGTATATTTTATTGCCCGGCAGGAATTCTCGTAATAGTTTCAAGTACCAATTTTGACCAAAATTTAAAATCATAAAAATGGTTACTGTGAGTCAATTTTTTTATTTAATTTTTTTAAGAAGAATAATTCCCTTTTACATTATTTTTGTGTAACTTGTACTATTTAGGCAGCGCACGTCACGAAAGCGTTCGCCCACGACCATAGAGTAATAACCACTAGAGAGCTTATAGGTCGATTTCTCATAAGTACACGACTCACTACCGCGGGCCGGGGGACGAGGAAGAACGCTCGGCTGCAATTGGTCAGTTCAAGGTCAGCTTGCATAGGTATGCCTCTCGTTAGGGCTGATCTACTTGATTAAGGAAAAACAGTCGATTTCGATCAAATTAATTTTAACATTATGAAAAATACTCAATTAAAATCGTATAAAATTATTAATCAAAAACAATCGATTACAAAAAATATGTATTATATAATTATATATCCTGGTTTTTCGAATTCAAGTTTTAGGGTCCTGAACGTATAGCCTGCCCATTTTTTTTAAGTCTGTTAAGAGTAGATAGGTATTTTATTGCAGTATTTGAATTGAATAACATTTTATTAATTTACATTTTATTATTGTCGATGTCAATTTCGGATAATAAAGACAACAGCACAGGTTTTTACGATAATCATACAAAGGGAAAGAAAGGGATAAAATAATTGGAATTGTCTAATGAAAGAACGAGACATTTCCAAAAGACATCAATGCAGAAATCAAACGTGTGCTCTTTCACCCAGCCACCATTTTAACGAGACCCCTGCGGTCGCTCATAATCTTGATTAAATCAAAAATATTTACCTTACTGTTTACTTACCGGTGAAAAGTTATGCCATCCTTTTTGTAACTAGATGTTTTGGAATGTTTCCCACACCACTTCACCACACATGAAGGTATTTTAATGCGTTAGTTTTTTTGCGTTGCACCGAGTCATAGGCCTTCTTATAGTCTATCCAACATTGATTGACAGATCCTTTCGGGAACGGCGAACCTGTTGGCTAATGGCCATACCAATGAGGAGCAGCTCCTTATAGTACCACGGGACCTGTTCCTACATCCATTTTGAGAAGCAGACATGATAGAATTTTCATTAATGTGTTCGCTAATTTTAGCTCTCAAAATGGATGTAAGAACTTTATAGACTGTTGGTAGACAGGTAATCGGTCTATGATTTTTGAGCTCCGCAGTACTACCCGATTTATGGAGCAGGTGGGTTATACTTGTCAGGAACTCGGGCAGCGACCCTGACTCTAAGGCTGACTGGAACAGGGAAGCCAGGCGAGCGTGCGATCTTTGGAACCATTTGATCCAAAAGTTGTGCAGCCCGTACTGGATCGCACGCATGCTCGACCTCCCGAGTCCATTCACCCTCGGTATGGCTGACAGGCACAGCCCAGATGCTGCGCCAGGACGAAGTCATGATGTCATCATCCGGCAGGTGCGTGTCAGCCACACCTTGGTCCGGTCGCTCCCAAGCCCTATAAACCCATCTTTCATCTCTTTGGAATGTGCGATTCTGAGTGTATCGTTCCTCCCGCCGCCGCGCTGGTTGCTATCACTTAAATCACCAGCAGGTATGTAGATTAGTCCGTTGGGCTCTAAAGCTCCAGTCTTTTGATATCCAATTCCAATATACCCCAGGGAAAGCGAATGTCGTTGCAGACACGCTGAGCAGACCGATTTGTTCTAGCGATAAAAGCGACAGTTGCGGTGTCTGTTCTGTCATCTACCCGCCAAGACACCTAGTCAGCCTCGTCTAGAACGGACTTCGGACCCTGAAGTGGATAAGATCGTTAAAGAGCTAGAAGGACCCGATGATGTTGCATCTAAAAGATGGTTGGAAAGGGGTTACCTCATGGATCAAGGATTTCTGTACCGTTTCAATCCGGACTCTGAGAGTGAATCCCCGCAATTAGTTATACCTGCTGGTCAAGTCGCAGCTATTTTGAAGGAGTCACACGACTCTCAAACAGCTGGCCATCCAGGCATCGATCGGACATACCAGAAAGTAGCACAGCTGTATTACTTTACAGGGATGCGGAGAATAATCACCGATTATATCTTAGCCTGCATCCACTGCCAGCGATATAAAGCCAACAACACCAAACCCCCAGGCCTATTCCAAACAACAGTCATGAGCCAGCCGAACGAGGTGTTGGCCATAGACTTGTTCGGCCCTCTGCCGGAAGGAGACCAGGGGGAGCGGTGGGTCTTACTCATTGAAGACACTGCTACCCGGTGGACGGAGCTGTTTGCTCTAAAGGAAGCAACAGCAGTGGCCTGTGCTCATGTCCTCATCCAGGAATATTTCATGCGGTTTGGGTTACCTCGCAGAATTATTTCGGACAACGGTGTCCAGTTCGTTTCCGCAGTGATGCGACAATGTATGTCAGTACTAGACATAAAACAAAATTTTGTCCCGCTGTATCATCCACAAGCTAACCGTGCCGAGCGAAAAAACCGCGACCTTAAGGCAATGCTGGCCCATCTCGTGGCAGATGACCATATCTCTTGGCCAAAAAAAGTTGCCAGTGATCCGTTTTGCTCTCAACAGCGTGAAATTTCGCACAACGGGCAAGTCACCGGCTTATTTGACTTTTGGTAGACAGAGGTAGTTCACGATCTTCGTGCCATCAGAGCTAAAGACAACTTTGTCCCACAAGTGACCCCTTACCTCGAAAAAAAGAGAATAGTATTATACAACGTGTAACAGAATAAACGCAAGACCTGAAATTAGTTTGCTCAGAATCGGCTTCTGAATCGATTTCCATCATTATTTATATGTGTTAATTTTCTCCGGGAAAATCCTTTATTTAACCTAAATTAGGATCACTGCTTAAAACCAACGTAATAATAGTTATTTGTTATACAAGAGTGCAAAGTTGCTTTTTAACCGCGTGTTCAATTTTGATGACCGAGCAAGCGAAGGATTCTAAAATTGAATCACGAGCGCAGCGAGTGATTCAAAATTAGAATCCTGAGCGTTAGCGAGGGAATCAAAAGAGCACGAGGTGAAAAATCTTTGCACTCGAGTGCAACACGTAACTTTTCATTCCACCTCAGCGAGGAAATGACTAAATGCAAAAAAAAAAAACGTTTACAATCACAAGATAGGTACACTTTTATTTCAGTTTAGGTATTAATTACTACATTATGACTAAACCAATGACGTGAAAAAATGCCGCGTAAAGAACCGCGTACAAAGCAAATTGAAAAAAGAACACCAAGAAGGTTCCGAGTCTGAGTTTTTAACAAATTAAAAAAAAGTTGTATGATATATTCGGCACCATAGAGGTAGCAGTAAATAGGTTTAATGTTTTTTTTAATTCACAAACTTAGTGCACACGATGTTCTAAATTCAATTTACTTTATCCTCTAGAGAATAAAAACGGCTTTTCCACTCAGATATTGAAGATTAAAAATACTCTTTCCGAGATGGTGGGATGAAAAATATTTTATTTAGGGAAATTTAAGCCTTATCTCAAAGCAATAAAAACCCATATGAATGTATGGCTGAATTTGTAGATCGCTCAATAGCTATCCATACACACACGTAAATAATATCAATACATTTTAGATTTAAGAGTCTATAGAAGCTCAGCTCAAATTCTAATTTGGCCCCCACTTCCCCGCGCCCCCTCACTCTTTTATCGCGATCGGCGCGATCGCACACAGCTCGCGGTGACGCGCGCGGGCACACGAAGTCGAAGGGATTTTGTTAGAGTAAACTACACTATTATCGGACGAGTACTAAGTACTTAATAAAATTATCAATCATAATTTAATATTAACTTGTCATTATATGAACATAAAATTGTACATCGCAAATTTAGTTTCAATGTACCTACTAACGTCAAAATGGAATCACTTACCATGTGTTAGTACAAGTATTTTACTATATTTGTCTTTAAAATCATGAAAAACAACAAATCGTAAAATATTTCTTGCTCTTACTATGTTATTTTTGTTTTCAAATATCACAGCGACTGTACTATTTTTGCAACAAATACATTGCCCCTTAACCACTACCTAAGTTTACCGCTAAGTGACTGGACAAGCAATGTAAACATCACAAAACGATACTTTATTAAGTGGATGCATCGCGGCCGTGGCGTCTTGGAGCAAGTTAGTGATGTGCTTGTGCAGATCGACTAACGTAGGCTATCGATCGATCGATAGGATTAGATCTCTTTGATAATATTACGTTTTACCAATTTGAGCAGTTCCCATTGAATAATGACATAAATTATTTCTTATCAAATCTGTCATGGAAAAATATATGAATTTAAGAGTACACTATTTGACAAAAAGTGCCACCCCAGTAATATCAAAGCGGCAAGTGCTGCACAAATACTTCCACTTTACAGGTCAGTGAGTAAACACCATAGCAGGGTTCAACAATTTTTTATTTTTATTTTTAAGCCTAAACCAACGTAACCGGATTTTTGATTGTTTTAATTTGCTTAGTAATATATTTTTAAGCTACATATTGTTTATTTTTATTATAATATTTTCTGGACATGCAATTTATTATTTATTTTATTTTGAGGACCCCAGTTTCTTTTTTGTACAATACTAAATGTAAGATTCGATAACTTTCCGATTTAGTCAATCACTAGCGTATATGTAAAATAAATTGCTTTTGCACAGCACAACGATAGCAACCGATGTTTTTGTGTGGGTAAGTTGTACGGTGCATGGTATATACACGCTGTGATTGATGGCATAAGGTTTATAATTGATCGTGTAGTACGTTCTGTTTTAAGAAATGCGAATGTGCTATACAATGTGAGATCAGCTTATACTGGAAATGTATATTTTGATAATTATGTAGCCGTGGGTACGAAATACGAATAACAGATCAGTTACATTTTTAGGTAGGTAGAAGATACTGACGAATTTACCGGAACATCATCTTTATCACCATCGTTTTCAGTACTGTGTAATCGACGTCTTCTAGAAAGATACATTATAATTATTTAGCTAAACTACCAAGGTACGTCAGTAAGTTCATACATTTTATGTATGTGGTAGGTAGCACTACAGTCGGATAAGTGAGTTACAGATTTGTTTCTTGTAGTTAGATAGGTAGGTACTTACCGAACATACCTATATTTTTATTAGGTATTTCTAAGCGCTTGGCTGCTGCACTGCGGGTCGCGGGTTTAATTCCCGCACGGAACAAATTTTTTAACGCCTAACGATAGTTGTGAAGATTTGTGTTTGTAATCGCACCGTCTCCGATTCAGGAGAAATCCTGGAGTGGACATTATAAAAAACAATTACTAAGTACTTACTGTAGATACCTATATTTTGTTGTAATATACATATATATATTGTCAAAACAAAAACAAAACTATAGGTATACTTAGGTAATTTTTATCTTTTTATTTTTATAAAAGTTGCCCCACACTGGATTTCTCCTGAATCGTGGACGATGCATTTGTGATTGAAACTTACAAACACAAATCTTCACATGCAGAAACACCTGCGACTCGTAGCGCAGCAGCCAATCGCTTAGCCACTGCACCAAACGTGTCGTATGCTGTCTACCTATATGTTTGTATATAAATAGTAGATAGGTGAATAGATACTTATTTCATTAAGTTTATCATATGTTTGCCTGCTTCTTTACGCCAACCGTTATTTCCCATTGCGCCACACTATAAACCTAAGTACATACATTTTAATTTTACGTCGTCTTATTGCGTAATGTGTGTTCTGAGCGCAAGCGACACAGCTCTCCCGTTCGAAAGCAGAAGCGAGACTGAGCGCGGGTGGCGGGCGGCAGAGAACCAACTTCAAGACGCCGATAGTTTAGGTATTTTCTTTTTAAGGTGAAAATAACAGGAATTTAAAAATATAAAAAACATAAGACCTGCTTTATAGGTAGTTCAGTTAGTATGCCAAGTTTCATGATCTAATTTGAAGTATTTTTTGAATACCAGCGGTTTATCGTTCGGTTTGGAGGTAACTTTGGATTTTTTTTCTATCGAGAAAATTTTATGGAATCGTGTTTTCGTCAAACATAGGACCTAGCATTAATCCTCAACTTTACCGTATATTTATTTCAAAATTAATGCTGCAGTATTTTCGGCATAACGGAGGATCATGCTAAGCCATCTGAGCTACTATAGACCCTTAAGAGCGTGTTAGCATTTTTCAACCGTAAATCGAGATCTTGGGAGATTTTGAAGTGATTTTGGTCATATAATTTATTGTTTTAGCTTCTTTTGACTTCAAACATCGTAATCATCATAGATTTTTGTTTAAAATCTATTAACAAAATCTCGTTCAAATTGGATTATTGACTATGAAAATAGCGGATTTCGAAGGTGCGATTTCCAGATGACGCGCGAGGGCACAACTTTGAAGTAATCTTACACCAAATATTATTACTAAGTAAGAAGGTAAAAGGTATTCATTCGAAGAGGCATACCCTGAAATTTAAATTGCATTGAGAAAAAATCGATTTTTAATTCATGAACTTGTAGTTTTATCACGTCAAAAAAAATTAAAAATCGAGAACTCGACTACAAAAAAACACGTCATATCTCATAATCTAAAAGTCATTTGGCAACATAAATAATTTTATACGTAAGAAGAAAGATTGCACCATAAATGTGTAAAAAAGAAAAAATATATGTCTTCAATCATTTCTGAAAATAATTTTTCAAAGTAAGTATAAAATCGGTTGTATCTTACGGCCTAAATCAGTCGCGCTCTGGCGCTCGTCGACGTAGGACCTATGTCGGTTTACCTCCCGCCGCTGCGCAAGCGCCACGCGTGATATATACGTAAATTATAGTGCGACCAAATATTTTTGATCCGTAAGTATTATTTATTTTATTTGTGAATCTGAATGAGGTTGTTCATTTAAGTAATATTTTAATAAGTAGGTAAAGTGGAACTATGTACATAAAACTATTTTCTCTACAAACTTGTTATTATTTTACTTACAGAACATGGGTAGAATAAACAAAACATATTATTTTGGATCAAAGAAATCTATTAAGTCACGAAAAAGTAAAATGATTAATAATTTGTAGAAGGCAAGTGAAGCTGCGTAAGTACCTATTTAATTTTTTAACAGGGGGTCAATACATTTGTGTAAATTATTGTTTTTCTACCAACACAACACTCGTAGTCAGGTACTTAAATGGCAAATCCACTAGCGGTGACCCATCAACCGTAACCGTTTCTTTTGAACACACTTATGTATACATGTATAACCTTCACTTCCAACTAACTATGAAAGCAAATCTTAGAAGTAAAATTTGACCCACTTCTCGGTTTTCTATTAAGTTGAAATGTTGCGTACTTACATGTTTAGTTTGGATGAAAATGTATGGTAAGCTATGTGAAGTAATTCTGAATCCAATATGGCGGACTCCCAAAGATGGCAGACTAGTTATTTTGTATGCATTCCCATGATATGGGTATCAAATGAAGGGTTTTGCTAAGAAGAACACGAAAAATAAAAATTAAAGTGTGTTTTTAACCGACTTCAAAAGAAGGAGGAGGTTTTCAATTCGGTTGTGTTTTTTTTTTTTGTGTTTGTTACCTCATATCTCCGTCATTTATGAACCGATTTGAAAAATTCTTCTTTTATCTGAATGGATCTACTTCCCGGTTGGTCCCATAGAAATTTCATCAAAATCGGTTCAGCAGTTTGGTTTGAAATCAAAATAGTTGGAAAAAAAATCATCCAAGTAAAAGAAATTGTGAAATTGATACTTGGCAAGGATTTGTGTGTGATACTATTACTAAGTCGGTTTTTTTTTGCAAAAAAGTTGTTTTATTTATGCATCGTCAACTGTAACTGCTGTCTCCCTTCCTACTGTATCACCAGTAAATTTAACTTCTGGCTCATTTAAAAATGTAGCTTCCGACTCGCTCCCAACTTTTGACTCATCCACGGCTATAATAGAAGAACCTGATATCAGTTATGTTAATGATCAAACATCGTAAGTTGAAACTAGTTTGTTTTTATTCTAGTAGATGAACTTTTGTTTTGTTTTCTTTAATATCAGCAATTTTATATGTAGGACTGAAAACATGGACCTTCGTTTAATTGAAGGACGAAACCCAAACGTGACTTTTGATTTACCCAGAAAAACACCTAGTACCAATAACTTCAATAATCAAACATCGTTGGTAGAAAATTGTTATTATTATTTCAGTGATTTCAGTACAGATATTTCAGTGTGTTTGTTTGCTGTGTAGACTGGCTGTAAATTTAACATAAAAGTCGTCAAAGTTTTCAGAGATGATAATTTCTGGGAACAAAAGATGGCTCCACGATTAACAACATTTTATTTTGATTGTGTTCTCCCAGAAATTATAGATCCAAGGAAAAGTCGAGCTATGTCCATTAGACAAATAGTTTTAAAAACTTCAATTAAGTAGGTACTTATACATACTTATGTAGGTTAGTATAAGTAGCTATATAATGTTATTTTCTTCATCCATATTTGTATACATTTAATTAAAATACACTAATAATCTATTGTGGACAGTCTTTTTATTTTCTTCGAAAACCTCTAGCTTTTTACTTCAATAAAATATAGGTACGCAGTACGCCATAGCTACAGATCAAGACCGTTTAGTCGTCGCAGCGTCGCAACTGTGTGCCGTGCATGAGGAAAAACGCACACTAAGCGGCCTCGAGCGATAAAAACCTAAAACCCGAGCGCGTAGATTTGGAACAACGCTCTTAAGGAAATTACAACCTTATTTCAATCCTATAAAGCTTTTTTAAATGCATGACTGAATTTGTAATTCCGCATTTCACAATCTTTTGTTGAGAAAATATGACAAAAATACAAAATATTAGAAAATCTAAGGTACATTTTTTGCAAACGCAAAATCAATATGAAAGAGTGAGACGCAATAATTTACCGACTTAGCCCTTTGACGTTCGATATGCCGCCGGCGCACGCGCCACCACCGCCAGCCCGACATCAAACGAATTAGTCATCCGCCGGCAGCGACAAGTGAATTTCGTAATTTTGTTGTTGTTGCTGTTACTTGTTTACGCACGCGATGGCTTTCCGGTATAGCAATATCCAGTACACGGAGATGGTGAGGACACTGGCTCGTTGCGACGATAATGTGGAGTTAGCGTGTCGAGTGTTCAATGAACGACATGGTACCAGAGTGAGCGCCAGGACAATGCTAGGTGCAACTCAGCGCCTGAGGGACTCCGGAACGTTTCATCCTAACACGGCAATGGATAGAGGGACGAATGTGCGCTCTAGTCGTTTGCAGGAAAACATTCTCGATTATTTCGATGAAAATCCAGGGAGCAGCACGAGGGAAGCAGCGCCGTTGTTTAACTGTAGCCACATGTACCTACGTGTGGAGAACATTACGTGCTGATGGCGAACACCCCTTCCACCTACGACGTTGTCAGGAGCTGATGCCGACTGACTGTTTGCCACGACTACAATTTTGTAGATGGTTGTTGGAAAACTGGCAACAAAACATCATCTGGACGGACGAGAGCACCTTCACACGAGTTGGTATTTACAACCAGCACAACATGCATTTGTGGAGGCACGAAAACCCACATACATGCCGTGTGGACTCATTCCAGCACAGGTTTTCCGTGAACGTGTGGGCGGGCGTTCTAGGTACACGCGTACTCGGCCCTGTATTTTTACCGAGGTTGACTGGAGATACCTACCTACAATTCTTGCAAGAGGTATTGCCCCAGTTATTGGCGGACGTCCCTCTCGTTGTTACGAGACGTGTTTTACCAACACGACGGAGCTCCCGCGCATTTCACGTGGAACGTTCGACGACATCTTGATGCAGAATATGGCCCTCGTTGGATAGGTCGTGGAGGACCTGTGCAGTGGCCCCCCAGATCGGCTGATCTAACACCGTTGGACTTTTTTTTGTGGGGTCGAATAAAATCGCTCGTGTATGTAAACGAAGCAACAAGTGTCGATGACCTCAAACATAAAATTGAACTCGCGTTTGTTAAAGTTAAAAGTGAAACTGAGGTGCTTAAAACACTAAAAATTAACTTAAGAAAACGTGCAATAATGTGTATCGAGCAAGGCGGTGGACATTTTGAAAATCTTTTAAAAAGGGGACGAAGAAGAAGTATTTAGTGTAAATACCTCAGGGAAGTACTTTCATAATACGATTTGAAGTAGGTACTGTAAATATTATGATTCAAATCTTTTAAACCCGCCGACATTGACTATTTTTTATACGTACCTACCTAATAAAAATGTAAACACGACTTAGTAGAGGGTAGGTGGTGATATCGCGAAAGCGGCAGGCGGCGGCACCGGTGGGTGAAAAGACGCGGGCGCCTTTAAGTATTGCCGTACTGATACATCGCAGTGGGGTGAAAAGTTGCTCAATTTAAAAATGCTTCCGTATCCGTAATTTAACGAAATCATTCGAAGCAGCTGTCAGTCCAAAGCCTGTGTAATTGTGATGGAAAAATGGAATCATTATTTAAGTAGTTAGGCAGTTAGCAATAATTGTTATCAAACTACGTAATCAAACTACATAATGTACGGTCATTGAATGTACAGATACATACCTAATGCTTAGCTTTCTGTTTCTACCTACTACGTAGGCACGCGCACGCGTGTGCACTATGAGTGTGTGCGTAGGATGAAATAGTATGCGCGAACGTTTTACGTTCAGTCAGGACAACTATTTTATCAAAAAAACTGGGTGTTCTTTAAGTAAATTAAATTACAGATGTTGTTTTAGTTCTATAATTTAATATTCTAATTGGGGTGTCTGAGGTCTTGCGTTTATTCCGTTACACGGTTTATACAACTAAACATTAATTTGACTTGACCGTTATTCGAAGCTTATTTAATTGAGATAGCCCCTACGTTTCCCGCCCTTCATATTTCTATATATCTTTCTCTTTCTAGTACGTCACTTCCGCTTGGCAGTGGAAGGGAGGCTCGTTAAGCGAGACTCGCCATTTTGATTTCATTGGCGTCTTGTTTCCCGCCGTGAACGGTCGTGTCGTGCCGACACTTAGCTGCCTAAATTTTTTCCTTTTTTATTTTAAAACCCCACAAGTGAAAATAATCTTAACGGTTTTCATTCGAAATAAAAAGTGAATAAAGTTTAATCTTTCCATATTCAATATGGAAAATTCGTGTGAAAATGCCGATAGGGTAGTGATGTTCTTCCAGGGCCTTCTTCGCCGCAGGAGCAGCGAGCTCGTTCGAGTAGTTCTAGTAGCTCGAGTTCTAGTAGTTCGAGTTCCAGTAATAGCTCCTCGTCTAGCGGAGGCAACCCAAAGAGAAGTCGCCGCAACAAGAAAAATGGGGCAAACGCAAGCGTCGTTCCAAACACAAGGTTCGGAAATTAGCTAAAGAGGTACGTAGCCTTCGACGGCAAATGGTTTGTAAGGACACCGGTAAACACGTGAGTACCAATTTGGATTATGATGCCATCTCACTTATGTCCGGTATTAGTGAAAATCGTTACGAGCAAATGCTTGATGTTGAACCTGATAATGTTAGTGCACGTGGTGATCAAGAAATTACTTTGACTTTTGAAACTAAGCTGAAGGAGCCTACGATGCCTAGGAGTTCCGAGAACTATTTGAAGTTGTTATGTGATTTGCAACATTTAGATAAAAGTGATTGGAATGAAATTAGGTATTCTGAGACCCAAAAATTGTACAATCACTCGCCGGGTTATACAGACATTGAAATGAATGAGGAAGTTAAAGTATATGGGTCTCCTCCTCACCTCGTGTATGCTGATAAGGCTTTCGCAGCCTTGACCATGTGTGTGCTCAAACAAAGGGAGGTTTTGCAAGCAACTCTTCAAGAGCTGATACTATGGGCAAGGAATAGTGACTCACTAAATTCTGATACTCTGCTTCAAAAAGTAAATGACCTTTTTGCCACAGGGGACTTTAGTAAGTGTTCTTCAGACTTATTACAGATCGTTTGTGGACATCGTGCTGAGACTCTCCAAATGCGGAGAGACTGTGTCATTAAACAGGCAAAGGATCCCTTGATGAAGGCCAGCTTAAAGGAAATTCCACCGACATGTACCAACCTGTTCAACGCAGAGAAGTTTACTGCTGCTGTAGAAAAAGCTGGCGGCGTAAGAAAATGTTTTTGGCCATTGCCAAAGTCTAATACAACTTCAACCTCGCAGGTGGATGCAAAAAAGTTTCGTGGCCCCTCGCAGGGGCCAAAGCTTTACAATAAGTCCTCGCAGGGATTTGCTCATACAGCTCAGGCCTGCCAACACACTAATGCGCATTCGCAATGTGCTAGCAGAAACCCACCTACGCAAGGTGGTTGCAGCAGCGATAATCCACCTCCGCAAGGTGGCTGTAACGCTCATGGTCATGCTGCTCACTATAACTCGGTTGCACCGAATAATCGCAATAGCTTTCGAGGCCGATCGAATGCTCGACAAAATAATCAGCCAAGGTACGGCCGAAGACGGGCGTCATCGCCTCCCCAGCAGAATAATGACAACAAACGACGTAAGTATTGACTGGTTCAGAGCGGGCCGTCTCCTACAGTTTCGAGACCAATGGGAACAAATGAATGCACCAAATTACATTCTAAAAATAATAACAGGGTATCGCATACCTTTTTACCAGAAGCCACCGCTTGTTCACCCAAGCGTTGTCGGAACCAACTTAAATGTTCCAGAATCTGCAGTAATGACATCTGTCATAAACAAAATGATAAAACAGGGAGTTCTAGAGCGAGCTGTTGTTTCGCCAAGCTTCCTGTCATCGATGTTTCTTGTCCCCAAAGGCGACGGCTCAAATCGACCAATATTCAATTTGAAAGTTCTGAATTCTTACATCATATCAGATCGATTCAAGCTAATAAATGCGTATCGCATTCCCGATTTTCTACAACCACAGGATTGGCTATGCAAAATCGACCTCTCGCAGGCATATTTTCATTTACCTGTGGCTCGCAGCCACAGAAGGTTTCTGCGCCTAATTTATCGCAACGAATTGCTAGAAATGACCTGCTTACCTTTTGGCCTGAGCACAGCGCCCAAGACCTTTGCTGCACTTACAAATTGGATAGCCCAGACACTCAGGCAAAGAGGTGTCAGGATAATAGTTTTTCTCGACGATTTCTTGATCGCTCACCAGGACGAAGACAAGCTTCGGAGTCATGTGAAAGTTGTGCTCGACACTCTAGAAACGTTAGGTTGGCTGATCAATTACAAAAAATCGATAATCACACCGTCGAAAAGCCTAGTGTTCCTAGGAATTCATTGGGATCCATGGACGAATCGCAAGCGCCTTCCCGAAGAAAAAATTCCGGGACTATCAGGCAAAATCTGTCATTTGCTCTGGAAGCAACGCACAACGCTCAAGGAGCTCCAGAGCCTAGTTGGTCTGCTCAATTTTGCCAGCTTTGCAGTTCCGAAAGGAAGACTCAACTTTCGAGCGCTTCTGAACCTACTGAACGAAATCTTGAAGTCGGATCACAGGTTACTACACACCTTGCCTCGTGCTGCCATAGACAATCTGATATGGTGGAGCCAAAACTGTCATCTTGCGTCGGCCATACACATGCCGCCTCCTTCTCATTTCCTCACAACAGATGCTTCCCACATCGCTTGGGGAGCTCGCCTGGACAATCTCTCTCTCTCGGGTCTTTGGTCAGAAGCCGAAAAAGGTCTTCATTGCAACCAAAAGGAAATGTTAGCCATCCTAAGAGTTTTGGAAGATCATTATCAGCTCCTGAGATACAAGACAGTTTTGATTCAGAGCGACAACAAGTCGGTGGTCGCATATCTCCGTCACGAGGGCGGCACCAAGTCCGCTCCTCTCCTGTACTTAACCTACAAAATTTTCCAAATAACGGAGGACTATCAAATTCACATGAACGTCATTTATATACCAGGTATATACAACGGCCACGCAGATCACTTGTCGAGATTCCGCGTAACTCCAGAGTGGCATCTGTCAGCGGAATGCACGAACAAAATATTCTCCAAATGGGGAGTTCCATTGATCGACCTATTTGCGTCCAACCGAGCACATGTAGTGACGAATTACGTGTCCTTAGACCAAAACGAAGACCAAGCCCTGTTTTGCGATGCGTTCTCCCAGATGTGGAATTTGTAATTCCACACCTAGCGTGGGTGTTCCCTCCACCCTTTCTGATTCCCAAGGTCCTAGTTTATCTCAATCAAGCACAGGGAACGTACCTACTAGTAGTTCCACGATGGGAGCGAGTTTTTTGGCGACCAGACATCAAATCGCGTGCCCTAGCAGCCCCATTTACGCTATATCACCTAGACAAAGTCCTGATCGACATGACAACAGGACTGCCACCACCGAACGTCCACGACATGTCCCTGGAAGTGTGGAAATGTGGGGGTGGTCTGGGATACTAACAGCCTGGAATAGTAGTCAATTAGAACTTCTTGAGAAGTCGTGGCGTCCCTAAACACGTAAAGTTTATACCATTGCTTGGAAGAGGTGGCTAGTTTGGTGCAAAACGCACCAGGTTAACCCTTCAACTCCAATAGCAAGCGATTTGGCTAGATTTTTATCTGATCTCCATTTAATTAATAATTTATCGTACAATTCTATTTTGTTACACAAATCTGTGGTCGCAACCCTTTGCAACCCAGGATCATCCGGCCAGTTAAGCTCGAATGTCTTAGTAAAACATGTTCTAAAATCTATCGCGTTGCATAAACCGGTCACCCATGTCAAGCCCCCGGTTTGGAACATAAACGACCTCGCTAGTTTCCTAGACAGTAAGCGTATTGAATAATGTTTTTCGAGTGCAGAGACATACAGCTGCTCTACTTCTCCTATGCTCCGGAAGAAGAATCCATGATTTAACTTTGCTCAGAGTCGATTCTAATAATTATTCCAATCAAAAAGATGTATTAGTTTTTTGGCCGGTTTTTGGGTCGAAAACTGATTCCGTAGATTATAGACAATCGGGTTGGAGGTTAAGTTCTAATGAAGATAGCAAAAACTTAGACCCGGTCTACTGGGCTAAGCATACGATCTCGCTTCTTGAGAATCGTAGAAATGCTGCAAATTGTAGTAATTTGTTCATTAACATTAGAGGTGAACCTAAACCTGCATCGAAAACCCTAATTGCAGGCTGGATAAAGTCCCTATTAGTAGAAGCCGGTATTAAGGCATCTCCTGGTAGTTTTAGGTCAGCTGTGGCCTCAAAAAATTGGGTTGATAATTATCCCTTTGAGGAGATTCTTGCAAGGGGTAACTGGCGATCGCAAAATACCTTTTGCAAATTTTATAAACGTGAGGTTAGGCCCACTGTAAACAGTCTCTCTGTAACAGCTTTATTTAATCCAGTTGATTAGAAATCATGTTATTAAGTTTCTGATTTTATTATTATTATTACCTTTTTTGTTTGGATCAAATATAAGCATATTTTCTATTAATTACACTATCTTTATTTAATGCCTACGCTGATCATATACAAATCTATGTGTATGTATTTTTAGACATTTACTGTTTTACTACATCACACTTACAGTTCATTTTAACTGTCATACTAACTCACATTGGCATCTTCGTCACTTCCACCAGGCGATAACAAACACGTCTCAATTAAATAAGCTTCGAATAACGGTCAAGTCAAATTAATAGAAGCGTTTTACCTACCAATAAAACGCATATTAATTTACTTACCTTATTCGAAGCTTATGAACAAGCTCTGCCTGGTAATTAGACTCAATGAAATCAAAATGGCGAGTCTCGCTTAACGAGCCTCCCTTCCACTGCCAAGCGGAAGTGACGTACTAGAAAGATATATAGAAATATGAAGGGCGGGAAACGTAGGGGCTATCTCAATTAAATAAGCTTCGAATAAGGTAAGTAAATTAATATGCGTTTTATTGGTAGGTAAAACGCTTCTAATGTCTTACTTTTTTATATGCTTCCACTTATTTAACCCATTAAAGACTAACGTTGCCATGTGGCAACGCGAGTACTCGATTTAATTTACGGATCGTAAATTAAAAACTACAACCTCAGTTACCTTTTGTTATTATAAACATAAAGTTAGATAAACAAGTCACCGATAAGACACGACTTGTGGTCATTTAGTTCTCAATTTTGTGGGTAGTGGTTGATTCATTTGTTAGTTGTCAGAAATTTTGCAGAAATGGAGCACAGAAAAACGTAAGTCTTACTTATTTTTATTTAGAGTAGTTTTTTATTTTTTCTTTGCATAACACCTGTTCAGACACATCTTAAGTTTACAATAATACTAAATAGTATATATTTTTATGTGTATATTTGACGTCACGGAAGTTTTTTTGCATGTTGCCATATGGCAACGCTAAGCCGTTGTACGTACATTTTTTCTAAAAGTGTTTATTTTTTCTTTTTAGATTGAACTTCATGATTTCATGCAACGTGATAGATTCATTCAAATTATGCGTTTTGTACATGCAGCTGACAACAATGATCTTGACAAAGCCGACAAAATGACGAAATTGCGACCTCTGATGAATATTCTAAAACAAAAATTTCTTGAATACGTACCTATTGAACAAAATCTCAACTATGATGAAAGCATGATTGAATACTTCGGGAGGCATGGGTGCAAACAATGCACTCGTAACAAACCCATACGGTTTGGGTATAAATGTTGGTGTTTGAACGGCAGTAGTGGATATTTGGCTAACTTTGAAGTGTATCAGGGTGCTATCCCAGGTGCCAATGCTGAAAATGAACAAAATTTTGGAAAAGCCACAGCACCCATGCTTTCTATGACAGAAGTCATGAAAAAACAGAAACTTCAGTTTTATTTTGATAACCTTTTTACGGGTATTCCACTTCTGATTCACTTGAAAAGTATGGGTTGCGGAGGAACAGGCACACTTCGCCAGAACAGGTTGCCAAAAGAATATCCAATTGCTAAGGTTGAATCTATGAAAAAAAGAGCTAGAGGGTCATACGAATATGCCTCTCAAGGTGATGTGGTTGTAGTAAGATGGATGGATAATTCAGTTGTGACTGTCGCTTCTACTGCTCACAAAGTAAGTCCAGTAGGGTTGGCGGATCGATATTCCAAAGCAAGAAAACAAAAAATAAAAGTACCGAGACCCAATCTTATAGCGGTATATAATCAGTACATGGGAGGTACAGACCTCATGGATGCTCATATAAATAATTATAGGATTGGGATTCGAGGCAAAAAATGGTGGTGGCCTATTTTCACGTGGCTTGTAGCTGTGACAATAAACAATGCCTGAATACTTATGCGCAAATCAGGAAAGGATATGTCGCAGCTGAATTTTCGTCGTGAGATAGTCCAAACATACTTGAAAAAGTATGGAATCCCTCCTAAATCTGGTGGCCGACCATCTACCTCCAGATGTGGATCTAGGGTTTTGGAAGGAGTTAGATATGACGGTGAAAATCACTTTCCAAAATCAGTAGAAAAGAAACGTAGATGTGTTGGAGCTGACTGTAAAACTATTGGAAGAGTTATATGTTCAAAATGTGATGTTGGTTTATGTATTAAATGTTTTCAAAATTATCATTCTAAGTCATAGTCGTATTATCTTTGTATTTTCATAAATATATACTAAATAAATAAGATAATTATTCAAAAGCTTCTTATTTTTCTAAAACAGAAAAATATCGGATTTTTGTACCTTGTTTGACCTAGCGTTGCCATATGGCAACAGTCTAAAACTCAAAATTGGGAAATTTTGAAATTTTTTTGTGGTCACTAACGAGTTATCTGGTCATCATTCAAACCAAATATAAAGATAAAAACACAAAATTTTAATTTCAAAAACTCAGTCCCTAATGGGTTAATAATGGACGGAACATTTAAAGTCGCCCCGTAAATATTTCAGCAAGTTTACACAATACACGGCTGTATAAACACGAAAACGTTTTCTTTAGTTATAGCATTGTGTACAGATAAAGACAAAATCACATACGACAAATTGTTCTCATCTTTGATCGAGTATTGTCAATCATTAAATTTGATTTTATCGCCAAAATAATTAATGGATTTCGAAAAGGCGCCACAGTTATGTGCCAAGTATAATTGTGAAAACGCAGTGTTAAAGGGTTGTTTTTTTCACTTGGTCCAAATTGTATATAGACAAGTGCAAAGTCGAGGTTTCCAAAAACTATATGGATCAAGCGAATCGTTTTCATCAGAAATCAAATGCATTTTAGCACTTGCATACCTACCAGCAGAAGAAATTCCCACATATTTTGACGAATGGCAGCAAAATATCTCTTCCGAAGCAAAAGTGATATCAGAATGGTTTTGTGACTGTCTGTCACGTATTCCTAATTATTAAGGGTCTATAGTAGCTTAGATGGCTTAGCATGATCCTCCGTTATGCCGAAAATACTGCAGCATTAATTTTGAAATAAATATACGGTAAAGTTGAGGATTAATGCTAGGTCCTATGTTTGACGAAAACACGATTCCATAAAATTTTCTCGATAGAAAAAAAAACCAAAGTTACCTCCAAACCGAACGATAAACCGCTGGTATTCAAAAAATACTTAAAATTAGATCATGAAACTTGGCATACTAACTGAACTACCTATAAAGCAGGTCTTATGTTTGTTATTTTTTTTTAAATACCTGTTATTTTCAGCTTAAAAAGAAAATACCTAAACTATCGGCGTCTTGAAGTTGGTTCTCTGCCGCCCGCCACCCGCGCGCAGTCTCGCTTCGGCTTTCGAACGGGAGAGCTGTGCCGCTTGCGCTCAGAACACACATTACGCAACAAGACGACGTAAAATTAAAATTTATGTACTTAGGTTTATAGTGTGGCGCAATGGGAAATAACGGTTGGCGTAAAGAAGCAGGCAAACATAAATATGATAAACTTAATGAAATAAGTATCTATTCACCTATCTACTATCTACTATTATATCTACTATTATTATTATTTTTCTCACTTATTTTTATATTTTTAAATATTCTTGTACAAAATTAGTATAAAAAAAACATTTAAAAATATATAAAATAGTAGTCCACCAGCACCGGGAACAGGGTCCTAGCTACCGGTGGTCAGGGCTCTTGAGAGAGGAACCTCCTAACAATACGCGCCGTGTCCAGAAGTACTGCTTTCTGAATCAAGCCCTTGATCCAGCTGCCAAGCGAGAGCCTCTTCAGATGTCGGTCGAGGCTCTTGGCTATTAAACCATTGGCCGATACGACTATCGGCACAATGACTGCCGTATTCACGTCCCACATGTCGACAACCTCGCGAGCAAGATCTAGATACTTGAATTGCTTATCTTTCTCTGCTTTCACGAGGTTCTCGTCATGCGGGACCGTTATATCAACGATCATTGCGCGACGCTCCAATCGATCTATCACCACAATGTCAGGCTTATTAGCAACAATAGTCCTGTCAGTGACGATAGGTCGATCCCAATACAACGTGACATTACCATCATCGAGAACTGGGTCGGGCGCATACTTATAGTATGGCACTTCTGATTCCACAAGGTTGTACTTCAAAGCAAGTTGCTGGTGGATAATCCTAGCAACGAGGTTGTGTCTGTGCAAGTACTCTCCGTTAGCCAGACAAGAACACCCAGAAATAATGTGTCGGATCGATTCTCCCGGACGGTGGCATGCCCGACATATGTCAACCGTGCCATCCTTCACAATGTATTTCCGATAGTTATTCGTCATCATAACTTCGTCCATTATTGCACAGACAAAACCTTCGGTTTCCCCGAAGAGGTCACCGAAACGCAGCCAGGATACGGACGCTAAGAAGTCTACATCAGGCCCATGTAGGGCCCGGTAAAAACGTCCGTGAAGCTCCTTGCTCTGCCATACCTCCCTGCGGTCATTAGTGTCTAATACTTTAGGTTTGCGCCAGTTCTCGTTAGCCAGTGAGAGCGGGGTAAGGCCCTTGTCCACTGAGACCACATCTCGGTGCATCCCCACGTCGGCTTTTAGAAAGTATTCTCTGAGACTGCATACCTCACGGTTGTGCAGGGTCTTAGCATTTAAGAAGCCACGACCCCCGCACTTCCGCGGGATATACAGTCTCATCACCGACGACCGTGGGTGATGCATCCGATTTGCGGTCATCAATGTGCGGACCCTCCTATCCAAGGCATCAAGTTCCGTCTGAGTCCATTTGAGTATGCCGAAAGAATACATCAAAACCGGCATGACCCAACCGTTGAAGGCGCGCACCTTGTTTCCGCCTGACAAAAGACTGCTTAGCACTTTATTCAGGCGGCCAAAGAAGCGCTCCCTCAACGATTGTTTCATGTCGGAAGTATTGATGCCTAATGCCTCCGACATACCCAAATACTTGTAGGTTTCTGTTGAGGAGAGGGATCTAAGGTGTATGGAATCCGAGAGTTGAGTACCCACGGATTCCATAATCTGCCCTCGCTTCACATGCATGACTGCACATTTGTCCACACCAAATTCCATTCTGATGGCACTACTGAAACTTTCTGTTACCTTCAGTAGCTTCATCAGTTGCAAATTGTTGGGGGCAAAGAGTTTCAGATCATCCATGTAAAGAAGGTGAGATATGACCTGACCACCTCTCCTCAACCGATAACCTAGACCTGAACCCTCTAGCAATGTGCTGAGAGGGTTCAAGGCTAGACAAAACCACAATGGACTCAAACTATCACCCTGGAATATGCCACGCTCAATCCTTATCGGTTCGCTGTTCCCTTGGGTCTGTCGACATCCTGGATAGCGAAGGACCGTTCTCCAGCACCCCATACATGACATCAGGAAGGCACGCAGAGTTGCATCTACTTTATACAATTCCAGCACCCTCATGAGCCATGTATGAGGCACAGAATCATAGGCCTTCTTATAATCTATCCAACATGTAGACAGATCCCTTCGGGAACGGCGAACCTGTTGGTTAATGGCCATATCAATTAGGAGTAGCTCCTTAGTACCACGGGACCCGTTCCTACATCCATTCTGAGAGACAGACATGATAGAATTACTCTCAATATGTTGGTTGATTTTAGCTCTCAAAATGGATGTAAGAACTTTATAGACCGTTGGTAGACAAGTAATTGGTCTATAATTTTTGGGCTCCGCAGTACTACCTGATTTATGGAGCAGGTGGGTAATTCCGGTCGTCAAGAACTGGGGCAGCGATCCGGATTCTAAAGCTGATTGAAACTGGGACGCTAAGCAAGCGTGCGATCTCTGGAGCCATTTGATCCAGAAATTGTGCAGTCCATCCGGCCCTGGAGATTTCCAGTTAGGCATCGGACGGACTGCACGATTAGATCTACTATTTATATACAAACATATAGGTAGACAGCATACGACACGTTTGGTGCAGTGGCTAAGCGATTGGCTGCTGCGCTACGAGTCGCAGGTGTTTCTGCATGTGAAGATTTGTGTTTGTAAGTTTCAATCACAAATGCATCGTCCACGATTCAGGAGAAATCCAGTGTGGGGCAACTTTTATAAAAAATAAAAAGATAAAAATTACCTACCTATATAGTTTTGTTTTTGTTTTGACAATATACGTATATTACAACAAAATATAGGTATCTACAGTAAGTACTTAGTAATTGTTTTTTATAATGTTGTCCCACTCCAGGATTTCTCCTGAATCGGAGACGGTGCGATTACAAACACAAATCTTCACAACTATCGTTAGGCTATAAAAATATTTGTTCCGTGCGGGAATCGAACCCGCGACCCGCAGTGCAGCAGCCAAGCGCTTAGAAATACCTAATAAAAAATATAGGTATGTTCGGTAAGTACATACCTACCTATCTAACTACAAGAAACAAAACTGTAACTTACTTATCCGACTGTAGTGCTACCTTTTTTTTTTTTTTTTTTTTTTTTTTTTTCGGATGGGAAATCATCAAATGACTTCTCCCGCTCTGGGCTGAGCGGGAGGGAGTGTCAGACTTTTACTGACTAAAACCCATCCATGTTCCTTCATCGCCCTTTGTGTTCCGGGGCCGCGGTATCTCTTTCGAACAACCCGCAGCACCCGGCAGGCATCGGCCCTTGCGGGCCCCTTCCCTATGCTGACATCTCTTTGAGGCGCGCGTGGAACACGAACGCGCCGTCGACACGGCCTGTCGTCCTAAGACGGAGGGACGGCGAGCTAGCCCTTAGCTCACCGTCCACAGGCCCGCGTCTACGGTGCGACGCCCGGTGCGTCTCCCGCGGCGGCTGGGACGTGAGGAGGAACGCTCTCTCTCACGTTCCGCCTCCTCCTTTGCTAGCATGACTGCTTCGCAAAAGGAGGTGACGGCTTCCCATTCCGTCTCGCTCCGGACCATGGCTCGAACCAGGGCCGGACGCGAGAGGTCGCCGCCGCCGATCGCCGCTAGGAGGACACGGCGGTGCTCCGCCCAAGCGGGGCAGACCTCCACCGTATGCTCCACCGTGTCCTCCGGTCGATCCTCGCAGTGGAAACACCCGGGCGTCTCCTCCCGCCTGATTCGGTGCAGGAACCTCCCGAAACAACCGTGTCCGGTGAGGACCTGTGTCAGGCGGAAGGTGAGGACGCCGTGGCGCCTCTCAAGCCACTCCTCAAAGAGGGGACTTATCGCCACTATCGTGGCGTGCCCTGCACGGGGTTGCGACAGTCGCTCTCTCCATGTCACCATGAGATCGGCTCGGAGGTTTGTCCGCTGAGCGGCAATTAGCCGCGGCAGCGGAGTAACCCCCCGGCGAAGAACCTCCGCGCGCCATTCATGTAGGCGCGCGAGGACTATCGCCTCCAGATCCCATGGTGGCAATCCGGCTAGGAGGCTCGCAGCCTCGCCCGAGATCGTGCGGAACCCACGGACCATCCTCACGGCTATCACCTTTTGGGGCGCGTTCAGATAATGGGCGGCTCGCCGCCTCAAGGAACGCGCCCACACCGGGGCACCGTAAAGGGCCATGGACCGCACGACCCCCGCATAGAGCCTCCGGCAGGAGGCGTTCGGCCCCCCCAGATTGGGCAGGAGCCGCCTGAAGGCAGCCCCAGTCCGTTCCAGTTTAGGGGCCAAACGTCGGAAGTGCTCCACGAAGTTCCACCGGCTGTCGAGGACAAGTCCCAGGTACTTCAACGTCGACCCGACGCCGATGGAAACCCCTCCTACCGTCAGTGAGGATCCCGACGGTGGCGCATTCCGAGGCCCATGAAAGCACATGGCCTCGGACTTGTGCAATGCCACCTCGAGACCCAGTTGCCGGATCCTCTCAACGACTATCGCAACCCCGCGTGTCATCAAGTCGGCCGCCGCCTCGTGCGACCTCCCCTGTGCCAGCACCAGCGTGTCGTCAGCGTAGCACACTACGCTGACGCCACTAGGGAGGTCGGCGCGCAGCACCCAGTCGTAGCCGATGTTCCACAAGGGCGGTCCTAGAACCGATCCCTGTGGGACACCGCACGACATCTCTCGCCGGTTCCACTCTCCGGAGCGACCGGGGTAGATGACGGCTCTGTCCGTCAGGTAATCCCCGACCACACGACGAAGGTAGGTCGGCACCCGGTGATACCGGAGTGCCTCCCCAATGCAGCTCCAGGGCATGGAGTTGAAGGCGTTGGCGATGTCGAGAGACACCGCCAAGACAACCCCACCCCGGGACACCGCATCCCCCGTCGTGAGGGCTCTTACGCGCATGATTGCGTCCACCGTGGAGCGCCCCTTGCGGAAACCAAACTGGTGTTCCGCAAGATCCGGACCCATCCCCGCAAGGTGCTCGGCGAGGCGGTTTGCAATGACTCTTTCAAAGAGCTTGCCCACCTCGTCGAGCAACACAACGGGCCGGTATGCGGACGGAGAGTCCGCAGGGCGCCCCGGCTTCCGAATGAGGACCAGCTTCCCCGTCTTCCAACGAAGCGGGAACTGGCCTCTCTCCAAGCATGCGCTTAGGAGCCCCTCCAGTCGGGGCCCGAGAGCCTCAAAGGCCAGGACCCAGGCTTTGCCAGGCAAGCCGTCGGGTCCCGGGGCGGTATTTTTGGCCTTGAGCCGTCCTACCGCCACTCTCAGGTCTACCCCAGCCACTTCCGGGACGTCGTCGTCGTCGTGGTCCGCTTCCGGCACCGCAGGTGGCGGAGCCATAGGCGGGGGGGGATGTTCCCCTCGCGAGGGAAACAGAGCGCTCACCACGTCCTCCACGAGCTGAGGCCGGAGACTCTGCGTCAGTGGGGGGGCCCAGGTGCGGAGTTTATCCCGCACCATCTTGTAAGGGCGCCCCCACGGATCCCCGTCAAGAGTCCCCAGCATCTCCTCGCGGGCCCGATCTCTGGCCCGCAGGACAGCCTCGCGGAGGGCGGTCTTCGCCGCTCTGTAGCCCTCATATAGCTCCGCCTCAATGGCTTCCGCATTCGGCGGGCGAATGCGGAGCCTGCGATGCCTGGCGTACGGGTGTCGCGCAGCGACGCACGCCTCGCGCAGAGTTGTCAGCTCGCGCGACCACCAGTACACCTGACGCCGGGCGCGTCCTGGCCGAACTCGGGGCATTGCCACGTCACATATGTCGGACATGGCCCCCTGGAACCACCCTGCCTCATTATCAACGTCGGCAGGCCTGTCCGGTGATGTCACCCAGGCCTGCACGATCGAGGCTTCCAGGAGGAGCTCCCGGTCCAGCTGCTTCAGCGCCCAACGCGGACCACTCGGGGCCTGTAAGACCGGCGCGCTCGAGGACTGGGCGGAGACGTCAAACCGGATATACCGGTGGTCGGAATAAGTCTCCACCCCCTCCATGACACGCCAGTCCACGACACGCGGCGACAGAGCGGGGCTAGCGAACGAAATGTCCACCACCGACTCGCCCCGCATCCGCACACACGTGGGTACAGTACCCCGATTCAGGACGACCAGGCCTGTTTCCAGAGCCCAGTCCTCCACCATCCTTCCCCGCACGTCTGTGCAACGAGAACCCCAAGCCAGATTCTTGGCATTGAAGTCCCCGAGGACAAGCACAGGGAGGGAATGGCTTCCGACGACGACACTCAACTCCGCAAGGGAGTTGTGGAACTCGGCGAGAGTTCGGTTCGGGGAGAAGTAGACACTCACCACTACGATCTCCCCGAACCGTGCCGCTACGCACCCCTGACCCTTCCTGACACTTTCAAGGGTCGGGGTACCGGCGGCGGCCGACGAAACTATGGCCACTGAGCCGCTTAGGTCCGCCACCCAGTCTTCCCTGGGCAGGACGAAGTACGGCTCAGCGACCACGGCGATGTTAATCAACCACTGCGCCATGCTCTGAAGCAGCAGATTCTGGGCGCAGGCGCAGTGGTTGATGTTCGCCTGGAGGAGGCGTAATGGGGCCGTTATTGGCACTCCATACCCTCCCCCTCCCGGGCCCCCTGCGAGGGCGCAACTGTCGCAGCGGCGGCAGTGGCGGCGACAGCGGCAGAGGGGGCAGCCGCGGCAGCGACGGCGGAGACGGTGGCGGAGGCGGCGGAGGGCCTACTCTTACCCTTTGAGGGTGGAGCGCAGGCCTTGCTCCCAGCCCGGTGATCAGCCGGCTTGCCGGCCGCCGCACATGCAGCACAGTGCGGCGTGGCAAAGCAGGCCGCCGATGTGTGACCGGGCTGACTGCATCGGAAGCAGAGGCCACTGCGGTCCACCTCCGAGGCGCACTTTACTGACACGTGGTGCCCCACGTGGCAGCGATAGCACCTCAGAGGTCTGGGTTCCAGCAGCTTTACCTGCGCTGAAACCCAGCCCACCAGTAGCCTTCGGCCCTCCACGATAGTTTTAGCCGCCGTCACGGGGCAGCTTACCGTAACGGTACGCATGCCCGACAGGTCCGAACGTATGGCACCTGCCCTGACCTGATCAGCAGGGCACCCTCCGGACCTGGCGACGGCGGCCACCACCTCCTCCTCGGTCACCGAGTCGTCCAGGCCCAAGATGCGCAGGTCTGCGCATCTGACAGGCCTGGAGACTCGGGCCTCGTCCGCGTTTAGGGACGCTCTGAGCTTTTCCGCCAGAGCGTCTGCGGACGAGCCGCTGGTTTCACCGGGGATCTCCAGCAAGCGAGCCCCTGTCGCGGTGACTTTCAGCCGGAGGCCCCCGGTGATCCCGAGCTCACCGAGGTTCACCGTCTCCTTGGCTTTCGCCAGCAGATCGCGGTACGACACGCCCCTCTTTTCCGCATCTGGCTGTAGCGTGATTACTACAGCCGCGGTTTTAGGGGCGCGGAGCCTAGCCGCGACCTTTCGCGCCCGGTGCTGGCGCTGCCGCTCCTCATTGCGGGCCTTTTTGGCCGCCTTCCGCCCCTTCTGTTTCTCCCCAGCCACCTGCCATCCGGCATCAGCCGCGGAAGGTGTAGTGGGCTGGGGAGGCAGTGGCGGGGGCGGACGTGCCGCAGGCGCTGGCCCACTCGCCGCTGGCGCTGGCACAATTGCTGCCTGTGCAGCCGCCTTGCCCTTCTTTTTGCCCGTCGCCTTCTTGGCCGGCACCGGTTTCGCCGGAGCCGACTTTCCAGCGGAGGGCAACGCATTCCTACCAGAGGGCTGACTGGTCCCGGGGGCGGCAGCCGCAGCAGCCGCGTACGAGACCGCTTTCGGCGCGGCCGCCTTGTTCGCAGTCAAGGGGGGACGCAGGACAATACCCTCCAGTACGGAAAACCGCGTCTGGAAGGCAGCCAGCTCCTGCCGGACCAGGTTCAAAACCTGGCTCTCCACAGGCACGGGCTGGCTTTGCCGCTGCTGCTGCTGTTGTCCCCCCCTTGGAGGAGCCACACTGGAGCCAGCCTCCCGCAGGCTGGCCAGGTCTGCACGGAGCTTAGCGTTCTCCTGTTGGAGAAGCTCCATGCAGGTCGCCAGGCGGGATACCTCCGCCCGCAGCTTGGCCACCTCATCAGACGGAGGCCCCACATAGTGGGCCTCCGCAGCCGCCAAAATGGAGGCGGAAGCCGCGGGGATGGCCTTGTGTTTTGTGGAAGGCTTTACCTTCGCGGCCACGCCCCGGATTGCGGCTTCCACCTCCTTTGCGAACCTGGCCTTACGCTCCGCCTCGGAGCCGCCAGGCGCACCCGCCTCTTCGCCAGACCCGGGAGCAGTAAAGCCCGGGTGGCGCCCCTTCTCGACTGTAGTGCTACCTACCACATACATAAAATGTATGAACTTACTGACGTACCTTGGTAGTTTAGCTAAATAATTATAATGTACGATATCTTTCTAGAAGACGTCGATTACACAGTACTGAAAACGATGGTGATAAAGATGATGTTCCGGTAAATTCGTCAGTATCTTCTACCTACCTATAAAATATGTAACTGATCTGTTATTCGTACCCACGGCTACATAATTATCAAACAATACATTTCCAGTATAAGCTGATCTCACATTGTATAGGCATTCCGTACAATGAGAGGTCAGCAAAAGCAATAACTACGCAGTCGCGCACACATCCGCATTTCTTAAAGCAGAACGTACTACACGATCAATTATAAACCTTATCCCATCAATCACAGCGTGTATGTACCATGCACCGTACAACTTACCCACACAAATACCTCGGTTGCGCTGTGCAAAAGCAATTTATTTTACATATACGCTAGTGATTGACTAAATCGGAAAGTTATCGAATCTTACATTTATTATTGTACAAAAAAAATTGGGGTCCTCAAAATAAAATAAATAATAAACTGCATGTCCAAAAATATTATAATAAAAATAAACAATATGTAGCTAAAAAAAATATTATTAAGTAAATTAACACAATCAAAAATCCGGTTACGTTGGTTTAAGCTGTCATAGCGTATTGAAATTGAAACAGTAGGTATTGTTGAACCCTGCTATGGTGTTTACTCACTGACCTGTAAAGTGGAAGTATTTGTGCAGCACTTGCCGCTTTGACTGGGGTGGCACTTTTTGTCAAATAGTGTACTCTTAAATTCATATATTTTTCCATGACAGATTTGATAAGAAATAATTTATGTCATTAAAGTAAAGTAAGTAAAAAGTAAAAATGTATTTATTTCAGTAAATCTTTACAAGTAAGTTGCCGGGGCTTCCCAGTAAGTAATCCAATGATACTTGTGTTGGGAAAGCCTCGCTCTTCCGATGTAAAACAAAAATTTTGACTTACTAAACTAACAATATGAGTAACAATAATATTACAGTAAGTACCTTAAAAATTATTAAGAATAAGAAAAACAAGTGTAAAGTGCGTGTGTGCGTGTGTTTGTGTGTGTGTGTGTGTGTGTGTGTGTGTGTGTGTGTGGATGATTGTTTGAATGGGTCACATATCTCTATTAATTCGTTAAGTGTCTATGTGAGTAGGTACATTATAAGCATGTATCAAATTCAAGCTAATGTAAGCAGGATTTCCTCCACGTCTTCATAATTAAGAGTAAGGAGCCATTCAGTCAGATTTTTCTTACACTCGTACAATTGCATGGAGTAAATTTTGAGTATACGATTAATTTTATTATAGACGCGGGGGGCTTGAGCTAAATTTTGCCGACTAGCAAAGACAGTACGAGTGGGGTATGTAGGGGCTACTATATCACACCGTCTTTTCTTAAGCTTGGCATTATCGAAAGGTAATGTTTTGTGATATCTATGTATCATGTGTAGGATATATAATTTACTGACGGAGAGAAGCTTAGATATTTCATATAAGGATTTAGTAGAGAACCTAAAAGGCTTACAATACATCACTTTAATCAAGGATCTTTGCGCCCGCTCTAGATCTATAAAATATGACTTAGCTGCACCTCCCCATACCGAAATACAGTATATAATTACAGATTGGGCTAGAGCAATGTATATTTTATTTAGTAGCTCTCTACTCATAACGTGTCTTAGAGATCTGAAAACCCATATAAGCTTTCTTACCCTCCCGATGGTTAGTTCAAGGTGCGGGTACCAGCTTAACCTTTGATCCACAATAATTCCGAGGTACCTAGCAGAGCTAACTTTCTGAATTGACGGACAACTGTGAGTACACGTAGAAGGAGTACGACAGGAATGAATTTTAATTTCAAAGTCAGACGAGGGCTGCGAGTTTAAGTACGGGGCGAAGCATACGTAGTTAGTTTTTTGGGTGTTTAACGTGAGAAGATTCTCATTAAGCCAGCAACTAACTCTAGCCAGACCCCTTTCAGCCACCAACTTTACTTTCTCCCATGTCTTGGCAGTAAAAATAATAGCGGTGTTGTCCGCGTAGGACAGAATCCTCCCACCGACGTCGCTAAGGTTGCAGAGATCATTAATATAAATCAGAAAGAGCGTCGGGCCGAGAACACTGCCCTGCGGGACTCCAAAAGTTACGTTTTCTTCATCACTGAGAAAATTGCCAACTTTTACCCCCTGCTTTCTATTTTGTAGGTAACTGCTGAGAAGGGAGAGAGCAGAGCCACGGAATCCTATCCGATCCAACTTGCTTATCAGTATTGGGATAGAAACGGTGTCAAAAGCTTTCTTGAGGTCAAGAAAGACTACTAGACATTTGTTACCCCTATCTATTTCTTTTGTTATTGAGGATGCAAGATCCATGGTAGCATCCTGAGTCGACATACCCTTCCTAAACCCATATTGAGAGGTAGATAGGATGTTGTAATTAGCCAAGTAGCTTATTATTCTAGAGTTTAAGAGCTTCTCAATGATTTTAGAAATGGAGGTCAGCACAGAGATAGGCCGATAGTTGTTAGCGTCGTCGCTATCTCCTCCCTTATACACAGGGGTCATTATTCAATGGGAACTGCTCAAATTGGTAAAACGTAATATTATCAAAGAGATCTAATCCTATCGATCGATCGATAGCCTACGTTAGTCGATCTGCACAAGCACATCACTAACTTGCTGCATGACGCCACGGCTGCGATGCATCCACTTAATAAAGTATCGTTTTGTGATGTTTACATTGCTTGTCCAGTCACTTAGCGGCAAACTTAGGTAGTGGTTAAGGGGCAATGTATTTGTTGCAAAAATAGTACAGTCGCTGTGATATTTGAAAACAAAAATAACATGGAAAGAGCAAGAAATATTTTACGATTTGTTGTTTTTCATGATTTTAAAGACAAATATAGTAAAATACTTGTACTAACACATGGTAAGTGATTCCATTTTGACGTTAGTAGGTACATTGAAACTAAATTTGCGATGTACAATTTTATGTTCATATAATGACAAGTTAATATTAAATTATGATTGATAATTTTATTAAGTACTTAGTACTCGTCCGATAATAGTGTAGTTTACTCTAACAAAATCGCTTCGACTTCGTGTGCCCGCGCGCGTCACCGCGAGCTGTGTGCGATCGCGCCGATCGCGATAAAAGAGTGAGGTGGCGCGGTGAAGTGGGGGCCAAATTAGAATTTGAGCTGAGGTTATATAGACTCTTAAGCGAATATCTTAGTCCATATTTATTTCAACATCATCACACGGTATCGGGACACTTACAAGCATATTAAACCTTTATTTTATGGCTTGACAGCCTGACAAGTTACTGTAATTAAAAACAAAACGTTCCGTCCCTTCTTAGAATTGTAAAATAATATTAGCCACTCGTAAGCGCATAAATTCTTTATTTAATGGGAAGCGAGTTAGGGATAATGCCGGGCTGACAGGTCAAAACTAATATTTCCACAAATTCCTAAGAAACGATAAAAAAATATACGATTTGTAAGTGCATTCCTCAATATGAGTGCACATCTGGGAGCCACGTTTAGAGGCTGGACCGAAGAGAACCTTTAAAACAATGGCAAAAAAGGGCGTTAGGCAGGCGTGGTATTTTTAGAGTGTTTGAAAGGAAAGAAGGAGGCTTGTGGCAGTCGGTCTTAGACCGCTACAGGGTTCGGTCGAAATAAGCGAATAAAGTTAAGTTAGTTTGAGATCACGGACGGGGTCAGACCTTAGAGTAGTCGAAATAAGTCAAGGTGGTGAATTTAAGACCACGAAGTTCTAGGACGTCCTAGGTTAGGCTAATGAAATTAGCGTAGTCTTGGTACCAAGATGCACATGTCCCAGTGGACTGTTGTAAGAGAGCGGTTAATATTTTATAAGTTAAATATAAGTAGTAGTAATAAATCTAGTTAAAATCAGTGTATGGAAGTGGAAGGAGATAAGGTGTGAAAAACTGGTAATGTGTGCAGTATTCTGTAAGTGAATTGTGACTAGTTTCAATGAACACATGGTAAGTGTTAACTGTAATTAACTAATAGCTCATAGTAGCAGTCTGGCGGTAGTGTAGAAGAACTGTAATTAATATTCGTTTATTTCAGCTGACGGAGCAGCTTCTATATTGTATCACAATGTATACTATTATCTCATGTGTAATGTATCCACCTCCTAATCCGTACCTTGGCAAATATCCGTCATCTGCGTTTGGTTTTAGGAAGACGAGGAAAGCCTACACCGCTTCTCTACACTCACATCACGCCTACGACCTATACACTGTACAATAATACACCCGACTATTGACGATGAGACGTTTATCTGACGAAACACAAATGGGAGGCAGAACCGTAATATTCGCAGTTCGATTAATACAAACTTTAGATAGTCAGACTATAATGCTGACTTGTAGTACAAACCAACCGAACGCTGCTGATGAATACTGCTTCCTATAAAGGTCTAGCTCAGAGACATTGCGTAGAGATTGTTGACGCGCATTTCCGGGAATGGGGGTAGGCCTCACGAATTATCCCAAACTGATCTGATAACACCGTTCTAAGGAACGCTAGGGACTAACTGTGTCTCGTTAAAATAAACCCAGGCATATGGTACGCCAATTACTGAATCGACACTATTTAGCGAGACACGCAACCAACGACATGGGGAAGAGTAAGGAAATGTGAAGTGACGATAGAACTACCACTTCGGCGTTCACCAATAACAATCGCAATATGTTCTGCTACAGACTGAGTCTGCGGTGCGCTTGTGCAAGTTGTGTGTTATCATATTGATGGGGTAGACTGCCGTAAGGGTGTACTAACGTGAATACGCGTGTAGGAAAAACTATTTAAACATACCTTCCTCAATGGCAGCTGGACTTCTCAGAACTCTGCCTTAGGATTGAGAAAGACATGTGAAGAATGCTTAGGGAGCGTGTTCTGTTAGAATTCGTAGCAGTGTCCTTAGTGGACCTATGCGCTTAGGTCTAACAGTCACGTACTGGGGCAATTATTGTTCCGGATGACATGCCATAGAACCATTTCTATACTATACTACGCACCCATGTGCGTAGTACATTAGAAATAATAAAGTTAACGTAACTGTATATAATAAATTTCTTAAGCGCAAGCGTAACGTTACCTTTACCGACCTTTTCATCATATATCATATCTTTGCGCCCTCTTGTCTTATTAGAGTCACATTTTATTATTGTTTGATCTTATATGATTTGATATTATTCATGTATGTGTCTTAACAGTGAATTCCCAATACTAACTTCACCTTGTGTCCCCTCCCTGTCCCTTAGCTTTCAAAGTCGGGACAGGGCAGCCCCAAATTGGGAATTCAGTCCACTTTCTTATACCGGTGGGGAGGAAATCCAGTCAGGGACGAACCTCACAGGGGCGCGCGGAAGGCGGGGCGCGTCCCTTTCCCCCTCAGGGAAACCGACTTTCACATTAGTATTACCATGAATTAGGAAAAACGAAAATTTTATCAGGCTAGGGTAATTTAGGAACAGTCACAGTTTGGTGAAAATTACATATCGGGTACCAGTTCTTCACCACCTAAATATGAACCATGCTTATGAGCACGTGTTTTAAACTAGTAAAACATACCACGTACTCAAAATAGTGCTGAATCATGGCATAATCGTTTTCAACAGTTCGTAGATCAGCACCACGCAGGATTTTATTTGTTATCTAAGAAAATTGTTCTAGAATTACAACATCAGCCTGCAGAAATCCAAAAACATCTTAACGGGGCTCCCCCTGCCGCCAAAAAAAGAAAATCCAACGACAAATATGATAGAATTTAAAATATATTGAATTTTAAAGCAAAATACACCAATAAAAGTGATTATTTGAAAGCTATAGCCGCTAATATTCAACTAATTTAATTGAAATGTGTATATGAAAACATGTATGTATTTAACTACTTGTACCATGGTACTATTATTTTTATATGTTATACATGTTATGTGAAAATAAAGTTACGCAAAAATAATGTATATAATACTGATTATTATGAATAAAAATAAATCTAAACAAAAAAGATATGACTTTGAATAATAGTGTAAAAGATGGTTATGTTGAGAAAATATAGGAAAACAAAACATTATGAACAAACTGACATTATGAAGTTGAATACTTTGTAATTATGAACAATAGAGACAGAGTAGTTAGGAATTGTGATTGTTAGGATGAAAAATGTAAGGAAGAACATTTTCGGATTTCCAACTATCGGAGTTGAAAATTTAGGTGAACTTTGGCGCATCCCTTGTGAAAGTTGTGTTTAAAACGGGTAAACTTGCCGTAAGGGTGTTGTTAACATGAGTTCGCGTGTAAATATAAATACTGAAAACGTGTCATCCTCAATGGCAGTGGCCTCACAACCCACTGCCTTAGGATTGGGAAAGACATTTAAGTAGTGCTTAGGGAGCGTGGTCTGTTGGAGTTCGTAGCAGCGTCCTTAGTAGGACTATGCACCTAGGTCTTACAGTACACGTAGGCCGGGTAAACGTTGTAAAATGGCCCCATGTTGTGACATGGCACCGTTTGCATTTGCGAAGCGGCATCTAGTACATTGGAATCAAATAAAGAACGTAAATAACAAATAATATTTTCAAAAGCACAAGCGCAACGTTCCCATTACCACCTTTTGTACAATATATCATATTTTACGCCCTCTCGTCTTCTTAGAATCACATTTTATTATTGTTTGGTCTTATATGATTTGATATTATTCATGTATGTGTCTTAACAGTGAGTTCCCACTACTAACTTCACCCCTCCCTGTCCCTTAGCTTTCAAAATCGGTACAGGGCAGCCCCAAATTGGGAATTCAGTCCTCTGTTTATGTTGGTGAGGAGGTATCCAGTCTGGGTGTCTACTCTCTAAGTCCGTCAACGAAGATACGGGCCCGTACGGAAGTAGATCGAAACTTCGAAATGAACCCTACGCCCTACTATTTTCGGATTCATGAGTTTTGAAAATACATCGGGAGAAGGGACAACTGTCCAATCGTGTTGTCATTCGTTTTTACTTCGGGTCCCTCACTAATCGTATATCCGTAAGTGATACGGAGTAGGAAACGCCCGTATCTTCGGCCGAAACTACGGGTTTCGTGCTTAGAGAGTAGACCTCCTGGAACGAACCTCACAGGTGCGCGCGGATGGCGAGGCGCGTCCCTTTCCCCCTCAGGGAAACAGACGTTCATACTAATATTACCATGAATTAGGAAAAACGAAAATTTTATCAGCCTAGGGTAATTTAGGAACAGTCACAGCAGCATGACCCTCTGTTTTAGATATCTGGGTTGATTATAATGTGTACTGGTCAGACCACCATCCTGTGTCTGTTAAATGTAATTTGGGGATAATTAAATCTAAGAATGTGATTCAAGCAGTCCCTAAAATAAAATGACCTGGGGTGAAAGGAAGCCTGAACAAATTGGTATGTATACAAACCTTTGTAATAAATTGTTGAGACAAATTGACTTTCCTATAGAATTACGAGAATGCGGGGATAAACGCTGTAATGTTGTGGAACACAGGCAAATATTAGATAAATGATATAATGATATTGTCTTATCACTTAGTGAGGCTTCTGAGACTAGTTATAGGGTAGGTACGAGTGGTAAGAATGGGCAAATTATAGGGTGAAATATGTTGCAGAAGCTCATAGGGTGGCCAGGCTTGATTTTCAGAATTGGTTACAGTGGGGTAAACCTAAAGCAGGATTCATTCATGAAGCAATGTGTCGTAGCAGAAAGGTTTCATAACTAAGCTTAAATGGTGCCAACAACATCGGGACTTTCTACAGAGAGCGCTATACTGGGCCTAAAGCATACTGTTGAGTATTACACCAGTAGAAAAACGCCTATTTATGCCTGTTTTTTAGAACTGTCAAAGGCGTTTGACCTTGTCAATTATGACAAACTCTGGGATAAGCTTAAATACACCAATTTACTTAGTGAGACTATTGCTATCCTAAAGTTTTGGTACCACAGACAAATTAATAAAAAAATAAAAAATATCTTTATTTCAGACCCATTACATAGTCCATAAATGGTTAGTATGTTAGTAAATAATTATTCTTATATGCTATGTTAGTATTATTAGTCCTTTACTTATTTACTTATAGCTACCTATAGCTACCTCCACCCAACGCCTTTGGATGGGGCAGTCCGGTCTGCCAACAATCACTTTCAGGATGCCGTTACGAGTATTGCGCAAGCGTTGCAATCGCTTTCTTACGCATTATGGCGTGAAAGCCATCCGTGCCAGCTTCAGCGAACATACCCGATGCACTACAACGCCGCGGTAGTCGCAACAGCATCCTGAAAGCGTCATTGTATTGTACGCGCAGGGCGTTGTAGGCTCGGCGCGTATATGACACCCAAAGGCCGCCCGAGTAGAAGGACTGACAGAACGCTTTAAATAAAGTCACTTTGACGTCTGCCGTACAGCGAGCAAACCTTCGGGCAAGCATATTGCTCCTCACCGCCAACGCCCTGCGCTCGCGCTCAATGTCAACATCATCGCGCAGGTCACTGGTAACTACATGTCCCAGGTACTTAAAAGTTTCAACCACTTTGAGCTCTACGCCGTTGAGATATACCGGAGGTACACGACGGGGCTGCTGCCTAGGTGCTTTGAAAACTAAGACCTCGCTCTTTTTTGAATTGTATTTAAGGCCGTGCACCTCCGCATACGTCTCGCAGATCGATAGTAGCTCGATCGGTAGTAGATTAATATGTTGAGTGGTTTTGCTGAGCCCAACGATCGGCGGCCTTAGGAAGTTAGTTAATTTGTGTGAAATGTACACGTCTAAGCATGGCCTCAAATATAATGTTTTAAAAAGGGAGCTCATGATATTTAGGGCGGGTACAAAGTCACCCGGAAACGGAACACCTATGAAGGTAGTCACCCGCTTTAAATATCTTGGGCACATGGTCACTGAAAACTTACAGAATGACGAGGACATGGACAGGGAGTACAGGGTGCTATCGATCAGGGCAAATATGATAGCTCACAGGTTCAATCGTTGTGCTGCGAGTGTTAAAATAACACTGTTTAGAGCGCACTGTACATCTCTTTACACGTGCAGCCTGTGGGCTCATTATACGCAACTATCGTTCAGCGCTCTGCGCGTCCAGTACAACAACGCGTTCAGGGCGTTGTTGGGGCTGCCGCGCTGGTGCAGTGCGTCGGGCATGTTGGCGGACGCGGACATAGACGCTCTGCAGACTGCGCGCGTCAGCACCAACAGCATCCTGGCCGTTATAGCGGATAGGTTGGACACGCGGTACGTCCAACAGTGGGTTAGAACCCATATGTTGAAATAATGGTTTTATTATGTCTTTTGTATTCTTTAATTTTTTTGTTACTAACAGTAATTGTTTAAGTTTTTCTTACTGTAGTAACATTCTATGGATTCCGTAAATCTGAAATAAATAATTTTTATTTAATGTTATTTTTATTTATTTATTATCTAGAAATATTAAATTTACAAGAAATGTCGTTATTAAATTGCCTATGCATTCTTTTTTCAATCGTTTAAAAATGATAAGCTGTAATAACAATTGGCAAAAATATTTTTTAAACTGTTTTTTATAGTCTCTGTTAAATCGGGACTACTTCTATATTCTGTCAGGGATACTTGAGATGTCATTAATTAATACACTCGTAGAAAACAGTAAAAACCACGTTTATTAGGAGACCAGCACACCACATTGAAACCAGAGATATTATATTATATTCAATAAGCAACCATAGATTACACAACTAAAACTCTCGATTAACAACTCTCACTTAATATAATATACAACAGTCTCCTTGGTAATCTATACCTACTAATATTATATAGCTGAAGAGTTTGTTTGTTTGGTTGAACGCGCTAATCTCAGGAACTACTGGTTTGAATGGAAACATTATTTTAGTGTTGGATGGCCCATTTATCGAGGAAGGCTATAGGCTATATAACATCATGCTGCGACCAACAGGAGCGGAGCATTAATACAAAATATGCGCGCTATGTCCCGGCGAGACTTCTCGCGTGAGTCTGTAGGGCGTATAAGGATGAAAAGTGAAAAAAAGGGAAACAAAAGATTCTGAGCTGAGTGATAAAAAAATATAGGTAGGTACTACCGAATTCAAATGTTTTATTTATTATGTAAAGAAAAAGTAAGATTTATGATGTAATTATATCGTAAAATGTGAGGTTGGCGTAGTCTAGACCTGGTCGTGCTTGTCGGTGAGCGGGATGTCGACGTCGCTCGGCACGCGCGCGCTCGTCCGCGTCGCACGCGGCGTCAGTACGAAGCGGTGCAGTAGCGCGCCCAGCGCCGCGCCGGCCAGCGGGCCCGCCCAGTACACCTGCATATACACGCAAAGTTTGGGACTCACTCGGATTTTGTTAGTAAGAATTTAAAAGCCTACCTAACGTCATGTATGTACGTTATGTTAGCCAAGACTTTGGCGGGGGACGTGGGGTCAAGGGGCCGTAGCCAGGAATTTGGCTGTAAGAGGTTACCCCGGATTAAAAAAGGCAGATCGGGGGGGGGGGGGGGGTTGGTCATTTTTTGTTATAAAAAAAAAACCGGAAAAGTGCGAGTTGGACTCGCCCACCGAGGGTTCCGTACACATTTTTAGTTACCTGTATATTTTTAAATAAAGACTATTTACTTTTTATTACAAATATATAGTTTTCAGACGGCTTTACCTGTAAGTACCTACTTGTAGTATAACACTATATTACTTGCCAAATTTCAAAGTTCTAGGTCAACGTACCCTAAAAATGTTGGTTCCCTTGAGAGTGTCGAAATATACGTTTTTTGCGGCATAAACTGCCGTATCTTGCTAACTTAGAAGTTTGATTTTTTCACAGCTTCAAAGGACTGTAGACCTGAGTACCTATATGGTTTTAATTTCAACTCGATACGGATTCCCGAGATAAAGGGTCTTGACCTCTTGACAGACAGACAGGCTGACAACAAAGTGATCCTATAAGGGTTCCGTTTTTTTCCTTTTGAGGTACGGAACCCCAAAAATGAGAATAGGAGGACCCACAGATATAATTATATCTGTGGGAGGACCTCAGTCAACTTTTTCAGAATTGAGAACGTATGTATAGTATGTATTAGCGAGCGAGATTTAACATTCCGCTTAGGAATGGTTAATTTCTTTGTAGTTGACCGAAAGGGGATGGCAGATTTTTGTATGAAGCGTGGCCTGCCTAACTTCTGCCATTTTACTTTATTTTCAAAATAGCGGCCAAGCATAAATCTTGTTTTGCAAACATGTTTTGCACAAGACAAAATCTTATAAAGCGTCACGTTTCCGAGATATAAGCTATCCAAATTAGAATCTATTCACAGATGGCACAATCAGGACAAGTTTGATTTTATAAACCACACATAAAACCTGTATCAATCAATAGCTGGCATCAATATTATATTTTGAAAATAAAATAAAATGGCGGAAGTTAGGCAAGCCAAATAATTCCAAGCCCTTTTGGGGTTTGGGGCTTAGGGCTCTAAACTGGGGGGTTGAACCCCTAAACCCCGAAATCTCAGACAATCGGCGTAGGTTCTTTTGGTGCATTCATACAGAAACAGGAATACAGGACTTACTAAGTCTTACCCCCCGCCCCTGGATCTGATCTTCGTACTAATAGAAAGAAAGAGCAAGAGAAGAGAGCTTCAAAATTAAGTAGCCCGCTTCCACCCCGGATATACATAGGTTCAGTTTGTTCATTCATACAGATATGAGAATAAAAGTAACTACTTCAACTTATAGAGAACTAAAGTAGGGTAGAATGCATTGGCGAGCGGATTCAGCTTTAAAATTTTAGCATTTTGCCTTGTAAAGGTTAGTTTCTCTTGTTGAACAATCAAGCAGGAAGCAGGGGCGGTTACAGCCCTCAAAATAGGTTGTGGTCACGGCCGCCCTAAAATCGGCAAAGTGACGTCGAAACAAAAAAAAGGAAAAATTTTCGTCGTCGTGGAGTGGTAGTAGTTGAATGATGATTTTTACAAGAAGAAAATTTTAATAATATGCAAAAGCGAGTGCAGCTATAGTATATTATGAGATTTTCAGAATAATCAACAGACTGTAGAATTGAGGAGGCGCAGCGAGCAGAGAGTTAGCAGCTCTCCTCCGGTTATTTATGTAGGCGTTATTGAAATGATTTTGTCAACTTTAGCAAAAAAAAGTATTAGAACCATGAAGGCTTTGAGTGACTTTTTTACACCCCGCCTCTTCAAAAAGGAGGAGGTTCTCAATTCGTCGGAACCTTTTTAACCGACTTCTAAAAAAGGAGGAGGTTCTCAATTCGGTTGTAGGTTTTTTTTTTTTTTTTTTTTTTTTTTTTTTTTTTTTTTTTGTGTTTGTTACCTCATATCTCCGTCATTTATGAACCGATTTGAAAAATTCTTCTTTTATCTGAATGGATCTACTTCCCGATTGGTCCCATAGAAATTTCATCAAAATCGGTTCAGCAGTTTGGTTTTGAAATCAAAATAGCTGGAAAAAATTTCATCCAAGTAAAAGAAATTGCGAAATTGATACTTGACAAGGATTTGTGTGTGATACTATAACTAAAAAGGGTAAAATAAAAACTTTTTTGCAAAAAAAAACCGACTTCCAAAAAAAACACTAAAAAACTGGAAAATAACATTACTTTCGGAAGTCGGTGCCAAAAAAGTCAATGAAACAAATCATAGTCACCGACTTCCGAAAGTAATGTTATTTTCCAGTTTTTTAGTGTTTTTTTTGGAAGTCGGTTTTTTTTTGCAAAAAAGTTTTTTTTATGTATGTTCCCCGATTACTCGAAGATAGCTGGACAGATTTGATTTTTTTTTGTTGGAAAGCGTATACGGGAAGTATACGCTTTCCCAGGTGGTCCCATGATCATCAAGTCAGGATCTGATGATGGGATTCTAGAGAAATAGAGAGAACTCTTCAAATTTTATAGGCACACTTGAAGCGATTTGGGTAGTTTTTGGAAGAGTATTTTCTCGGAGTGGTTCCATTTCAATTTGGTGAAGATCTGATGAAGAACTTCGGAGATAGGCAACGGAACTCCTCAATAAATGATAGCAAATGGGCTGGGAATGCTGAAATCTCATGTCTGTCTATTGTGTACACCAGTTCATAACATAACATCGCGCCTGTATGCTCTGAGGGGGTACGCAGATGTGTACAGTACACCCAAATTTCGACAGGTATGATGCTAAGTTCCATTGTAATGGGGATAAGCCTTGTCTATTACCTACCATGACATGTATTGTTATCAATGTAAAATAAATGCATGGCAAATATTTGTACAGGATATTACAACTAAAAATGGAAAAGTAAAAACTTTTTTGCAAAAAATAAAACCGACTTCAAAAACACAAAAAAGCGAAAAATAACTTTAGCTTCAGAAGTCGGTAGCAAAAACCGTATCAATAAAACAAAAGTCACCGACTTGTGAAGCTAAAGTTTTTTTTCACATTTATATTTTACTTTGTCGACTTACGCATAACAGTTTCAGAATGAATAAGTATATTGGACTCCAGAATGGAAAATCGAGCGAAACGATCTCGAAAAATTTCGATGTCCTTCTCGGATTTGTAGGTATATATTTTGTTTTACCATACATACAGTTAATATTGTCAACATAATTACGCATAAAAGTTTCTGAACAATTAAGAGCTCGAAAAACTAAGCATAGCCTTTTTGGCTACACCACTGCTTGTACATAGGTCCACGCAGGTACAACCGTGGGGCGAACACTAATTAATTAATAAACCTATAAATTGTTAGCCTGTTTCATCATGAAAATGACAAGTGTGTATGTTTATGAGTATGTTTGAATCAGGGGCGTCTCCAGGAGGGGGCAGAGTTTTTTTGCGAGTAAAACTGATTTGTAAGGGTTTAGTTAACTATAATGTACGGATGTAGCTGAAGTTCTTATTAGAATCTAAAATGCCACTAAAAATGTTAGCACCTCAATTGGGTGAGATATTCGACACTTGTTTTTATAGAAGGAGAAGTTACAAATTTTTAAGAGTTATCTAAAAAGTCTAGTAACTAAAAGAATATTTAAGCTCCCCACTCCAGACAAGTTGGCATTTCTTTAGTCCTTTTATTCAGAAATAGGAATCGACAGCGAATCGACTAAGGGAGACTATTTTAAAAACATAAGGAAGAAACTAAGAAAAGCTCCACGAGCGAGCGAGGCGAGCTCGAACATTATAAGACCCTACCATGGAGAGGTTAGAATTGTTTCGACCCTTCATACAAGAGTTACTTGGTGGACTCACTAAGGTAAGACTCAAGAGGTAGTACGCTGCAAGAGCGAGCGAAGCGAACTTGACATTTTTTTTGACGCCTTGCCTAGGACAGGTTAGAATTGTGTCGATCCTTCATAAAGGCGTTACTTGGTCGATTTTCAGACAAAGGTAAGATCCAAGACCGTCTGTAGAGCAAGCGAAGCGAGCTCGAAAATGTTAACACCTTACCTACCTTGGATAAGCAAGAATTTTTTCGACCTACCGGAGTTTCTAGAGCAACTAGGGTGCAAAAGCGAGTGCAGCGAGCTCAAAAATTTTTACATCTTGCCTCGGATAAATTCAAATAGTTATGTAATTTGAGATCAAAATGTCCACATCGTCCATTTTTGCAACCTTGTGTATGTATGTCGTGATTGCCTTTAAAGGCCTCGGGGCAAGGGGTTCGTAATCTATTTCAGCCTCTGTCTATACTGGTCAATCATGTGAAAGTCCAATAGGAGTACCAATCCAGAGGCAGAAAAAAAGAGCTTTTGTGTTTTTTTTTTTCACTGGGTTTAAAATAGGAACCGCGCGCGTTGGTTCAAAGAAAATGTGTAAGTTTGTACGAGAACTCAGATGCTCATTTTAGCCTTAAAAGTAGGTATTTTAGTTTGAGAGTGATTCCACTGTATTTTATACACTACAATTTATTACGTACTTACTAATTCTGTGAGTGTGTTAGAAAATGATTTCCCCGCGGTAGCCACGCTGACCGGGCGAGTCACGTAAGATAATTTTAATGCTAGGGTGAACTAGATCAGACCATTGACCTCAAATAGGGTTGTGGGCATGCCCATCGTGCCCATATAGCTGTATCCGCGCATGGCAGGAAGATAATAATATAAACAACGTTGCCTGCCTTACTTCCGCCATTTTATTTTATGGCTTTAAATATCTCGTAAATCCGACGCCTTACAAGAATTTATTGGTAAAATGGCGTAAGTTAGCAGACCAAATAATTCAAAGCCCTTTGGCGCTATTTTCTATGTTTTCAGAGCAGTGTTAAAAGTACCGTGTTTGTTGGACAAACACGGTACTTCGTGTAGACCCGGGATTCGAACCCATGTCACCCCACGAGCATTACTTTCGATAGCGATCACTAGACCATCGGGGCCAGAAGAATTCCTAATAAGGGGGCCATCCTTAAACCGCACCCATGCCGAAAGCCGAACTGACTATCGTGCAGATCCGTCCCCTCTCTGTACAAGTGGCCGACGAGGCGGGCAGAAATTATCCGCTCGAAAAGCCTACCCACCTCGTCTAGCAGCACTATGGGCAGACCCATTATATGCGGTCCGCTGGGCGCCCCGCCTTCCTGAGCAAGACCAGACCACCCGTTTTCCACTGACTTGGGAATTGGCCCTGCTCAAGTCAAGCTGACTAGTAGCGCGCACACTTGGGCACCAGTCGCCGGAAGTGGGGGCCGAAATCCCACCGGCTGTCGAGCACCAATCCCAGATAGTTCATGGTGGACTCGACAGCAATTTGGGTTCCCCCGACCACAGTATGTGATGCCGCCGGCGGCGCCCGCCGGGGGGTAGCCCGCACACTAGGCCAACTAAACGGTTGGGTTGGTGACGTCTGCGCAAATCAGACCAACAGTCAGTCGACAAACAAAAACCAACGATCTGTATCAAAATACTTTACTGAATAATTATAAAATTATAGCTCTCACTGAGACTTGGCTGAATTCAAACATCCTGAATAGTGAGTTGTTCGATTCAAGGTACACTGTTTACCGTCGCGATAGAATTTGTCACAATAATGCCAAAAAAGATGGCGGTGGAGTTCTTTTAGCTGTTTCACAGGATGTTCCATCAGCCAGAGTCTATAGCTGGGAAAGCAATAACGAAGACCTTTGGGTGAGTGTTAAACTAAATTTGAATAATATTGTTAAAAATGTAGCTATTTGTGTCTCGTATTTACCACCACCAGTAAAAACAGAATCTTTGTCAAACTTTTTAAATAATGTCAGTAATATTTTAAATAACGTTGACGATGTTCTTATCCTCGGAGATTTTAATCTCGGATTTATCAAATGGTCAGCTTTAGATGAATACACTCATTCCATTCCAAAAAATTATAACAATACTCAAGGGGAAATGTTTGTTGACTTTTTGGCAATAAACAGTCTTTTTCAATTTAACCATGTTTGTAATATCGATAATAGAACACTAGATTTAGTAATAAGCAATATGCACGACCTTACTGCTTCCCATACCTCTGACCTTCTTACTAGACTTGATCCCAGACACCCTGCCCTACTTATTACAATATCATACGGAAATAGAAAATACTTACGCTCAAAGAATAACATCCGTCCGAATTTCTACAAATGTGTGTACGAAAAAATCATGTCAGACTTACTAGCTATTGACTGGCATCTTGAATTCTCTCACTCCGACAATATTAATAATCAACTTTACATATTTTATGCAAAGCTTAAAGAATTGATCGACAAGCACATATAAAAACATAAAGCGCTCATACAATTACTATCTGAAAAGGAGAAGTATCGCTATAAATTTCGAAAATACAACAATCCTCGAGACAAGTTGAGCTACGATTTACTCAGAAGCCGTTGCCGTTGTCATGATCAACCAAAATTACAGCGATTACAAACACCATATTGAGACAGAAATATCAAAAGATCCAAAAGCATTCTGGCGCTATATTAAAAACAGACGTAATAGTAAATCAACGATTCCGGCCAGAATGTACATGCGTGACGAAGTAGCTAGTAATGGAACTGATATTGCAAATCTTTTTGCTTCTCATTTTTCTTCTATTTTTACCGACCCAAATAGTAATGTAACATCAGATATCAAAGAATCAGATGAAGCCTTAAGTAATATTAAATTTACGCCAGAAGAAGTACTAGTGAAAATTAAAAAATTAGATACCACCAAGGGTGCCGGTCCCGATTCTATTCCACCTGTTCTTGTGAAGTCGTGTGGTAAAGCACTTGCAAAGCCACTGTGCCTGTTATATAACCGATCTTTGGAGTTGGGAGTATTTCCCGACGAATGGAAAAAGGCCCGTATTATGCTTATGCTCAAAAAAGGTGACTCAAGCGACATCAAAAACTACAGGCCGATCTCCATACTATCATGTTTCTCGAAGCTTTTTGAATGTCTCGTTTGCCCCATTCTTACCAATTACTTAGATGCCAAGCTTTCTGACAGCCAACACGGATTTCGAGTTGGACGATCTACCGATAGATACTTGACTGATATTTCTGAAGCACTTGACAGCAGACACAAAGTCGACGCAATTTACACGGACTTTAGCAGCGCGTTCGACAAAGTGAGCCATTCACTCATGTTCGCGAAACTCGAGCTAAGTGGTGTCCACGGATCGCTGTTGAGGTGGTTCGCATCCTATCTCATAAATCGCTCCCAGTTCGTTGCCGTCAATGGCTATATCTCTTATGAATTTCACGCATGATCCGGAGTCCCACAAGACTCTCATCTTGGCCCAGTTCTGTTTTTGTTATTTGTAGATGACATCACAAGTCAAATGAAATATTGTGAAGCTTTGCTGTTCGCCGATGACTTAAAAATGTATCATAATCATAATCATAATCATTTATTCATTTGTAAACATAGGTTTTACATAGATGGTATTAAACAAAAAAATAGTAGCTCTATGTTTTGCTTCATTGGCATACAAATGTTTTTTGTTGTGAACTTAACAACTAGATTCACATGCTTAGATAATAATAACAAATATTAAACTATAACAATAAAATTAATTTAAAATATAATTTGGAACTATTACAGTAAGGTTTTTAGTTTTATAAATATTTCTCGTTTAAAAATTCGTCTACTCTGTAATAACATTTTTCTGTTAAAAATTTCTGTAGAGCTCTTTTGAATTTAACTATTGGCATGTCTTTTATGCCGTCAGGTAATTTATTATAGATTTTAGGAGCTAATCCGAAAAAACTTTTAGACATAAGAGCTGTTTTACATTTCAAATTACATAATTGATTTACATGTTGAGATCGTATTGGGTTTTTCTTTACTGCTGATAATTTAGGGAACAGATAAGGATTCATTTTTACAAACAACGCAGTTTCTAAAATATATAATGACGGCAGAGTTAATATTTTCAAGGATTTAAAACAAGGAACACAGCTATCCGTTACTTGAAGACCGCACATTGACCTTATGCAACGCTTTTGCATTCTGAATACTGTCTCACTGTTAGTCGATTGACCCCAGAAAATAACCCCGTAGCGAAGGACTGAACCAACTACTCCATGATACGCTATGACTAGTGTTTCAATGTTTACTTTTTTTGAAAGCTGAAATAGTGCATAGGCGGATTTACTTATGCGCTTACATAACAATTCTACATGAACTTTCCAAGTTAGTTTGTTGTCAATAGTTATGCCCAAGAACTTACTATTCATAACCTCTTCGATTATTTTATCGAAAGATCACGGGACCTGCTGACAGTACACTTGTTCAAAGTGACTTAAAAAATATTGAAAACTGGTGCACAGCAAACAATATGGCCCTAAATACCCAAAAATGCTTCTTCATTCGTTTTTCCAAATAAAAGTCATATTTTCCCACCTCTTACACACTATGCAATACTACATTGACAAAAGTACGTCAAATACGTGATCTCGGGGAGAACCCCGCTTTAAAACATCCGTTACCGAACCGCCGTTTAAAACTCAACTCATCGTCGACTAGAAAGTCGACGATGAGTTGAGTTTTAAACCACACATCAACGACGTTGTCAAGAAGTCAACACAGATGCTTGGTTTCGTTAAACGCAACACTCGGGGCTTTCAATTTCCAAAGACCAGAATAGTATTGTTCAACACTCTTGTGTGTAGCCGGTTAGAATATGCCAGCGTTGCTTGGAATCCATTCTACGCTGTTCATTCGCAGAGAGTTGAGAGAATTCAACGAGCTTTCACAAAACATCTTGCTTTTATATCTAGAAAAATAAGCTATCGCTGTCCGTATGAGCAACGCCTTCACTTTTTCAATATAAAGACGCTGCGAGACCGTCGCCATTCCCGCGATCTTATTTTCCTGCATAAAATTGTCAATGGAATCGTAAAATGCAGCGATTTAGTTGAGCGCATTCCATATGCAGTTCCTTCAAAACCTCCCAGATATCCCATCACCAGACTGTTCCATATTCCTTTCCGCAAATCAAACCTCGGTCTTAACGCTCCCTTGCTACGAATATGTAGAAACTACAATAGCTCCTGCACATCACTGGAAACCGATTTATTTGGTGTTACTCTTAACAAGTTTAGAAGATCAGTTAGAGAGAGAGAGAAGAGTAGATTACCTACTTGATTTGCCTTTAAACAATTTACTTCCGCCCAACTAGTTACTATCACAACTGAAAATAAAAATCTTTAGATATCGCATTCATGATACATATCATGACAGTTCATTTCATTTAGTTTAAAGTAAAATTTATATTGTATTCACTTTGTAAGATGTATATTAATATTAGACAACTTTATGTTGTTGTCACTATGGCGAATGCTGCGTATACTTGTAATGGGCATACATACCAGTACTTTTATATATTTTTTTTATTGTCTCCTATAAATGTTTCGTATGTATTGCTGTTGGTGTACCAAATAAATAAATAAATAGGATTAAAAAAAAAAACTAAGGTTGTATGCTAGACATGGTAGCGTCGCACGTCGCGAGTTGACTCACCCACTGGTAGTCCCAGTAGCCATGCAGCAACGCGGGTGCGAAGCTGCGCGCCGGGTTGATGCTGGCACCTGTCGCGTGACCCTGCAACAGCGACAGCGCTCACTTAGCATTGTATGTTCTGTATCAAGTTGGTAGGCATGAAGTTTTGTGACGTTACCCCCGCGTAGACGAGGCCGGCGACGACGAGCCCCAGCTTGATGGGCGCGGCAGGGTCGGGACGCGCGGGGTCATGCGCGCTCCACACGCCGCAGCACGCCAGCGCCAGCACCGCCGTGAGCGCCGCCTCCAGCAGCGCCGCGCTCAGTGCTGACACTTGCGGTGCCGGCAGCGTGCAGCCTGCGGGCGCTGCCGCCGCCGCCGCCGGCGTGGTGGCCAGCAGCGCGCCGAAGCCCAGCGTGGCGCCTAGCAGCTGCGCCAGCGCGTAGCCCAGCGCTGGCAGCGCGCCCAGGTGCCCGGCCAGCAGCGCCGCCAGGGTCACCGCGGGGTTCATGTGCGCGCCGGACGCGGGCCCGAAGGCGCACGCGTTGCCGATCACCACGAAGCCGAAGGCCATGGCGGGGTGCGCCAGCATCACGGAGCCGGGCCCGCGCACCGGCATCATGGCGGCCACGCCCAGCCACACCAGCAGCGCCGTGGCCAGTAGCTCGGCAAGCAGCGCGCGCCACCAGCGCCGCAGCCATGCGCCCGCGCCCCCCGCGCCCTCTACTGTGTCTGCAACATAAGCTCTTTTTTTTGTCAAAATATTTTTGGAATAAGGGGGAATCGCCAGGGTAGCCTGCGAAATTAATATCATCTTATGTTGAATTTTTATCTATCTTGGACAGTTTAGAAATGTTTCGACCTACCGGAGTTACTTGGGCGATTTATAGACAAGGTTAAGATTCAAGAGAAGTTGGCTGCAAGAGCGAGCGAAGTGAGCTCGAAAATTTTTACATCTTGCCTCGAATTTATTCAGATATGTAGTTTGAGATCAAAATGTCCACATGCTTTTTTACAACCTTGTGTAAATCATAATTGCCTTTTATGGCCTCGGGGCAAGGGGCTCCTAATTTATTTCAGTCTCTGACGATACCAGGAGTACCTACGCTAAGAAAAACGTTTTAGTTTGACAGTGATTCATCTGTGCGCTTCCCCCCTGGCGACGTCCATGTGTTGAACAAAATATGATTCGCGAACGTAACACGTACGGAACGTACGTACGCGTACGTATTTACGGAATTTTAATGACAAAAATCATTATTACAACCCTCAAGTTTGACACCTAGGCCCTGAGGATAAGCTCAGAGTCCCTGGATACCTCGCTTATAGGAAGGACGAAAGGTCGGCTAACAACGCTCGCTACCGTGGTCTGGCGGTGCTAGTGAGACGTAGAGTCGTCCATCAACAACTCCCCGTGCCGTCAACGTTCTATGCGTTGGGTGTGCAGTTGCACGTCGCTGGCGAGGATCTCGCCATCTACGCCTGCTACAAGGCCCCCTCGGCTCACCTGGATCTCTCGGAGCTGAGGGCCTTACTTGAGGCCCACGGCGGCGCGACGATCCTTGCTGGCGACCTTAACTGTAAGCACCCAGCGTGGAACTCGGCCGTGACCAATATGGGAGGGAGACGGCTCTACACGGACGCGGAAGCCTTCGGCTACACGGTGTCTGGCCCGGAGACGCCCACCCACTATCCGGACAACCCTACTCACATGCCGGACGTGCTGGACATCGTGGCCTACCGAGGGCTGCAGTGCCAGATCACGCAGCGAGTGTTAGACGACGAGCTACAGTCGGACCATCATCCTGTGCTCCTCGTCCTATCGGGGATGCCGACCCGACGGATGCCCGCAGCGCCACGTCGACAGACAGATTGGGAAGCCTTCAAGGACAGGATTGAGGCCACCACTCCGACTCGGCCCATGATTACCTACGCAGAAGTCAACCAGATGGCGGATGACGTCACTGCTTGCATACGGAGCGCCTTAGACACGGCGACAACGTTGGTACCGGAGGGGAGAGGGCTTCAGCCGCCTCTACCAGTGTACCTACAGCGGATGATCGCCGACAAAAGGCGCCTTCGCAAGCAGTGGCAACTACTTAGTTGCCCCTCCCTCAAGACCAAGGTGAACCGTCTTGCGGAGAAGATAAAGGCCGAGTTGTCGAGCCGGGAAGCCGACAGCTGGGAGGAAGGAATCGAGGAGGCGGCTGGCAGCTGGCCGTCCACTCACCGACTTTGCCGCCAACTGACGAACACCCCAGCTCCGGTGCGCCCTCTACTGGATAGCGGCGGGGCGCTCAAGTATATAGCGGAGGACCGGGCGGAGGTCTTCGCCGAACACCTGGAGCGTCAGTTCCGACCGAACCCGACCTGCGACATTGAACATGTCGCAACAGTCGAGAAACACCTTGGGGACTACTTCGCGACGCCGATAGCTCCCGAGGAAGACGCTATCTTCTTCTCGCCTGGGGCAGTCAGACGCGCCATCCTGGGCACGAAACCGAGGAAGGCTCCCGGTGCTGACGGTATAACCAACGCAGTGCTGCGCCAACTGCCGTACCGTATGGTAGCGGCGTTGGCGCGCCTGTACACGGCGATACTGCGCACCGGGACCTTTCCCGCCTCGTGGAAGGAAGGGCGCGTCATTATGCTGCCCAAGGCGGGGAAAAATATCCTGAAGCCGGAGAGCTATCGGCCTATCACACTGTTGGCAGCTATCTCCAAGGTGTTTTGTTAAATATTGTAATAAAGTGGCAACATTTATATTTTAATAATTAAATTTCGAGTATGGCAACTCCTCCCTTCTTCCAACGCCGGTCAAGGCGGTGTGTCCATTTTTTTGTACTGTGCCTAATAATAGAATTAAACAACGTTTATTCCTTCTCCAAGACGTTTTATTTCGCTCCATCCACTGCCGATAATAACTGTAAAAGGTTATGGGCCCAGGCATCCGGAGCGAAATAAAGGAATATTGACTTAAAAGCTGTGGTAAAGCGGCGCGTGGTCCTGCGGTCAAGCAGAGGCAAAGGCGGAACAAGATGGACGGCGAGGGCTATATTTTTGGAGCCTCAAATAATCGCATGTTATTAGAAGATGTCGGTAATTGGCATACATGGAAATTTCAAGTAAAAGTCATATTGAAGGCGGTAAATGTCTTTGACTTGGTGGATGGCTCATCAAAATGCCCTGAAAATGAAGATGAAAAATTAACCACATGGAAGAGGTTAGATGCAAAAGCCCAAGGAATCATCGTAGCAAGACTGGGTAACACGGCTATGCTGCATGTTCAAAATTGCGAAACAGCCAAAGAAATGTGGGACAAATTAAATACAGTTTATGAACAAAAATCTGATATGTCACTCCACATATTACAGCAGCGCTTCTTCGAAGAGAAACTTAACAGTTCGGAAGATGTATCTACGTTCATAGCTAAAATAGAAGCCATTGTGACTCAAATAAGGCAAGCAAAGGGCGAAGTTGCCGAAAACATGATTGTTACAAAAATCATAAGTTCGCTAGGTGAAAAGTTCAGACACTTTGTCTCTGCATGGGACTCTGTGCCATTAGAAAAGCGAAATCTTTCGGAGTTGACAGCCAGGCTCATCATAGAAGAACAAAGAAACAAACTGTACCAAAACAGTGAAAACAGTAGTTCCACAGCGTTCAAAACGAACACAAACTCAAGAAAATGCTTTAACTGCGGTAAAGTGGGGCATTATAAAAAGGACTGTAAGGTAAAGAAGCACAAAAGTGATAAAACTGAAAACATCCTATTTTGTAAGCAATGTAAAAAGCGAGGACATACAAAAGAAAAGTGTTGGTATAACAAAGACAATAAACAACAAAGTGAAGATAAAAAACAAAACGCATTTGTCATGTCAGTGGTGTGTGGACTTATGTCAAAAAGTAAATATAATGAGTGGTTCTTAGATAGTGGTGCTTCTGAGCATATGTGCTTTACAGTGGACAGTTTCATAAACTATAAAAAGTTATTAGTGCCTAAAGACATTGTTATTGGGGATGGGACAATAATAAAAGCATTAGGTTATGGTGACATTAACCTAGAGGCATATGATGGTGTAAATTGGATTAAAACATCAATAGGCAGTGTGTTACATGTGCCAAGCCTCAAGGCAAACTTATTTTCCATGAGTGCTGCTCTGGATAAAGGTTACAAACTGGAGTCGACTGCTAACGAGTGCCAGTTTATCAAAAACAACAGTGTGTGTGCGGTAGCCCAGAGAAATGGTAAAATGTACACAATGTTATTCAGACAGTATGAGAATAATGCCATGGTTGGAAAAGTAATGTCAAATCTGAGGGAATGGCATGCCAAACTAGGTCACCAAGACATAAACCAAGTGAAAAGCATCTTGATGAAGCAAGACATTAAGTTCGAAAATAGTGAAGAAGAAACCTGTTTGCCATGTTTGAAAGGAAAACAACATAAGTTTCCCTTCCCATCCAGTACCCATAGGGCAACGAAACCAGGAGAGGTTATCCATATTGACATTGGAGGTCCAGTAGAACAAACTTCACTAGGAGGGGCAAGGTTCTTTCTGCTCATCAAGGATGATTATTCCAAATTTAGAAAGGTGTATTTTCTGAAGAATAAAGGTCAGTCTGTAGAATATTTAAAACAGTATCTGAAAGAAATAAAAGTTAATCCTGGTCACATAGTGAAATACATAAGAAGTGATAATGCAAAGGAATTTATCGGTAAAGAAATGGAAAACTTGCTGAAATCACATGGGATACAACACCAAAGAAGTGTAACATATACTTCACAACAGAATGGTTGTGTAGAGCGTGAGATGAGGACGGTGGTTGAGTCGGCACGAACTATGCTTCTGGAGAGCGGCCTAAACAAAAATATGTGGGCTGAAGCTCTCAACACCGCTGTCTACATAATTAACAGAACAGGTCCTAGTCGTGTGAAAGACAAAACACCATATCAACTTTGGTGGAACAAAGATTTTGATGTCAACGGCCTTCAAGTCTTCGGTAGTCAAGTATCTGTACATATTCCTGATCAAAAACGGTTAAAGTTTGATAGCAAGGCTGAATTAGGCTATTTCATAGGATATGGAGAAAATACAAAAGGATACAGAATATATTTTCCAGAGGAAGACAAAGTAGACATCAAAAGAGACATAGTATTTATAAAACAGTCTATAGAAAACAAAGATAGAGACAGAAGACAAGAAAAGGAGTATCACATAGTTTCTGACACTCAAGAAGAGACAGAACAAGTTTCAGAGGAAGAAGAAAGCCAGTATGAGGATATGATATTGTCATAAGTTTGTTAAAGCAAGTAGGCACGTACATAGTGTTGAGTTTATAACATTGTTTAAGGTATCTTGTGTATGTAAAGGTTGTTAGGTATTTCTAGATTTAAGGGCTCTGCATATTTGTTTAGAAGTTTAAGGGGAAGCATCTCAGAATTTTTCTTAAGGGGGTGTTAAGAATAAATGTTTTGAATTGTTAAATTAAAGGGTTGTCTGGGAATTAAAATATAATGTTGAGGGGGTGTGTTAAATATTGTAATAAAGTGGCAACATTTATATTTTAATAATTAAATTTCGAGTATGGCAACTCCTCCCTTCTTCCAACGCCGGTCAAGGCGGTGTGTCCATTTTTTTGTACTGTGCCTAATAATAGAATTAAACAACGTTTATTCCTTCTCCAAGCCGTTTTATTTCGCTCCATCCACTGCCGATAATAACTGTAAAATGTTTGAAAAACTCCTGTTGCGGCATTTCCAGCCACTCATCACTCCACGGCCTGAGCAATTTGGGTTTAGGTCGGAACACAGTACGACGCTTCAGTTGTCGAGGGTACTGCACCACATGGCCAACGCCATGAACAAGAAGGAGTACTCGGTCGCAGTATTCCTCGACATGGAGAAGGCCTTCGACCGTGTATGGCACGACGGCCTCATATACAAGTTGTCCACGTCCGACGCGCCTCGCCGCGTAGTAAAGGTGGTCCAGTCCTTCCTTACAGATAGGAGCTTCCGCGTGGTGGTCGAGGGAGCGCTCTCCAGCGCCCGTCCGGTGCTGGCCGGCGTCCCGCAGGGCAGCTGCGTGTCGCCAGCGTGTTACTCGCGTTACACCGACGACATCCCCACGACGCCAGAGGCGATGCTCGCGCTGTACGCTGATGACGCCGCGTACATTACCACCTCGCTCAACGCGAAGTACGCGGCGGTCAAGATGCAGCGCGCGCTAGACCTGCTGCCTGACTGGCTGTCCAAGTGGCGGCTGTCGGTCAACGTGGGTAAGACGCAGGCGATGATCACCGGCCTAGCGCCCCTCCCACCACCCTTGACGTTGCATGGTGCCGACGTCGCGTGGTCACCCCGGGTGAAATACCTGGGTGTCACCATCGATCGTCGGCTCACCATGGGTCATCACGTCCGCCAGGTCGCGGCACGGACAAGGGTTACCCGCAACCAGCTCCTCAGTCCCCCGCAGTCTCCCGGTGCGCGTCAAGTTGGGCGTATATAAAACCTACGTACGCTCGACATTGACGTACGCCGCCCCCGCCTGGTTCGCCCTCACTAGTGAGGTGAACAAGACGCTCCTCCGCGCGCAGCAGAACCTAGCGCTGCGGACCATAGTTGGTGCTCCTCGCTACGTGAGGAACAACGTCATCCAGCGGGACCTCGGGATTGAGAGCCTGGATGACTTCATCCGGCGCCTCGCGTCCAACATGTTCGCGCGTGCCGACGCATCTGTTTGGCCCCACGTCAAGCACATTGCGCCCTGGCACGCGCGCCCCCCTGACGCGAGGCCCATACCGCGCGACCTGGCAGCGGACGTTGACCCCCCCCCCACCTGATTGACTCCCGGGTAAGCTGTACCAGGTTACACGCAGCTTACCTGCACAAGACGACTGCACATAATACACACATACAGTTGCGCGATGTGCCTAAGTTAATATAGGCATGTCGCGTAACTAATTCACACATGCATCTCTCTACACTCGAGTAGACTCACGCGTGTTGCCGCGACGCGGTTACGCGACTCACGCAGACACTGGGCGGTGTTACACAATTCAATACCACCCACAAACACACCGACGACTCCTTAGTCCGAATCGTAACCGGCTAGCTCTGGAAGCGGGGCGGACGGGAGCCACACATACATCCCTGTAGGTGCGTCGTAGTCGACACCTCTGTCGCTGGTCGTCACTTGCTGGGCCTCCCCCAGGCAACTGGGGGTCTCACTCGGCAGGGACTGACCGCCGAGGTGTCGTGAAGAAAGCAGCGCTGTACGACAGCGCTGTGGCGCGCCTACAGTTTAACTACATGCAACCACACACAAAGCGCGCGTTGCAAGACGCGTGCTTTCAGGCATCAGCCTATCAGGCAACAAAACGACGGGCCCGTTTTTACGGGCCAAGGTATAGACTCCGCGGGAAGGGGGCGATGCCCCGTGACCGCCAGCCGCGCCCCCTGACGGGGGTGCAGCGACATCCTCCACGTGATGCATCAATGTCGGCTGTTAGGTATCTTTCGTTTCGTGTTGTAAAACTATTTGGTTTCATATTATAGAAGAGTTTGTTTGTTTGGTTGATTGAACGCGCTAATTTCAGGAACTACTGGTTCGAATTGAAACATTATTTTAGTGTTGGATAGCCCATTTATCGAGGAAGACTATATAGCATCACGCTGCGACCAATAGTAGCGGAGCGTTAATCAAAAATGTAACGCAGACGAAGTTGCGCGGGTCAGCTAGTATTAACCAAGGAGATGCCATTTATTGAGCTTAGCCGCACTTACCCCAGTTTTAAGGGAAAGTGTCTAGACGACCAGTTTGCTTTAAACACAAAAACTTAACATAAAGCTTAAATTGCTCGACCGAGCAATCATTTAAAACTTCAGAAACGAAGCTAGCCAGTAGTGCCTACTGAACCTCTCTAGGTTTAAAAGAAATAAAAATATTTACAATTAAAAGTAAATATTAAAATTCCATACCGCACTTGCCCCAACTGAACTTATTTAATTTTTTGGTCAAGTGTGAGTTGTCCATAAAAATGAGCTCAATTGATTACCTAAAAAAAATATAAATTTTGCTGGACTCTGCGTAAGGATCATAATTATCAACTAGCTGTTGCCCGCGACCTTTGACCGCGTGAAATTATTACTTACCTATTTGAATCGAATTTTGTTAACAATTTCAAGGGTTTGCTTTTTTTATACGGAACCCTAGTCCTTTTTTTTTAAATAAAAGTAAGTACCTATCTGCTATCTGCCAGTGAAAATCTAGTCTAATTCGGTCCAGCCGTTTCGAAGGTTAGCCGGAACAAACAGACAGACAGTATACATATACTTTCACATGCATTCAGTAAAAAGCTGTTATTTTGAAATTACAAACAGACGCTTCAATTTTATTCATTTGTATAGATAATATCGTACACAAATCGTTGTCACATACAAGGTGGAGGGACACCGACGCTAGAACGGTAACCACGTCTCAGTACCGACATCATTCTGAACCCGCACTACCTACTCTCCGTAGCATATTGAGGGTGCGGCGCGGGTACAGTGGTTATGTGCACTGTGCGCTGTGCGTGCACACTTTATGATCGTGCGTGTTGAGCTTGAGGTACCCGCTCAGGTTCAGTGCTGAGCGGATCATTGACTATTTAATGTTGTCCGCGCTGGCAGAAATGACCGCTGAAATTAATCCAGTCTATAGATTGCCGCATTATTTTTTCATTGTCCACTGTATGCGCAGTACCTGACATGCATCATCGGCAAGATGTGCACGGGTCCGACCGCAAAATAAAACGTAGATGCGGCGCGCCGTAAAACTATAGGTAAATCCTCGTAACTAGCTACTAGTTATCGTTTCTCCCGAAGCAGAATTGTGATTGTGTGTAGCACCGCGTGGCAGCAACAGCCTCCTCGCGGGCAGGCGGCGGCTCCGCGCGGAGCTCCGGAATGCGGAGCTGCTCGACAGCGCTACTCCAGCGGAATCCCGCGCAATGGCGGCAGGAGCCAGTGCGAGCGAGCGTGTTCACTGCGCCAACCACGCTCCCATCGTTCAGTGAACATCCTGCCGCAGTAGGTTCCACTAGGTTAAACGAAACTGTCAGAGAAACTGAGCCGCCAGGCTGCTCACCACTCACACAGTCACACTGCTGGTCGGACTTTGATACCGGCGCGGCAGCGGGGGCCGGGGGGCGCGCGGTGGGCCGGTACCCGGTAGCGCTCACAGAATAAAATCCTAAACTTATTACGATGTTAATTATTTCAGACCTACTTACGAATACATGTATTGTGTTTCGGAGTTTGGCTTGTTCCTACGTAGGTATTTCATTTATTAGATATGTAAATCATTTTATTTTGTATCTAGTAGGTACCTACTTAATCTTAGCTTAATCAGTATTTATGTGAGACCAGAGGAAGACCTCGAGGAAAACAAAGACGCGCAGCGGGTACAAGAGACTAACCAAAATCGTTATCATTACGTTGGCTTCGTATTTATGAGCACCTATGTTACTGTGGTATGTTACGAGTAGCTATTAGCCTTTAAATGTACCTATCCAACAATTTTATTCGAAATAAACAAATATACGATCCTCATTCTGGCAATGCTGAGTCTGCGCACATAGTATTGGCACGAAATGTACCTAAATGACGAACAAAGTGCGATAAAAACTCGTTAATTAAAAGAAAACAATACATTAGTGAATAATATTATCTTCCTTCCTGGTACAGATAGAGGCCGTATACTCGTATAGCACGAGCAGGGTCAGCGCGGGCGCGCTGTTGCTCGCGCGGACGGTGCGATGCCTCGCGCCTGCTGCCGTGAGCGGTGGCAGCGAGATCGGCGGCGGGGCGCGCGGCAGGCGGGGGGCCCGCGCCGCTCGCGTCGCGCCGCGCACCGCGTGGTCGCTCGTGGGATATTTTTAAATTCATAATACACAAAAATTGCGGCTCGGCACCGCGGTTACTGACCGTCTGTCATGTGGGTCGCTGTGTGTCGCCGGTACGCGTGTAGCGCGGAGCGGCGTCGCGGGCGGACTGCGACACACGGCGCCGGCGCAGGGCGCCCTCGTGCTGCCGCCCCGACGTGCGCCCCCGTGCGCCCCATGCACCCCGTGCGTTCCGTGCGCCCCGCCACACTCCGACAGGGCTGTGGTCGCGCAGAGCGCAGCCTCTCATCGAATGTAACTTCTTGGCTCCTTTATAGGTTTGACTATCAACTTACATGTAAACTAACACCCCCATCTATAAATAAGTCAAAGTAAACACTTTGAATCACTTTGATCTTAAAAAATGACATTTACTTAAGTAAACACTTGAGTAAATGTAATTTTTTAAGTTACGATTTTATTACGTACCTATATATATATTATGTTGTTTAGTAATTGCTTGAAGTTAAAACTGCAAAAAGTTAGAATTTCTAGCTTTGCTTTCTTTTACGGTTTTTACTTCGTTTAAATTCATGTCTATTGCATAAAAAAATTGCAAGTAATTACTTAAGCTCAAGTAATTACTTTAACTTGACTATAGATACGGGTGTAAGTTCACCAGTTCTACGAGTCTGTAGGAACGTTAAGCCGTAGCCTTTTCCGAACTCCTATCTAGTGTTAAGAGGCTGAACGTCTACATATCTAAAGGAGGAACGTTACATAGTACATAGGTACTTACCTACTTAGATATGCACGACACGCATACGAATCATAGCACTGCAGTACGTATGTTGTAATACCAGTTTCCTTATATTTATATTTATGTTGCATTAATTTGTTTTCATTAATTAAGTACTTAGTAAGAATATTGAATTATGTCTTGGCGCGCTGCCAGGTCAGCAGACACGTATTAGCTAGGAACCGGATCAGCGACGCTTCAACTCAAGCTGTTCCGCATTTTTTTACCTGACTGCGCGACGCAAAGGAGGCTGGGTTATGTGTTTATCAGTCTGTACGAGGTGGAGGGGACACCGACGCTAAACGGTTACCGCGTGTTCAGTACATAACTAAATGATTCTGAACCCCCTGCATAGACATTTTTCGTCGGTTATTTTATTTAAAAAAAAAGATCAATTGTTAGGGGCCGTCCTTTAATCACGTGAGGTTCTTTAAGCCTTTACAGCCCCCCCGTCCCCCTTGGTCGTCGTGAGGCTTACGGCTACCCTTCCTCCCCCTCCCAGTATCACATGTACTTTTTACTATTGAAAAGGCAGATAGTTTTAGAAACTGTTTTACCAAAAATTCAAAAAAAAACAACGGATATTTTAGAGAAAAATTTAAAGGACGACTCCTTACATACATTTTGACCAAGTACGTGTTGCAGTTTTGTAGGAAACAGCTGTTTGTTTAATAACCCACGAAATTTTTCTAAGTGCTAGCTATTATTAGTCCATCTTAATGACGCTCATTCCAATGGTCTAATCCAATAAGCGGAATTTGCAGTATTTACAAAGAAAATTACTTGAAGTAACAACCCATTAAAGTGATCCGTTTTGCCAAAAATTAAAAGCTAGAGCACTATAAAGCGTTATCTTGATTAATGGTATTATTATTTCACGCTCAAACCACATAAAGCTATTTATTAACCGACTTCAAAAAAGGAGGAGGTTCTCAATTCGGTTACGCACACAAACAAACAAACAATAGTCACCGACTTCCGAAAGTAAATAAATAAATAAATTTATTTCATAAAAATGAGATTGTAGTACATGAGGCATACATAAAGATATACATACATATAAGTTTGTACCATGTCAATCACAATCTGGTGGGTGAAGTTCTGCTTGCTTAGCTAGGTTATAGAATAACCTGTATTAAGAAATAACAGTCCCTGTCCCTTACAAAAAATTACAATAAACTAGTACAATATTTTTCTTTCATACTACGTAAAATAATGTTTATAATTGAATACGTGCAAGTGTGTGTGTGTGTGTGATTGTATGAGTGTATAAGTGTATTTAAGTGGTATGTGCGTGTATAAGAGTGTGTATGTGATGGAGTGAAAGAGAGAGTGTGTATTTGTTTTGATTGAAGTCGAGTGAGGTAATATGTAATCGAACACTGTCACTGACACCTACTGAGATAATTTTCTGTTTCATCATAGCTTTTATTTTGAAGAAATGAACGTAGAATCTTTTTTCACTTAAAGTTAGATAACCCATAGATCATGCAAATTTTGTAAAATTTATTGTACAAATGTACAGAGTCGGTCCTAGGCAGATACAAAATCTACTTGCAAATGATGTGCGTACTTGTGGAAGAGTGCAAATTAAGTCTTTCCTACGCTTTGTTACTATTTTATAAGGGGTTTTACGGTGCTGTAGGAGAACCGTTTGAAGGATGAAGTGTTGTCTAACGTTAAGAACATTACAAATACTATATAGTAGATCAGTAGGGAACATGAAAGGTCTTGAAGTAGCTACTTTCAGTACCGCTCTGTGTGCAATCTCGAGTGGTTTTAGTATAGTTTTCGCAGCACCACCCCAGCATGTGATACAGTATGTAACAATAGATAGACACAGGGAAAAATAAACTACACGTATAATGTTTGGGTTTGCGATACTTCGTAGGGTTTTGAATATATAAATTAACTTGCGGACTCTGCTGGTAAGTTGGTTAATTTGAGTTTTAAAATTAAGATTTTTGTCTATATATACTCCTAAGTATTTGATATGATCGACTACATTTAGGGATGGGCTGAAGCAAGAGACATTTCCTTGTAGACACCTGTATTTGTGCGCTTTAATAGATACAGGAAATCTTGGCTGAGTGGCGGGACTTATTGAATAGGTGATAAAATAGGGATAAAGGTAGGTTACCCTTCATCATCGACTCTTCTAGGCGTTCTCTACTCGGCGGTCGATTTCTCTGTCTTGCCTGTTTTCGAAGGAAACTAGCCGGCCCAAATAAATGTACTCATCGACGTAGTGGATTTCTTGCCCATCTACCTCAACCCTACTTTTTGTGCTATTGGTCATGACTTTTGAATTTGACCGATTCATCATTAGTCCAACCTCAAGGCTTCCTGCGCTCAGATCTTGGAGCATCTGTTGTAACTCGGCAGCAGTCGGTGCAAATAAGATGATATCATCAGCTAAACGAAGGTTAGTGAGTTCTTTGCAACCGACTGTAATTTTTTACTGGACCATAGGGCTGCTACGGCTGCTAGGTTCTGGAATACCTCTTCAAGGGTGCTTGTAAATAATCTAGGAGAGAGCGGGTCATCCCGTTTCACGCCTTGGTCTATTTTGAAATTTTGACCGAGAAAGTTGAGTTTAATGTTTGCTGTGCCATTGTTGTAAATTATTTTGAAGATATTGATGCAGGTTTGGTCTAACTGTTGGTTTTGTAAAGAAGCAAATACTGTCAATTATCTTCGTAAACTCCACGAAGACCAAAAACAAGGGTTTTACAAATTCTATGTGGTTTTCCATGTTTTGGTTTAAAGCATGAATGTGATCTGTAGTGGAAAAATTTGGTCGGAAACCAACTTGTTCGGGTGGTTGGTGGGAATCTAATTTTGCATCGATGCGGTTATGGATAACTTTAATGAATGCCTTGTAGAGGTGTGTGTGTTGTGTGTGTGTGCTTATTGATCTGTAATTATTTAAGTACATCGCTTTTATCCCCCTTTCTATGAAGTAGGATGAAATTTATAAAAACTAGTATTTAAAAAAGATTTGTAAAAAAGTTGGAACTTTGACCTACAATATCTTAAGGGTCTATTTGCACTCTTTAAAGGTTCTACCGAGTTCACTGACGATCGACTAATTGTTAACCTTAAAGGTGAAAAGTGGCAGACCTTCAGTGAACTCGGTAGTACCTGCTTAAGTACCTATTTTTTTATATATTAAATTATTTATAATATTTTAGGGTCCCATACCAAAAATAAATCTAGAAGTACCGAAAATACCAATAGGTACTCAGCAGGTTTGTAAAGTATGGCCAATTAATTAAAAAAAGTCGTGTATCTGTCCAATATCACCAAATCGTCGTAATCGTAACCACTCAAACACGATGCACGGAATCACGGATAGCAGCGATTAGATACAACACGGACACAACAAACTGATTTATAGTGGGGAAGGGTAGACAGCTAGCGATGGCGGGCATTCTATAACTCTGGATTTATAAAGGTAGGTAGGGCCAAACCAACGCGTTTAACCTGCTTTCGTGATGGTGCCAATATACATATTATACATCCGCACCTACATTCAGATCGCGCCAAAGACACGGGGGTGAGACATGCCGTTGAGAGATCACCCAGGCAAACATAACATGTAATGTGTACTTAATCCTCGAAGGATCAGGCAGAGGTGTATCTACTAGTACACAGGTCATGTACGTTTCGCCAGTTTTGTTTAAGCCCCATAGTAATAGAGGGCGAGCCTATTGCCATCAACCGAGTACAAGTCCAGACTCCGTGGCTGCTACTGAGAAATTCCTGAAGGAAAAAACCTAATAAAACTTTGGCCGCCCTGTGAATCGAACCCAGGATTTCGTGCTCAGCAGTCGCGCTTGGTGCCTAGATATTAAAGACCTGTTGTAAAATCAATAAACATTTATTAAGCCTGTCTAGTATTTAAAAAAAAACAGAGCCATTTAAAAAAAAATATATAAATTGGTTCCACGTTCCACAAGGTAAGGTAGCATTTTTACAATTCAGGTTTAATCATTTAGTGTTATAGAAAATGTTTTCAGAGAAGCTTCTATTATTTACTATGGTTCTATAGGAAGTAGTGGAGTGGTGGTAATAATAAATAATAATACCAGCCTATTACTATCCCGCTGCTGAGAAAAGAACACTTCTCATAAGTACCTAGTTCTCATAAAGAAGGCAGGAGCATTGCATCACCAGTTCACCACGCCGCGCTGGCTCAAGGCGGGTTGGCTATTAATATTAATTAAAATAACAGACTTCCAAAAAAAGTCAATGAAACAAACAATAGTCACCGACTTCCGATAGTAAAGTTATTTTCCATTTTTTTTCGTGTTTTTTTAGGAAGTTGGTTATTTTAATTAGTATTAATCGCCAATCCGCCTTGAGCTAGCGTGGAACGCGCCAAGGAGAGGAATCTCAGCATCCCGTCAATCAAAAATAGTTCTCAAATCACCAGCCCCATCGAATGAACCTAATGAATAGCATCGAATATGTTAATATACCTTTTCCATAATCATTCCCAGAATTGCTTGTCACCGCGGGGATATGCGACTCCAACTCTCCAGAGATAAAAGAAAGAAAGTAAGAAGATAATTATAAAAAAAAAGTCTATGCACGTACACACAGCTCCATTAAATGCTTACCCCCAAAAGACATGTGCGTTTGAATCCGTGATAGGCCCAAGCTGGTTTTTGTGTTTCGCAGTAACATTTTATTTTACGAATACCTACTGCTTTTACGAATAATAACAATTATTCAACATTATTATTATTACAACCTATAAAAAAAAAAAAGACCGAAAGACCTAAATAGACCGAAGGTTTCGAGACCGCTTGCCGTGCATGAGATTGAAGGTTCAAATCTTAGTCACGAAATATGCTTTTTGTCATGCATTATATTTTTTTATTATAAAGTATTTTTCTATTTTGGTTTAGTAATATGAATTTAAAAAACAATAAAAATAACGTACTTTAATAATTATATAATAATATTCATTATTGTTATTATTTTACGAAACTTTGTTCTTATTTTACTACAAAAAATTATATTATACAATTTAATTTGATAATTTACAGTTATATTTGTACTTATTGTGCCAACTGACACAAGCGGGAACGTAAACATCGAGCGTTGTAGTTATAACTTGAGGGTATGGATTAACTTTATAAAGAAAACGTAAGTAAGTAAAATTAATGGTTACCCTCAAACACAGATTATCTGTGTGCCCTCAAAATAGAACATCTATCGGTTAGACAGAGACTTACGGACGATACTAGATAACAATTTCATCGCAATTTATACGGGCTCGCTGGCTAGTTCGTCAAACGAGTATGACGACGTTCGATTATGCGATGGTACGAATCCAAGTCGAAACAATGAACTGTTTTTGAAGTATTCTTAGATTATTCGTAACGAATTCAATATTGTAACAGTGTACCATTTTAAAACTTGAGGGGTTAGCATATTTTAAAAAAGTACTACGAGTACAAGCGATTAATAATAATGTCATGATTGATAATTATTAATTTATTTATAATGTCATATTGCATATTTTAATAAATTCATTTATGATTAATTTAAATTATTTTGTTATTTATTCTTATTTTGCTACTGTTTTATGAATGATATGAAGTTTAAGAAGTGTTAACACTTAAATTGTTTTTAATAGAAATGTAATTAATTGAAACTAATGATTCAAATAATTTATTTAGCTTGTACATCGTTCTTTAACATACAAACGTTAACAATTCTAATTTTTCATGACTCGGTGTTATTAATTTGAATAGTTTTGTAATTTTATTTATAGGTAGGCTACTGGAATTAAAAGGCATTTAAGTTTTTTTAATTCTTATTCCAGTGTGGAAAAGAGATGGTGCTAGACATCTTGTATAGGTCTGTCTCTTTCCTACACTGGAATTACATTAAAATAATACTGCTTTAAGACGTCATGGTAACTCCAGAGGTTGCTCCAGAGATGTCAGTGATGTAAAGAAGAGGCCTTTTGACCTGGCCTCTACTTTCAGAAATGTATCCCGCCCCGATTGCTGACCATCTCGAGCTTTTTGGTGTTACTCTGACCTCGACCCGCAACTTCGGGGCTTATCAGCTAATCGTACATGGAGTACTGTTCGCACCTTTGGGATGGGTCAGCCAAGTACCAGCTGCAAGCGTAAGAAGCTATTGAGCGACGTGCCAAGAGGCTCACTGACAACGAGTCCCTTGTCAAAGTCTAGCTCCAAGGCCTTGAACATCGCCGCAAAGTTACCAGTCTATCGGTTTTTTATAGGTTATAATTTGGAGCATTGGAGAGTGTGCTTTGGAATTGCTCAGTTTAATTCCTATATCCCCATTCTATCATCGGACGAGCAGAGATACGGTGAAGCGTCACCAATATATGGTTGAAGTTCCACGGACCCCTACGTATAATAATTTGGTAGAACTATTCTTCAACTAAATAACGTGAATAGTCGTCAATTGGTGACCAAACCGGCGACCGCGACCGTGATTTATAACACAAATATTGATTTTTAGGAATTCCTAATTCAATGGGTACCTTATCGTTATCTGTATTATGCTCAGGTGGCCTGTACTCATGCTCCGTTCTAAAAACTCTTAGGGAATTAAAGGAGGAGAGAGGAGATTGTGTACCACCTAGCTTCAGAACTACCACAACAGTGAATGCAAACAACATCGTCGATGTAACGCAGACATCGTAGGTAAATGTTAGTCTTAAGCTTATTTTGATTGATCAGTTCCCTTGGTGTTTATTTATGAAAACTGCTCCATGTATAATGTTATGTGGTTCGCAGCCCCGCTCCGCCACGAGGCTCCGCCCGCAATGCGCTGCGCCGCGCCGCGGCCGGCCGCCGCTTATCTACACTAAACTTCCGGAACTACAAATGGGTGAATTGCCCAAGCAAAAAAATACACGGCAAACCTGAGAACGGTAGTGCAATGTGCTGATTATTAATTTTATATATTTTTTCTCAACAACGTAAGTATTTCTCTACCTTGGCAAAAAAAATCATTGGTATCTACCCTCTAATATACCCAAAAAAAAAATTACAAAGTGTTATTTTATCATCACGGTGACCTGTCCTGAACCCAATTCCGCTCATAACATACCTTCTCCTGCAAATACATTCGTAATATGGATTTAAATTGATTTTGTTATCATTAAATTATAATATATTCGATCAAATAAAACAATTTTTGTTTCTTTATCTTCTTTCTCATGGATTTGACAGGCAGTCAACTTTTGTCTGGAAAAAAGTTATCATTTCAGAGGACAGTAAGTTTTAGTAGAATAGCCACATCAACATTGCGTTGTTACGCCCCTTTCACCTTTTCTCACTCCGGATCAGTCCGGCTTAAGCTCTCGGCGCGAACGCACCGGTCCCAACGTCTTGCGGTTTCCCGCCAAAAAAGTAAGTTTATCATTTCAGTAATATGGGGACAAAAATAGTTTCATTTCGGTGGCTGTTATAACTCGTGCTAGATTTGTTTAATTTGTTTCAAAATTGTGTATTAAATTCGCAGTAAGTACTGTTTTGTTTGAGTAGTGTTCATATTTTTTAAATAATTTTTTTTCGGAGTTAAATGTAGAACTAACCTCTATTTTATCATCTCAGTGTTATCATTTCAGTGGATTCGGTGGACTGTTATACCAATTACAGTCCACCGGAATTAAAAGTATCTCCGAAATGATAAAAACATAAAGTTTTAGAGATCCTGGTGTCAAATACAAAGTCATAGTTTTGTAATGTACCTACTTTTACCTAGAGTGTCGATTAGATTATTTAGGTGTATTTGTTGTGTAATATTTGTGCTTAAGATATATAATATATACATATATCTATGTAGTTAGTACATGTTTACTATACTTTAGATACACATTTGTTCGGCTCAACGAAAATGTGATGAGTGTGTGGGTCACCACAGTGTAGATTATTATACCTACTAATTGTCAACAAAATAATTATTTCGAGGGTTTACCTTCAATATAAGTCACTTACCTTTATTTTTATATCATTTATTACGAGTAAATAACAATAATAAATAATATTTGATATAATTACAAAATTTCTTAATTTTACAAGATATAACAAATAAGTTAAAGAGCATTTAAACGTTATATGAAAAAAAAAGAGATATACCTATGTGATGAGAAATTGCCTGTGAGAGTGTTTGTCTGAGTCAATGCAAGAGAGCTAGTGTGTGAGCGCGTGGTGTATCTGAAGGTATAGTATTTTATAGGATCATAGTATAGTGTGTATGAATGTATGTCTGTGGATATGAGAAAGAAGAAAATTGAAAAGCGTGTATTTTGATTTTAGGATGCCGCGGCCTAAGCAACAGACTAGAGAAGAAAGGTTGGAAAAAAGGAGGTTGTATGAAAGAAGAAGAAAAGAGAGAATTAAGAGCAATGAAGTCTCACGCGAAGAGTTTTGAGAAAAGACAGAGAAAGGTATGCCAGAAAAAAAGCAGCGGGATTAATTGTTTCAAGGCATCTAATGACCCCTAAAAAATTAAGAATCCTAAGAAGAAAAAACAAAATAAGTGCTGCTGCTTAATATTACCAAAGAAAAAAAAATAGAGCAGCTCCAGCTCCTATAGCGGCTCGTGCTAACCCTCTGGATGAGACAATTGGGGATCAAAGTGATGGTCCTGGACTAAGCACTTCCTGTCACAGTTCCTTCTTGCCTACTTTACGGCGCAGCTTACGATTGAACAGCAATAGTATTAGTACGAATATCCAAATCCAACGTTCTAATACTACAGAAGCTAGAAGCTTTCATCGGGTATACACAAGCAGTCCACGACAAACCCTGCTATCAACGCATCAAAATTTTGTAAATTTTGACTATAGCAATCCTGGTCCAAGCACTTCTCGTCAAGGGAATCCATCTTCGGCTCGGCGCTGCTTGCCGATGAATAGCGATAGTACAATTGGTTCCAATATTCAACATCATATTGATGACAATGTAGTAACTGGCACTCATTGTGTACAACCAAGTGGCGTACAACGAATAACATGTCCATCAAATCTAAGTAGTATCGAGTCAACATTATGCCCCAACAGCCCTGTTTCAGACTCGTCAATTACATCTGTAGAATTCAAGCGAGGACTTAAAGACAAATTTCGAAAATATCAAAAAACTAAAACTAAGCTAATAACAGAATTACAAAACAAATTATTACAGGTCACTAAGGAAAAAGAAATGTTCAAAAAAAGGTGTCACAGACTACAAAGCAATCATATGATTTTGAAGAAAAGTACCCAAAAAGGAGAAAAACCAGCAGTAGAAGTCATAAAACCTGATGAAAAAAAAAATCGAATTCTCAGGAGGGTGGTGAAATTTTTAGAAGATGATGAAAATTCAACACTGTGTCCTGGAAAAAATGACACCATATCTAGACATGGATTAAAAAAACAAAAAAGACTATTGACAGACACACTTAAAAATTTACACTTGAAATATTTGGGATCAGGAGAACCACCGATAAGCTATTCAACATTTTCAAGAATGAAGCCTTTCTGGGTCACTCAACCAAATGTGAATGCACGAAATACATGCCTATGTGAAAAGCACGAAAATATGAAACTTTTGATTGAATCTATGAAAAGAAACCGCCTTATCAAAGAAAATACAATATCCGACGTTTTAAGTAGCCTATGTTGTAGTAAAGATAACATCGATTGTCTGCAAAGAATATGCTCAAGTTGTAAAAATAGACACATTGATTATCAAGAGTTTAATAATGAAGTGAACATAGCGTATTGGGGTTGGGAGAAGAATAAAAGCATATATGTCAAAAATAATGTAGAAAAATCTGCTATTAAAGTTGAAAAAGTAAGGCGTTGGGTGAAACCACTAGATTTAATAAAAAAATTCGAAGATAGCCTGAAACCATTCCTTAAACATTGCGTCAATAATAAAAATCAAAATCAAGCTTTCAAAACGTTAAAAGAAAATATGACTACGGAAGACTGTATTATACAAATTGATTTCAGTGAAAATTATAATGCCAAATATGGATCCGAAATTCAATCCCTTCATTTTGGTGGTAGCAGACAACAGTTCACTTTGCATACTGTCGTAATATATTTCAAACTCGACAACGAAACTTGCAAAACTCAGTCATTTTGTACTGTAAGTACCTCTTTAAGGCATGATGCTGCTGCAGTATGGGCACACCTCATTCCTGTTTTGCAAGAAATTGAGATAACTGCTCCTCTGGTTCGTAAACTTTACGTTATTTCTGACTCACCATCTGCGCAATACAGGAATAAAAATATATTATATATAATAACTCAGTTATCCTCCTATTGTCCGATGCTGACCCACATAATTTGGAACTATTGTGAGTGTGGTCATGGAAAAAGCGCAGCAGATGGAGTGGGTGGAGTATTAAAGAGAACGCTAGATAAACAAGTCTCATATCAACATGATATTACCAATATTGAATCGCTGGTACAAAACCTACAGTGTTATGTTAAAGGTGTGAAAATTGAAACAGTTGAAGATTATCAGGTGACAGAAAAAGATTGGCTCTTGCCCAAAGACTTAACCCCTTACCGCATAGCTACCCAAATATGGGTACTTATTTTTGAACGTTCAGAAATAAAAAAATATGTTAATTTACGCTTTACGGCATACTAAGACAGATCAGGTAATGTCCAACCTCCAATAAAAATACAAGTAATGCCATCTAGTTTACCGCGTAACAAAAATATAATCTGTCAAAACCAGTCGGCGGCCGTTGAAATTTTTCGAAGGGTGTGCCTAAGTTTTTAAAATTTATTTTGTGATCGTGAGTCGGTTTTCGTTCGATCTTCATATCGTGGCGATAAGAAGACTTATCAAAGGTCTCAAAAGACTGAAAACATGTAAGTAAAAAGTTATAGTTTAGCGACAATCATGCCAAACCTTAGTATGACAAATATGGAATATTATGCAGTAACGTGTAAATCAGTTTTCCATATTTGGCATTTTATGCATTGTTGGTAATTTTTGCATTCGGCCAGATGTGGGTATTTATGCAGTGAAGCATTATTTGATTTTTTTTTCAGAAAAATGGATCCAATACGATTCTACGGTCTTGATATACCAAATGAAAGCGAAGATGATGACGATGAACTAGCGGGAGATGATCCGGATGATCAAGACTATGAACCCAGGAAGAATTATACGAAACGAAGAAAAATAATTATTTATCCTTCTGATTCTGATGAGGAATCTTCGTCAGATGAAGGTGACCAGGCATCTGTTGGTCCGTTAGCTGCTGGTCCATCGCGTTCTCGGACCATCCGCAAAAATAAGCCTGTTCCTTTAAATTGGCAAGACAAAATTCTAAACTATGATGAAGCTGATTGCACCTTTTTGGGAGAGCAAAACATTCCTCAAGAAATTTCAAATTCACGCTACGCCACTGGTGAATTGTTAGTGTGTAAGTTTATATAGATAAGTACTACCTAACGGTAAAATGTGAACTTCCTAAATGCAATGGGTCTCATTAAATTTATTTTATATTTCCATTAAATTCTGAGTTTTATTTTCTAAAACCTTATTTTGTACTGAGGATTCATTTAAAATTACCTTTACAGCATACAATGCCAAATATGACAATTCATTTCAGTCGCCTTTACTGCAGTGCATATTATGCCATTTATGTCAAATTAGTTTTAGTTGCTTTTACTGCATACAATGCCATATATGGGAAATATAAGTTTTTCTTCATATTTCTAAAAGTAATCTGATTTTCGAAAACTGTCAGAACTAATTTAATAGTACGTATCAAGGACTATCAAATATATTTTTTCCGGAAAAAATAAAAAATACATGCGGTAAGGGGTTAAAGACTTTTCCGGGAACTATGAAAGTTCACCAAGTTGTTTGGTCTAAAGAGTCAGGAAACCGTTTGGCACTTCGACATCTGTCCTGTATTGAAAGAGAATGCCTAAATAAAACTATTAGGTGCCCTCACGGCAAGCATTTAGGTTTTCATGACTTCACTGGGATTCAATCAACGAATTTTGCAAATAATACAAATATAGCACATCTGCGTCCAATTCAACTGTCAGAAAAATTAGTACTACGTCCCAAGCCATTCAATGAAAAGAATCTTTCCAAAAAATTACAAAGGAATAGTTTCATACATGAACCACACACACACTCAATCACAAACATTGAAATATCAATTATTAAGCCCTCAACATCCCATTCCTTTGATGGAATGAATAATCAAAAAGGAGAGAATGAGCAGGAATCATCGATAATACCCAAATCATTGCTCGAAAAATATGAAAACTTCAATGAATTTAGCACTCCATCGTGTTCATTTTTTGAAAACAATGATACTGAAATTATTGAAAAGTATGAACGGACAAGAAATATTGACAGCGAAGAAGAAATCATGATTACAGCCAAGAAGAGAAAAGTAAGAAGATTATCTTCGTCTTCGTCCAGTTCTGATTTGAATATTTTTTGATTTTTGTTATTGTATATTTAGTTTTTTAAATATTTGCTGTCATTTAATGGCATGACTTGTTTTAGGTAGGAAGTTAAACTTATTAAAGAAGACTGATGACTATAATAATTATAGTAAAGACGTGCTGTGGTGTGATAATTAAAGAAGATTTGTTTATTAGGTACATATCTAAATTAAAAACCTATATTTATAGTCATGAAAAGAGGCTGATTAGTGAATTTGAGAAATAATTGTGTGATTTAAAGTGACATGATGAAAAATTAATCTTTAAGCTACATACTTGAACCTACTCGTAAATACGTACCCAGAAAGACTGTTTTATTGGAATAACTATAATTCGCATTAGGTATAAGAATTACTTATACATAATTGCGAATTATAGTTATAGGTAGAACAAAACTTTGTTGTTTTTTGTTCTATTTAGATATGTACGTTTCTCTATTGTTGTAGTAATTTAAGAATAAAGTGATCTCAATCTCAGGTTTCTGTTATGTTTCATACGTTTATGTAAAAGGATTAAAAGTACTAAGCTATTACTACTAAGATATTTTTATAATGTTTCTTATTCATTTATTGTATTTTAAAAATATAAGAGTTGATTTAATTTTAGAAGTTTTACTGATATACCTGTAGAAACACTATTCTCCTCTCGTTACCAATTTAACTAAATTATACCTAGCATTTTTCTCTTAGTGCAATAGGTAGACATTAGGTATTACTATTAATGGCATAACTTACAAATGCAACCATCATATTAATCAGAAACTTTAAGCTTTCTAATCGCGATACGTTGATTCTTTTGAAAATATATCAAGTAAATTAGTATTAGTACATAAACAAGCAAAAATATTTATTTAAGGTTACCAGCATTTACGATAAAGTTTTCCAACATTTTCACACAACAACAACCACAAAAATTACCAAAGGTTATAAAAGTAAAGAAACTATTCATTCATATCATAATAAACATTACATTACATTAATATCATTCTTTGAGGTTATTGTAACCTCAAAGAATGATATATGTAATAATACTAACTGTAATATCTGTATATTAATGATGATATTAAAAAAACTGTGTACTGTCCTGTCTCAGTGTTTATCTAAAATTTGTGGAAATCAAACCTAACAAAGTACGGAACCCTGGCTGGGGGCACGGTTGTTCTTAGCTGTATCATTTCGGTGGTAATTTTTATCATTTCGGTGGACACTTTTAATTTCAGTGGACTCTTAAAACTTTATCCTTAAATATTTATGTAAGTTTTGATAATATTTGATGTCCACTCACGCACAATGTTATAAAATAGACTAAAGTATTATTTGTCACTAAAAATATATAGATTGCATTGAAATAAAAAAATCCCACCGAAATGATACATAAAAATCTCTTGTTGAAATTCACCCAAATAAAGGATGGCTCAATAATGCTTTATTTAGGTATCGTATCTACCCAAACAGTGCTTGCCACAGAACTTTAATTATGGATAAAATTTAAATTATATTGTCTGGTTGGAATGATGGTCAAGTTACTCCTCTCAAACTGCGCCACAACACCTGACATCAACCTTCCACTCATATCTGACCCAGCCTCCTTTTAAGCTTGTCGGTCCATTTAACTGATCCAACTTTGTGCTTGGCGATACGCCGCGCGGTCTCCACTCCAGCCCTCGTATTCACAAACGCTTCGATTCGATAAGTCATATGTCTATCTTCTTTTGGCATTACGAAAGCGAGCAAGATAAACATATGACATTCCGAATCGAAACCGAATCGAAGCGTTTGATACGGGCCAGGATTCGTTTCCTCCGTCCAGGGCCCGATCTAGCAATTTAGCCGCTTCGGGCAAAAATAATATTTGCCGCCTTTTCGGTCCATTTAACTGATCCAACTTTGTGCTTGGCGATACGCCGCGCGGTCTCCACTCCAGCCCTCGTATTCACAAACGCTTCGATTCGATAAGTCATAATTATGTCTATCTTCTTTTGGCATTACGAAAGCGAGCAAGATAAACATATGACATTCCGAATCGAAACCGAATCGAAGCGTTTGATACGGGCCAGGATTCGTTTCCTCCGTCCAGGGCCCGATCTAGCAATTTAGCCGCTCCGGGCAAAAATAATATTTGCCGCCTTTTACAATTCACATCTCATAGGTATCAAGAGCGTCGTCAGCTTTTGAGTTTGGGGGGCGGCAGAAGGATGCGAGTAGAAACGGATTTGTAAGGGTTAAGTTTACTATTTACGGATGTAGCTGCAGTTCTTTTAAGAATCTAAAATGCAATAGCCACTTCAAAAATGTTAGCACCTTAGATTGGTTAGAATTTCTACATTTGTGTAAATAGAAGTAGAAGTTAAATCCAGGCAGGTTAGCTTTTCGACTACAACAAAAGGAATTGAGGCTCCAATAGTGAGCGAAACGAGCTCCAAACATTTTTGACATTTTGCTTTCGACAGGTTACAATGTTTCGATCCTTCATACAGAAAGGCCCGCCGCTAGCTATTGGAACGCCCGTGTGCAATACCTATGGCAATACCGATTATGCCGCCCCTGTTTATCTACGACTACCCACGCTGAGCTTGTCAGAAAGGCTGTTTATTGTTGTCTCATAAGGGTGTGATAAAAGAAAAGAATAACGGAGAAAAATATTTATTTTCGTTTACTTAAGTGTAAAACCGTATAAAATTGTTATCTACAGAAATCGCTCTTATCTCGCCTTTATATTTGCAAAATCTGCTATCAATTTTCTTGTATCCAAACTGTCTAAAACTTCATGTTCAATTGAAACTAAAGCTAAATTACTTAACCTTTGCTGGAGCATTGTTGATCTTAAATATGTAGTTTTGGATAATTTTTAACTTTGAAACAGTCCTTTCACCAGATGCAACTGAAACCGGCAATATAAGTAAATATTCTAAGCGCTATTCCTGTGTTCGGAAACGTCCAAATCAAGTATTTAGTAAAAAGATATTGCAATAGGGTTTGTGGATCATTAGACTGGTTTTCTGGAAAATGCAACTTTAAAACAATGAGTTCATTGAACAAATCAATACTGTCAATGTCTGTTTCACTACTTGAATCATCTTTAAGCTTCAGATGTATGTAAATCTTTACAATGTTTCAATAATTCATCATTGGAGTAATTAAATAAGTTATTGCTGAAAAAGCCAAATACGTCGGTAAATGTTTTTAACTCCTCTAATCTATCCTTTAAAGAAGTTAGTAATGGTAAGCATTTGTAGACAGGGTGGGTATTATGACAATGACTTTGAATATTACGCGATGGATCCCTAGATTTGCCGCTCCCCTGGACGTCCAACCCGCGTGCGGTGCATACAGAACTTACTTGGTCGGCTTTTAGTCAAAATCAAAAGAAACTAGTGTGATGAGCGAGCAAAGCAAGTTCGAAAATTTTAACACCCTATCTACCTTGGACAGGTTAGAATTGTTTCAATCTTTCCCACAGGAGTTAGGTACTTGGGCGATTTATAGACTAAATTGATCATCAAGAGAAGTTGGCAGCAAGAGCGAGCGAAGCGAGATCGAAAATGATCGATTGATATATGATTGATGATGATGATTTGATGAATGATCTTGCCCCGAATAAATTCAGATATGTAATTTGAGATAAAATGTCCACATGTTTTTTTGCAACCTTGTGTATTTTTGTCATGATTGCCTATTATGGCCTCGGGGCAATGGCCTCCTAATTTGATTTAACCTCTATTTAAGTATAGGTACCGTTCGATCACATGCGTAAATCCAGTTGGAGTGCCAATTCAGAGGCAGAAAAGGAGCCTTTGTGATAGAAGCTTTTTTACAGGGTTCAAAGTACGAGCCGCGCGTTGGTTTAAAGAAAATTAGTGAGTTTATAGCAATAGTACGAGTACTAAGAGGTACATTTTTAGCTGTAAAAAAAGTAATTAAAAAAACTAACGGTAAAGAAAAAATAAGTTAAAAAAACACAAAAAAGCTAAGAACAAACACAATGAACAAATGGGTCCCGCTGATTCCAACTTTTTAAAATTTAAAATGTGCTTGTTCTTAGCTTTGTGTTTTTTTTTGTAACTTAAGTTTTTTTACCGCAGTCGGGTTTTTTAGTTTTTTTTATTACTTCTTTTTTATTTCCAGCTTTTTAGTTTACAAATGTGAAAGATTTCGCAGACGATTAGCCAAACAAATTTTTACCGCCTTCACCGCATGGAGGTACTCCCAGGTTATGTTGTGTTCTGATTCAAAATTTTATTTCCGGTGTCACTTTCACAATTAATACGAATCTAACGACACCTTGGAAGCTTAAATCCATCGAGCCGTTCAGGCTGCAGAGCGTGCCAAACATTTGAATTTGGCGCCAAAAATCCGCCATTATGTTTTTTATTTTTATTTTGATATAGGTGAAGCTTCCTAAGAACGTGCAAAATTGTTACCTATTTTGGTAGGGTTGTCACAATACGTGAAGACAAATTAAACAAAACATTTGTTAAATAGTTTTATTATTCAATATGATAGAATACTTTACAAATAAGTTACTCTAATAATCAATAATAAACTTTCATGATCATGCTATTATAGTACTGTTGAGGAATTCCCTCGGGAGGAGACTATCCTGTCTGTAGCAGCAGTTTATGGTGAAGATCATGTTTAGCAAACAAAATTAAATTTAAATACAAAGTTTCGAGTCCATGCTACTAAAGGTTAAGAGTTTCCTCGTAAGGAGACAATGCTGGCTGCAGCATCGGGTTATATCTATCATATTATTGCATTGTCACTGAAGTTACGGTATACAAAATTTCAGCTCAATCAGAATCATCGGGAAGTGGTTCAAATCTTAGGTACTTGCAATATTTGAACTTAACACACATATATACCTACTACATACCAACCCTCTCACATAACTACAAATGTTTAGTAAAAGATTGTAATAACAATAAAAGGTAAAACACACCGTGTAGTACTTACTCTCTTGTTATTCAAAAAAGGAACATACAATAAAATAAAGGTACTAAAAGGTAAGGTAAGGTTCTTGAAGAAGTAATAATCAAATATTTACTTACCTATTGTACTCCTTGGTTTATTTAAAGTATAATATATTTTTATTTTTTCTAGTTAATACTAAATAATTGAATAATTTCATACACACAGTACAATAAAAAACCATTAAACATATATATATACATATAATAAATCTGTAGACGTGGCGTTTCTATTAAAAATATTTAGAAAAAAATACTATATAGGATAACAAAAAGAACCCATTTTTACTATTTTTAGAATTTTTGTCTGTATGTCTGCAGTCTGTGAGTCTTCGGCTATGTTTGTTTGTTTAAGTATCACGTGAAAATTACAAAAGCAATGTGGTCAGTTTTAATGCACAAGTATTGTGCGTAACTTGGAAAACGTATTAGTTATTGTTTCATTGCAATCCGTGCTCTTAATCAAAAGATATATGAATTTAAAGTGTTCAAGAAGCAATCATCATCATTACTTATGATACATGCAACGACATCTATTGAATCTAAATGGTACTGATGAATAAAGATGAAGTGCTCACAAGATCACTTTTAAATCGAGTGCTCGAGTTTTTCAAAAAGTTATGGTAGCAAAAGGTACTCTATATGGCGCTGCTTTGAAAATCTAAATAATATAAATAGAGTGATTGTTCGATCGCTTTCCATGCATTAAATTTAGCAGTTTAACTCCATGTTCGATAGGTGGCGTTGCTCATTTGACGCCAATTTCTGAATTGCGATGTTAAGATTTTCCGTGAAAGAACGACCCTCGCCGGGTAAACAGCGTCGATGTCGTCCCCGCGACCTGGCCGCGGACGGTGATGACTCCACCCCCCCTGACTTGACTCCCGGGTAAGCTGTACCAGTCTACACGCAACTTACCTGCACAATATGACTCCACACCATACTCGCACCCTGCTGCATGACGTGTTCTAAGTTAATATAGGCACGTCGCGCAGCTAGAACATCCATGCATCCCTCTACATTCATTTAGACTCACGCAAGGTGGCGCGACGCGGGCTCGCGTCCCATGCAGACACTGGGCGGTGTTACACAACACAATACCGCCCACACACACATGTCGGCTCCTTAGTCCGAATCGTAACCGGCTAGCTCTGGAAGCGGGGCGGACGGGAGCCACACAACCATTGTAGGTGCGTCGTAGTCGACACCTCTGTCGCTGGTCGTCGCTTGCTGGGCCTCCCCTGGGCAACTGGGGGTCTCACTCGGCAGGGACTGACCGCCGGGGTGTCGTGAAGAAAGCAGCGCTGTCTGGCAGCGCTGTGGCGCGCCTACATTAATCAATCACAGCAACTACACACAGGGGCACACGTTAGCCATACGTGTCCCCCAAGGCTGAAGCCTATACGGCCACCCAACGCCGGGCCCGTTTTTACGGGCCGAGGATAGCCCCCGCGGCTAAGGGGCGATGCCACGTAACCGCTCGCCAGTGGTCACGCACACACGCCCCGCGTGCTTGTAGTAGTGCAACCGATTCGCGCAGTTGTATGAAGCTTTATCTCTGTTCCGTTTATCTACTCATGTGGTATTGCTACATGATAACGCAAGACTTCACACTGCACGGGGCACCGTTGTAACTCTACAGGAGCTGCAGTTAGAAAACATACGCCATCCTCTGTACTTACCAGATCTTACTCCAACTGTCTACCATTTTTTTCGTGATTTGGACAATTTTCTACGTGGTAAAAAAAAATCTTCCCAGGATGCACTACAAAATGCTTTCAGCACACAGTTTGTCGAATTTAGATCCCCAGAGTTCTATCGCAAAGGCATAAATCAACTTCCGATTAGATGGCTGCAATGTATAGATAATGAGGGTAAATATTTTGATTAAAAATGTTACATCTTGGAAAAAAACGAGTTTTAATTTTGCAGTATAAATCGGCAATTTCATACTCTAATACTACCCACTGGATGCATTGTAAAATTAATTCAGAGCAAGAATTTTTGTGGGATACCCACAACTAAAAGAGGGAAAAACAGGGAATCAAACAATACTAATAATACAGTAATGCTAATTTGCATTTTTGTTGTTTTTCTTGGAAGCTTAAAATCAATTTTGGTCTTTTATTCTTCACTTCATACGCAGCTTGAGAAGTTTGTCTTTAATGTGCAGTGATCGGAATAGGCAGAGCTAATGTACCTAAAGTTCAAGGAACGGAAACGAAAAGTGGGGACATCCTTACGACTAAAAATTTTTTTCTGAAACTCGGAAATGTCTCGGAGTCAGTTAAGTACATTTAATAATAATATTATTTATTAATCAGTACAGTAAACTAATTGAATTCACACGTTTAGTTCCAATAATTTTACAAAATGAATAAATGGTATGAAAACCTATAAATTGTTTTTTTTTTACCTTGCTAGTTCTAACTATTAAGGGCCCATACTACCTCAGTTGGCTTAGCATGATCCTCCGTTATGCCGAAAATACTGCAGCATTAATTTTGAAATAAATATACGGTAAAGTTGAGGATTAATGCTAGGTCCTATGTTTGACGAAAACACGATTCCATAAAATTTTCTCGATAGAAAAAAAATCCAAAGTTACCTCCAAACCGAACGATAAACCGCTGGTATTCAAAAAATACTTCAAATTAGATCATGAAACTTGGCATACTAACTGAACTACCTATAAAGCAGGTCTTATGTTTTTTATTTTTTTTTCCTATTATTTTCACCGTAAAAAGAAAATACCTAAACTATCGGCGTCTTGAAGTTGGTTCTCTGCCGCCCGCCACCCGCACTCAGTCTCGCTTCGGCTTTCGAACGGGAGAGCTGTGTCGCTTGCGCTCAGAACACACATTACGCAACAAGACGACGTAAAATTAAAATATTGTAGGACTTAGGTTTATAATGTTGGCGCAATGGGAAATAACATAGATTTAGGAAACAAGGAGATATGCCCGGTAGATGAAAATGTATCGGAAACCTGTGTCTCCAGTTTGCCCTTGCCACACGATAACTACAACACATGCAGTTCAGTAAAAGCAATAAGTACGCAGTCGCGCACACATCCGCATTTCTTAAAACAGAACGTACTACACGATCAATTATAAACCTTATCCCATCAATCACAGCGTGTATATACCATCCACTTACCCACACAAAAACAACGTTCGCTATCGTTGTGCTGTGCAAAAGCAATTTATTTTACATATACGCTAGTGATTGACTAAATCGGAAAGTTATCGAATCTTACATTAATTATTGTACAAAAAAAAAATGGGGTCCTCAAAATAAAATAAATAATAAACTGCAATTCCAGAAAATATTATAATAAAAATAAACAATATGTAGCTTAAAAAATATTATTAAGTATATTAAAACAATCAAAAATCCGGTTACGTTGGTTTAGGCTGTCATAGCATATTGAAATTGAAACAGTAGGTATTGTTGAACCCTGCTATGGTGTTTACTCACTGACCTGTAAAGTGGAAGTATTTATGCAGCACTTGCCGCTTTGATATTACTGGGGTGGCACTTTTTGTCAAATAGTGTACTCTTAAATTCATATATTTTTCCATGACTGCTTTGATAAGAAATAATGTATGTGATTATTCAATGGGAACTGCTCAAATTGGTGAAACTTAATATTATCAAAGAGATCCTATCCTATCGATCGATCGATAGCCTACGTTAGTCGATCTGCACAAACACATCACTTACTTGCCGCAAGACGCTGCGGCCGCGATGCATCCACATAATAAAGTATCGTTTTGTGATGTTTACATTGCTTGTCCAGGTTACTTAGCGGCAAACTTGGGTAGTGGTTAAGGAACAATGTATTTGTTGCAAAAATAGTACAGTCGGTGTGATATTTGAAAACAAAAATAACATAGTAAGAGCAAGAAATATTTTACGATTTGTTGTTTTTCATGATTTTAAAGACAAATATAGTAAAATACTTGTACTAACACATGGTAAGTGATTCCATTTTGACGTTAGTAGGTACATTGAAACTAAATTTGCGATATACAATTTTATGTTCATATAATGACAAGTTAATATTAAATTATGATTGATAATCTTATTAAGTACTTAGTACTCGTCTGATAATAGTGTAGTTTACTCTAACAAAATCGCTTCGACTTCGTGTGCCCGCGTCATCGCGTGCAGTAGTGTGCGAGCGCGATAAAAGAGTGAGGTGGCGCGGGGAAGTGGGGGCCAAATTAGAATTTGAGCTGAGGTTGTGTAGGCTCTTAAAGCTGATATGAAAATTAAATTAGCTTCCGCACTTACTTACGGCGTTCAAATGAAGATAAGGAAATTACCTTTATGTTTTAAACAATAAAAATCGTGCACTTTTTTTTTTAAACCAAAACAGTAAATTAATTCGATAGTTGTGTTACTTTATTAATTTTAGTTGTACTTAAGTAATGTTCCGACATTCACCGACATGAAAAAAAAAATTGTCGTAAGGAAGTCTCCACTTTTCGTTTCTGTTTCTTGAACTTTAGGCACATTAGCTCTACCTATTCCGATCACTGTTAATGTCCTATTTGAATAATATATTGGAATAATTATGTTTACCTCCAACATCTACATATATACCTACCTGTTTGGGTGTTAGGGTTGAAATTACTTTGATGTTCATTTTGACAATGATGGATGAATGGGTTTAACAACTTTAGAATGCCAGTGGTACTTACATTCCCTTTTTTCTTCGTTTCTTTTTATTTCTTGTGTAAATTCTTCATCTTGTACCTTATATACTCTTTTCTCAATTCAGGTGATTTTTGCAGTCTTCTTTCTTGTTGAATTAACCGATGTATTGCAATTTCTCTAATATTCCCATTCGGTGATTTAGGTTCATTTGTTCTAAATTGGCGTTTCACTACATATTGTCATTTGCTATTTCTTGTATACTTTCTTCATAGATATGTCCACATTGCATTTCTTCTTTAGTGTGTTTTCTCTTTGAAACTGATTCTATTTCCCATAGTGCTTTTTTCATTTCATTTGGTGATGCATAACAAGAATATTGTTTGTTGCCTCTGTTTTATCGTCTACTTTTCCGAATAAAATCCAACCAAGGTTTGTTTTATGAGCACACGGTGACCCACACCGTTGATTAGTTGGTCTTTTACTATTTGTGCATACACATCGACATCCAGAAGTTAATCAATTGAATCTGGCTGGCAGTAGTTTGGATCAGCTAGAACTAGCTCGTCTAGGTGAAGCTAGTTGTTAGCGTTTATTGTGCGGGATGGTATTATAAAGTTTCACATCTTGATTGGACGCTCACTTGAACTACTTTTTTTAAATCATCTCTGGTTGATCCCACACCACGACGACGGGCACGACTATTGTGTCCTTGATGGGATATCGCTTGGCCTTCAGTTGTTGTGCAGCTCGTTCACTTATAAAACTCGCTTGTGGGCCTTGATCAATTAAAGCTCTTAGTATCATTGTTATCACAGGAGACATAAATATTAACTTGAGACCTAGCGAAACTGACCAAAAATAGAGTAAATTACCTGACTATGTTATCGTCGTACGGAATCCTGGCCGGGCATACACTACCCACTAGAAAAATGAATTGTCTTGATCATTACATGCTTAAAATTAACCCGAAAAAAAATATCTGCATTTATAGCTATCCTACGCACTACCACTTCAGACCACTATACCACCTTTCTTTCCTTGGCAAAAACAAAAGACAATAATGCTCCAGATAAAATTAAAACAACTATAGATTTTGACAGTGCTCTCCTATATTTGCAGAATAAAAATTTAGCTGAACTTCTATTTATTGATGATCCAAGTGTGGTTATAATCTCTTTGATTGGAAAAATAACTGAATCTTTGTCTGTTAATACACGCACTGTCACTATACCAAGTAGTAAACGTTTATAACAACCCTGGATTACTCAGGGTATTCTGAGATGTATTCGGAATCGTAATGCGTTACAGAAAAAAGCACGAAATGATCCTCACAATGAAATTGCCAAAATGACGTAGGTATACGCGGTATAGAAATTATTGCAATAATCTAATTAAAAAGTTAAAAAGAAAATATAATAGGCTAACGCTATAAGAAACAATAGACTTCTTTGGAAAAATATAAAAAAAAAATCACTTACACGAATAAAACACGAACAGAGAACTTAGAATTGCTTCAGGTTAAAATATCATCTCCCATAGAATCCGCTAGCTTCATAAATAAATATTTTGCAAGTATAGGCAGAGATCTGGCCCAGAACATAGCATCTGGTACAAACTTAATTGATAAACCCCTTAATAAACCGCCATCACACACAAGCTCAATGGTACTTTTGGATACTGATCAACCCGAAGTTTGCACTACGCTTATGAATCTAAGATCTGATAGTGCCCCTGGATGGGACAACATACCCACTTGTTTCTTGAAACTTGCTAAAAATGAAGTTGTTCCAGTTATCACGTACCTTGCCAATCTATGCTTTCAAAAAGGTACTTTTCCAGCCCCTTTAAAAAAATCTATTATTACACCTGTGTATAAGGGTGGTGATAGAGACGATGTTAACAATTATCGACCTATTTCCGTTTTAACTGCGATTTCAAAAATTATAGAGAAATTGATAAACACTCGCCTCTTGAAGTATCTAAGTAGATTTAATATTCTGTCACCTTTTCAATTTGGATTTAGGCAAAAGAAGTCAACTGAAGATGCTGTTATAGCACTAAGTTCTTTGGTAACCGAAAAACTTGACAAAGGAAATAAATGTATGGCTGCCTTTCTGGATCTAAAAAAAGCATTTGACACCGTCTCTACTCCCATTCTTTTACACAAGCTTGAAGCTATTGGAATTCGTGGAATGCCTCTGGCACTTTTTAGGGACTATCTCTCCGGTAGAACACAAAAGGTGAAACTGAATCATATCGTTGGTGAGGACGCAGATGTATCATAATATGGCGTACCACAAGGTAGTGTACTAGGACCTACGCTATTTTTAATTTATATAAATGACCTCTGCAACAAGAGAATTACTAATGCCAAGGTATACTCATAAGCCGATGATACAGCTGTCGTCTTCTCAGGGAAAACATGGGATGATGTTAAAAATAGTGCTGAAGAAGGACTAGCTCTCGTTGCTACTTGATTAAAAAATAATCTGCTCACCCTGAACACAAGCAAAACCACTTATATTTGTTTTAATATTTATAATAATCAATTACAATCAGATAAAGAATTTAATTTAAGAATCCACACGTGCGACATTACTACAGATGGAACTTGCAGCAATTGTCCAACTATACAGCAAGTTACTCGAACTAAATATCTGGGTGTGATAATTGACCAGCGTCTTTCCTGGTATCCACAACTGGATCAAGTCATGAGTAGAGTTCGAAAATTCATCTGGATATTCAAAGAGCTGAGATATGTTGTACCAAGGAGAATAAATAAAAATAATAGCAATCAAAGAAATCTATTAAATGAAATAATTTTATGTATCCTTGGTCCAGTCTGTTTTAGTATATTGCATGTCTGTATGGGGTGGAGCAGCGAAATCTTAGTTTCCTAGAGTTAGAACGCGCTCAAAGAGCGATACTTAAGGTGATGTACTTCAAAAAAAGAATATTCTCCACTCAAAATCTGCTGTCAGTGAGAAAATTGTACATCCTTCTGATCATCCTCAAAATGCACAAGGCGACACCATATGATCCCAAAATACTAAAGAAGAGAAAGAAACATTGCATAGTTAACGTCCCCAGGACTAAAACAGAATTTGCCAGCAGACAATATAAAAAACGCTCAGCCTTCTTATATAACGAATATATTGCGTATTTTCTTCTTATATTGCGTATACTTAATGACGTAGCAGACAGCATGGATCTTTTTACTTGTTCTCTGGGTGAGTTCACAAAAGTCACTATGTATAGAATATGTTATAATTAATAATAAAACTGTAATTATAGCCACACTATTGAATTAGGACAATCCTGTAATGATAGTGATGATGAGTGAATAAATAAATAAATAACAAAATAAATAAATATATATATATCTATGATAAAAAACTAATTGAATGCAAAAAACAACTTATAACATGGCTGCATAGTTTAAATTATGATGATACAGAGCTACTTTTGCAACGTGTGGCTTAATACTGAAAACCTTTTTTTTTTAAATAAATGATATTTACTGATGTTATAAGAACGTTTAGTCACACCCTGTACACTCAAACTCTGTCTTTCTCACTTTTTCAACCACACACACACACACACACACACACACACAAACACACATACACACACACATACACACCCACATACACACACTCTTTTGTTAATTACATAATTGTATATTTATAATGTAAGGGATTGAGCGGAGCCTTCAACTACAGGCATTTCTATGCCTAATTGGAGACTCCTCGATATGCAATGTAAGCCAAAATGATATAAAATAAACTTTTTTTTTATGATTGTTCTCACTTTTTACTCGTACGATTGCAGTTGCTAATAATGCTGTGCATTGTTTTGTTGGCACATGCGATGACACCATTGTTATGTCTTCTTCTGACTCTTCAATCTTCTCCACGTTGCTATGTAGCACCACATCGGGTTGTTTTGTTTTCTGCTCCTCATTGTTGCCTGTTGCGTCACATTGTATAATATCACGTGCTTTTTGTTCATGGAGAAGTGAATGATGGCGTTTTCTGCAGATTCTACAGCATGTTGGGATGCGACAGTACCTAACTTATAGAGTGTCCAGGTGCAAGACAATTGAAACACAAATTGCTGTTCTTGACAAACACACTTCTTTGCACAGGTGATTGTTTTCCAAACTCTTTACAATGACTAAACGTACCTATGGTTTTCTTTGCACATTTGACATGTTATACTGCTCTCTTCACTAGTTGTGTATAATGAAATATTTGCGTGTACCAATGAATGAAACATATCATGAAATGACAACCACTCTACATAATTCCCACTGAACATAAGTAGCTGTATTTTGGGTAGAATTACTTGACTTTGTTGCGAATTGCTTGGGGCAACTGGTTCCGTTCCCAATAAATCTTTTAAATCAGTTACTAAGTACAAATCTTCATGTTCGTGAAATTCTTCCTTTTCTAAATATGGTAGGTATCTGACTACGTTTTTCTTTTAGCAGGTTGCCCATTATTCAAATCAAAGCATTTATTTCAAGTAGGCCAATTACAGGCACTTTTGAATTGTCGAAACAAAGACATCAATAAAAATGAAACTACAGTCCCAGTCACAAGACATGATAACTGTGAAAGTACTGTAGTTGCCCATTCCAAAGCGTAGATCTCTATGGAGAAGAATGGGCAAGAAACTCCATGGACACTCTTTAAAATCATAATGTTGTTACAAAAACCTTGGATACATCATTCTTGTTAAGATGGTACATTATGTGATAACGATGTAGCAAGACGTGCACGTTAAGTGTCCACAGTACAAACAACAAAGACAATTCAAAAACAAAAGAATTAGTTCAAATAAACCGTGACAACTAAGAGATGACCAGTCACAACTGACAGCGCCCGTTCACGAACATGACGCATGGATCAGCCATCATTCAACTCAACCATTTTGAAGGGAACTAAATGACCCGACACACACGCCACCATCAGCGAGACATTTGAGTGAGCATGACATACTCTCAAACGCCAGGGCATATTCAAGTCGAGAAAAGAAGTAGGTTTCCTGTGAATGATAGCTTTCTAGTACTTAGTACTCAAACAATATAGACTATGCGACTATATAATACTAAAAAGATTGAATATAAACAATGCAAAGACAGTTGAACAATTTTCAGTAGCCCCAACAATACTATTTAATGCTATCAATTTATGCGCCCCTGTCCTTGTGGAGCAGGACCAGCATTGAGCCAAGCATTATTATCAGCGATATAATCGCCCAACTTGTAATATACTTGCTTACACAGTGTGCGTTTAATGCATGTTTTAAATTTCGTCTCATTACGTTCAAGAATACTTTGTGGAATTGTATTAAAGCATCTTAAACAGTACCTCATGAAAGATGAGTCTACTTTAGCGAGTCTAAAGCCAGGTTGAACTAATTGTTCCCTATTTCTAGTATTGTAATTGTGTCTGTCACCTCTTTTTTTAAAAAGATGCAGATTTTTCCTAACATACATTATGTTTTCATAAATGTATTTGCTATGTACCGTCATAATGTTAATGTCCTTAAACAGTTTCCTTAGCGAATCGCGCCTACGGAGACCATATAAATGGCTCTGATGGCTCTTTTTTGCATAATAAAAATAGACTCGATGTCAGCAGCCCGTCCCCATAACAAAATGCTGTAAGACATTATACTATAGAAGTAACTAAAATAGACCAGTCTTGCGGTATCTACATCAGTGAATTGACAGATTTTTCTAACAGCATAATTCTGCTGCCAAACTCAGTCGCTCCGCAAGGGATGTTAAATGAGAACCCCATTGTAGCCTCGAATCAAGCGTAATCCCCAGGAAAACTATTATAACGACGAAATCTAGTTTCTCTTTATTCAATACTATCTCACAATCATTACTTTTAACATTCGGTAAGGCAAATCTTATGCATTTAGTCTTTTTTTCATTTAATACTAAATTGTTTGCTGTGAATCAATTATGGACCTGAAGTAAGGCATTATTCACGTCATCTATTATTTCGCCGTAAGCTTGTTTATATTCACACCAATAATCTTCTACATATTTTAGACGGGCTTCGATGTAATTTCGGATTAACCTTGCTTTTGGGAACTTCTTTAGGTTGTTTTGAATCTTCTTCAATTTTAGTGCGATGTCTTCCACAATATTCAATGCTTTATCCACCTCCGTAGCCAGTTTTTCGTAATTTCAAAATCGTATCCGGTTCGATTATGGAGCATATATTTGTGAGTTAGGGTGGAAATTACTTTGATGTTGATTTTGACAATAAAACACGTGTGGTCTGTGCAAAGCTGTATTTGAGACTGACTCTATAAATTATGAAACCACCGAGTTCAGGTAAATAAAAAGTTTAGTCCAAACAGTTTTGAATCGAACAATACCTATATATAAAGTAAGGATTTAAGGAACTGACTGGCTGACTGATTCTGTTTGATCGATCAACGCACAGTTGGGTCTAGATTTCTAGAAGCATGAAATTTTGTACAAACGTTCCTTAAATGACTTAGGTACATAAGTGTGCACTAAGAAGGCATTTTTGAAATTGAAAAATTTTTGAAATTTCGGAAAGTCAGAGGCTATTTTTGTGTGCCTGATATATGTGCCAGTGCATTATTCATGTATCATGTTACAGATGTTTATATAAATAAATGCATCTTCGTTCAAGAGTTTTAGTTAGAGTGACAAAGGAAGGTTTCCTTTCATAAGCTCCTTCATGGGCCGGTAGCTCTTCCAGGCAGTTTCGGCTCGTCTTGTGACTTCCTTGTCTTTTCTGGCCTGAAAAGAGCCTAACTGGCCCACATGAATTCTGTACAAAGGAGAATGTCATTTCTGAACTCAGCCGTAAACTATGTAGTTGAAATATGTAGGTACCAAAAAATCCGTTATTTTTATCTCGAGGGAATCAGAAAATTCAGCAGCATTTTACAATTATTTTTATTTGGAAAAAAAAAAATAGTAATAAAAACATGAAAAAAAAAAAAAACCTGACTGAAAAGCAAACAACACGCCCATTTGGAAGCAGGCGGGACCCATTGAAATATATGGGTCCCGGTGGTAACGGTGACGGGAACCTAATTTCCCGCACCGGAGCCTTTGGTCATTCACGGCACGAGAACATATGTAGGTACAAATGGGTTACGGTAGGTCGTCAGGTCTACACCTGCGTGGCGGCCAGAAGGGCCTACGCGCGGAGCCGACGGCGCAGCGCCCAAAACCGAGTCCGGGCAGAGGAGGACCGCCTGTACGCCTCTTACCGAGAGGCTACGGTGGCCCTCAAGTCTGCGATGGGCGCTGCGCAAGACTCGGCGAGGGCCGAGATGCTGGAGGGTCTCGACAGAGATCCCTATGGGAGGCCATATAAGGCGGCGCGGAACCAGCTCCGCCCCTATGGTCCCCCACTGTCTGAGACCCTCGAGCCAGCGTTGCTGGATGGGGTGGTCCGGTCCCTGTTTCCGCGCAGGACCGACTTCACCCCTCCAGCGATGGATCCCCCGCAAGGGGCGGCTCCGCCGGAGGCAGAGGTGCCCCCGGTCACGGCGGCGGAATTCTACGCGGAAGTTCTGAGCCTCCGCGCGAAGAAGACCGCCCCCGGACCGGACGGCGTCCCCGCACGGGTGGTGGCGATCGCCGCCACCCAAATGGAGGACAGGTTTCGGGACCTCTTCAGCGCGTGTTTTACGGCTGGGAGGTTCCCGAAACTGTGGAAGGAGGGGCAGCTTTGCCTGCTCCGAAAGGAGGGTCGCCCGGTGGACTCCCCCTCGGCATACCGGCCCATCGTTCTGCTCGATGAGGTCGGTAAACTGTTCGAGGGGATCGTCGCCGGGAGGCTGGACAGCCACCTGCGGGGGGTAGGGCCGGATCTGTCGGACGCCCAATTCGGGTTCCGTCGTGGGCGTTCGACGATCGACGCGCTGGCCCTACTCAAGGGCCAGGTGAAGGAGGCGGTGGAGGCGGGGGACGGAGTGCTGGCGGTGTCATTCGACATTGCCAACGCCTTCAACTCCGTCCCCCACTCGACGATATTGGAGGCGCTCCGGTATCACGGAGTGCCCCAATATCTGCGGAACCTACTGGCCGACTACTTGGAGGGCCGAGAGGTCCTCCTCGTGGACAAGTCGGCCACGGTGAGGCGGTACGGCGCAGAGTCCGGTGTTCCACAGGGATCGGTGCTAGGCCCCCCCTTGTGGAACATCGGGTTCAACTGGCTGCTGCGGGGTGCCCTCCTTCCGGGCACGAGTGTCATCTGCTACGCGGATGACACTCTGCTCACTGCCCGGGGGAGGAACTTTGCCGACGCGGCCATTCTGGCCTCGGCTGGCGGGTCCTTGGTGGCAGAAAGGATCCGCCGCCTGGGATTGAGGGTGGCGCTGCACAAAACGGAGGCCGTGTTCTTTCGCGGTCCCCGGCAGCGCTGCCCTGCCGACGCCCACATCGTCGTGGAGGGCGTCCGTATAGGGGTCCAGCCCCAGATGAAATATCTGGGACTGGTGCTGGACGACAGGTGGCGCTTCGGCCCGCATTTCAGCGGGCTGTCGACGCGCCTGCTGAAGGCCGCGGACGCCCTCTCATGGCTCCTCCCAAACCTGGGGGGACCAAAGGCAAAGTGCCGGCGCCTCTATGCCGGCATTTTGCGGAGCATGGCCCTCTACGGGGCTCCCATCTGGGCGGACTCCCTCCATAGGAGGGAGAATGCTACCGCCATCCGCAGGCCCCAGCGGGCTATTGCACAGCGGGTGGCGAGGGCCTACCGCTCAGTGGGCTTTTCGGCGGCGTGCGCTCTGGCCGGCACCCCTCCTTGGGAGCTCGAGGCGTGGGTGCTCGCCAGAGTGTACGAGTGGACGGCGCGCCGAAAGGCGCTCGGGGAGCGCCCCACGGGCGAAGAGCGGGAGGCGGTGCGGCGAGAGGCGAAGGACGCCATCGTCCTCCATTGGACGGAGGACCTCGCCAGCGCCGCCTTTGGCCGCCGGACGTTGGACGCGCTCGGTCCGGTCCTGAAGGGCTGGCTCGAGCGGTCCCACGGTTTCCTCTCTTTCCGTCTGGTGCAGGTGTTATCCGGACATGGCTGTTTCGGATCGCACCTGCACCGGATCGGGAGGGAGGAGACCCCGGCGTGCCACGACTGCGGCGCGGCGGAGGACACGGCGCAGCACACCCTCGAGGTGTGCCCGGCGTGGTCCGAGCTGCGCCGCGGTCTGACCGCGGTGGTCGGACCGGACCTCTCGCTTCCCGGCGTGGTCGACGCCATGCTGGGGAGTGAGGAGGCCTGGTCGGCGGTAGCCTCCTTTTGCGAGGACGTGATGTCGCAAAAGGAGGAGGCGGAGCGCGAGCGGGAGGACGACCCTCTCGCTGCGCCGCTCCGCAGACGAAGAAGGGGGAGAAGGCGTCGTGCCCTCCCTCCTCATGGTGACGGGCGGGCGACAGGCGCGGGGGTGCCTTCGCCCGCATTGCACCCGTCACCTTCGTCGGTCATTCCCGACCCCCCACACCCGTGAGGGTGTGAGGGGTGTGTGCCTTGTAATCGTCGGCGGAGGACTGGAAGTAAAGGCTGTGCCGGTTTCCCAGTCCCCCGCCACTCTGACGAAGCGGGAATGCGCTGGGTCGTTTTAGTGGGTATACCGGGTCCGCCCGGGGAGTCCCACATACCCCTCCCGTCCCCCGACGGGTGGGCATGCGTAACGCATTTTTTCCCAGCGTAAAAAAAAAAAAAAAAAAAAAAAAAGGTCGTCAGGTCTACAAGTCGAAGGCCGTGATCTTTCACGCTCCACGGCGGGCGCCGCCGCCGGGATCACATATTGTGGTCGGGGGGACCCAAATTACTGTCGAGCCCACCATGAAATATCTGGGATTGGTGCTCGACAGCCGATGGGATTTCGGCCCATATCCGGCGACTAGCGCCCAAATTGATGGGCGCGGCGGGCGCGCTCGCAACGCTTATTCCCAATCTGGGGGGCCCGAGCACCGCCTGTAGGAGATTGTACTTGGGGGTTTTGCGATCCATGGCCCTGTACGGGGCCCCGGTGTGGGCCTCTGACCTGACGGCCGGCAGCATCGCGATACTGCGAAAACTACTGAGGGTGATGGCCGTCAGGTCTATCAGGGGGTATCGCACAATCTCCTACGAGGCGGTTTGTGCACTGGCTGGGTCACCGCCATGGGACCTAGAGGCGAAAGTCCTCGCGTTACTGTACCGGTGGCGTGAGGAAGTGCGGACGCGGGGCGGTGAACCGATGCGACCAGTGCTCAAAGAATGGCTCGGCAGGAGGCACGGCTCCCTGTCACGGCGCTGTCATACGCTGGCAGAATGTCCCGCATAGGAAGAGCCGTGCCGTGCCTTCATAACAGAAGTCGGAGCCGACCTGTCACTGCCGGCAGTCGCCCGATCGATGGTCGGGAGCACAGAGTCGTGGGATGCGGTGATCTCCTTCTGTGAAATCGTAATTTCATAGAAGGAGGCTGCGGAAAGGTTGAGGGAGGTCGAGACCGCTCCCTGGACGTAGACGCCGCAGCGGTCCGGCTACGGGGGTCCTTGACCGAGGTGTGCAACTCCAGCATGCCTCGGTCTCGCCGTCCGCCTCCCCGTCGCGCCGTGTACTGGTGGACGGGGGAGCTGGCGGGGCTCCGGGCCACCTGCGTGGCGGCCAGAAGGGCCTACGCGTGGAGCCGACGGCGCAGCGCCCAAAACCGAGTCCGGGTAGAGGAGGACCGCCTGTACGCCTCTTACCGAGAGGCTACGGTGGCCCTCAAGTCTGCGATGGGCGCTGCGCAAGACTCGGCGAGGGCCGAGATGCTGGAGGGTCTCGACAGAGATCCCTATGGGAGGCCATATAAGGCGGCGCGGAACCAGCTCCGCCCCTATGGTCCCCCACTGTCTGAGACCCTCGAGCCAGCGTTGCTGGATGGGGTGGTCCGGTCCCTGTTTCCGCGCAGGACCGACTTCACCCCTCCAGCGATGGATCCCCCGCAAGGGGCGGCTCCGCCGGAGGCAGAGGTGCCCCCGGTCACGGCGGCGGAATTCTACGCGGGGGTTCTGGGCCTCCGCGCGAAGAAGACCGCTCCCGGACCGGACGGCGTCCCCGCACGGGTGGTGGCGATCGCCGCCACCCAAATGGAGGACAGGTTTCGGGACCTCTTCAGCGCGTGTTTTACGGCTGGGAGGTTCCCGAAACCGTGGAAGGAGGGGCAGCTTTGCCTGCTCCGAAAGGAGGGTCGCCCGGTGGACTCCCGCTCGGCATACCGGCCCATCGTTCTGCTCGATGAGGTCGGTAAACTGTTCGAGGGGATCGTCGCCGGGAGGCTGGACAGCCACCTGCGGGGGGTAGGGCCGGATCTGTCGGACGCCCAATTCGGTTTCCGTCGTGGGCGTTCGACGATCGACGCGCTGGCTCTACTCAAGGGCCAGGTGAAGGAGGCGGTGGAGGCGGGGGACGGAGTGCTGGCGGTGTCATTCGACATTGCCAACGCCTTCAACTCCGTCCCCCACTCGACGATATTGGAGGCGCTCCGGTATCACGGAGTGCCCCAATACCTGCGGGACCTCCTGGCCGACTACTTGGAGGGCCGAGAGGTCCTCCTCGTGGACAAGTCGGCCACGGTGAGGCGGTACGGCGCAGAGTCCGGTGTTCCACAGGGGTCGGTGCTAGGCCCCCCCTTGTGGAACATCGGGTTCAACTGGCTGCTGCGGGGTGCCCTCCTCCCGGGCACGAGTGTCATCTGCTACGCGGATGACACTCTGCTCACTGCCCGGGGGAGGAACTTTGCCGACGCGGCTATTTTGGCCTCGGCTGGCGGATCCTTGGTGGCAGAAAGGATCCACCGCCTGGGATTGAGGGTGGCGCTGCACAAAACGGAGGCCGTGTTCTTTCGCGGTCCCCGGCAGCGCTGCCCTGCCGACGCCCACATCGTCGTGGAGGGCGTCCGTATCGGGGTCCAGCCCCAGATGAAATATCTGGGACTGGTGCTGGACGACAGGTGGCGCTTCGGCCCGCATTTCAGCGGGCTGTCGACGCGCCTGCTGAAAGCCGCGGACGCCCTCTCATGGCTCCTCCCAAACCTGGGGGGACCAAAGGCAAAGTGCCGGCGCCTCTATGCCAGCATTTTGCGGAGCATGGCCCTCTACGGGGCTCCCATCTGGGCGGACTCCCTCCATAGGAGGGAGAATGCTACCGCCATCCGCAGGCCCCAGCGAGCTATTGCACAGCGGGTGGCGAGGGCCTACCGCTCAGTGGGCTTTTCGGCGGCGTGCGCTCTGGCCGGCACCCCTCCTTGGGAGCTGGAGGCGTGGGTGCTCGCCAGAGTGTACGAGTGGACGGCGCGCCGACAGGCGCTCGGGGAGCGCCCCACGGGCGAAGAGCGGGAGGCGGTGCGGCGAGAGGCGAAGGACGCCATCGTCCTCCATTGGACGGAGGACCTCGCCAGCGCCGCCTTTGGCCGCCGGACGTTGGACGCGCTCGGTCCGGTCCTGAAGGGCTGGCTCGAGCGGTCCCACGGTTTCCTCTCTTTCCGTCTGGTGCAGGTGTTATCCGGACATGGCTGTTTCGGATCGCACCTGCACCGGATCGGGAGGGAGGAGACCCCGGAGTGCCACGACTGCGGCGCGGCGGAAGACACGGCGCAGCACACCCTCGAGGTGTGCCCGGCGTGGTCCGAGCTGCGCCGCGGTCTGACCGATGTGGTCGGACCGGACCTCTCGCTTCCCGGCGTGGTCGACGCCATGCTGGGGAGTGAGCAGGCCTGGTCGGCGGTAGCCTCCTTTTGCGAGGACGTGATGTCGCAAAAGGAGGAGGCGGAGCGCGCGCGGGAGGACGACCCTCTCGCTGCGCCGCTCCGCAGACGAAGAAGGGGGAGAAGGCGTCGTGCCCTCCCTCCTCATGGTGACGGGCGGGCGACAGGCGCGGGGGTGCCTTCGCCCGCATTGCAGCCGTCACCTTCGTCGGTCATTCCCGACCCCCCACACCCGTGAGGGTGTGAGGGGTGTGTGCCTTGTAATCGTCGGCGGAGGACTGGAAGTAAAGGCTGTGCCGGTTTCCCAGTCCCCCGCCACTCTGACGAAGCGGGAATGCGCTGGGTCGTTTTAGTGGGGTATACCGGGTCCGCCCGGGGAGTCCCACATACCCCTTCCGTCCCCCGACGGGAGGGTATGCGTAATGCATTTTTTCCCAGCGTAAAAAAAAAAAAAAAAGGTCGAGACCGCTCCCGCGGAAGCGGCGTGCGCCTTGGCGGGCACACCCCCGTGGGATTTGGAGGCGCAAGTGCTCGCCGAAATATACCGGCGAGGCGCGGACCTGCAGGAGGAGAATGGCAGACGCCCGCCGCCTGAGCTGGTCATGAGGTGGCGTAGGGAGGCACAATCCCAAGCCCTGAGGCTGTGGAGGGTAAGGCTGGAAACGCCCAGTGCAGGTCACTGGACCGTAGGGGCTATCCAGCCGATCCTGGAGGAGTGGGTACGGAGGCGACACGGGACGTTGTCCTTCCGTCTGGTGCAGGTGTTGTCAGGGCATGGGTGCTTTGGCAAATACCTGCACAAGGTGGCTAGAAGGGAGGTAACTCCCGTGTGTCACCAGTGCGGCTGCAGCGAGGACACGGCCCTTCACACCCTCGAGCATTGTCCTGCTTGGGCGGTGCAGCGCCGTGATCTCGCGGCAGCAATCGGGGCAGACCTCTCCTTGCCGGCCGTGGCCAAGGCCATGGTCGACAGTAGGGGGGCATGGGAGGCGGTAACATCCTTCTGCGAGGACGTCATCTCGCAGAAGGAGGCGGCGGAGCGCGTCAGGGAGGAGGATTCTCTCGCTGACGCGATCCGTCGCAGGAGGACAAGGCGGCGCAGGAGGCGCCACGGCGACCTCATGCCGCCTTAAGAGGTGCCAGCGGGCGATAGATCGGGGAGTCTATCGTCGACGCATTGCACGGCCCTCATGAGTGGTGGCGATGTCTCAGGTGAGTCCGGACATCGCCAAAGGAGTTTGGAGCCCGGAGGCGGGCTGCGCTGGATGGGTCGCGAACGTCATGCGTAGCAGTTCTCGTGGCCCATCCGCCAAGCGAAAGTAGGCTCACGGCGGTGATTTTTAGTGGGTGCAAACCCCACATAACCAAACCGTCTCCCCGGACGGTGCGGCATGCGTTAGGCATTTTTCACCGCTAAAAAAAAAAAAGGTCGAGACCGCTCTCCCGACCCGCCAGCCGACGGCCAGCCCCCTGAAACTGAAACGGGTCCAGAGGGACGGTGGACTTGGGAACGTCCGCCGAACTCTCCCCGTGAACTTGAGGAGGCCTGCGAACGCGGGCCGGCACTAGCCGGGGATCGTGGAAGGCGCACTAGTGATCCCCGGTGCAAGTGTGGGAAGGGAACACCGGGGTGGTTTTTAGTAAGTTCGAGTCTGACAGCCCACCCCAGGGCGGAGGTCATTTGTGGGGATTTTCCACGCAGAAACAAAAAAAAAAAGGTATTTTTTGTTTTGTTCGATGATATTTGGCACTCAGGTAGACCTGAGTGCCAAATATCATCGAAATCCGTTCAGCCGTTAAGGCATGCAAAGTAATAGACAGAGCTACATTCGCATTTATACTATTCGTATGGATGATAATGTCGTGAACAGCGATATCGTCCCGTTACATTTTGACGATAACAAGGTAGGTAATATTATTTGTTATCGGTAAAGGCCACCAGGTCATCGTTTCTTAAAACATCAGTATCAATCAGTGTCGCCTCAATATTGGGGCCCCATTGCTGTTAACAATAAGTCACTACTAGACTAGTTACAAAATCTTGTAAATCACGAAATTTATCTGTAGGTACCAATGATTAGTTAAAACTCCTTTGCAAAAAAACGGGCACCTTACAGTCATGTCGTTTTTTTTCATTTTCATTGGCTTTTCTATGGATAATATTTATATTGTTAGTATGTCATTAGCATAAATGACTAGAAATTTCTTATTATCAATGAGAATATAGTTTTTAACACTTAAGTCTTGGAATCGGCGTTCAATGTAAACAGAGAGCCGTGTTAAAATGGACATTTTTATGGTATTTTAATAAAAAGTCATGAAAAAATAATAACGAGTTTGACCTCCCCTTGCGCGATTACGGCATATAATCGTCTTGGCATGCTTTCCACCAGGCTTTTGATGGTGTCCTGTGGAATGTGTTCCCACTCCGCCGAGATCACACGTTTAAGCTCCCTGACGTTTTGTGGAAGTGGTTGGACAGATCATACTCGCCTTTTTAGGAGGTCCCAGACGTGCTCAATGGGTTTAAGGTCGGGGCTCCGCTCTGGCCAATCCAAACGATGAATATCGACCTCTTGCATATAAGCATCTAGGTCGCCAGAACGGTGGGCCTGAGCATATCGTCCATGTAAATGGCATTTTCACTAATTACAGTCAGTGCGGGTTGTGCATGTTGACAAAGGATTTTTGTTATGTACCTTTGCGCATTTAGTGAGCATTTTCAATAAAATTAATACTATCTCCGTACGATAGCTGGAAGTTACGCCCACTCAAAACATAACGGGCCCTCTACCATAAGGGGTGATTTCTTCGAAACACACGTCGGCATAGGGTTCGCCTGGTCTTCGTAACACTTGGCTGCGTCGGTCCTCACCATTCAGACAACTTCGAGCCTCATCGGAGAAAAGTAGATACGCTACTCCAGTTACCTAGTGTCCAAGATAGGCAATTTCTAGCGAACTTCAATTGAGCAATTCGGTGCTCACGGAGTAACTTGGGGGCCCGCCCTGTTCGTCGATTGCGTATATCTGCGGCTAAAAGCCTCCTCTTCACTGTCCATAGGCTAACTTGTGCTCCTCGTACCTCTTCAAGGTTTCTTTTGAGGTCTATGCTAACTAACTGCATTTGCGGTTCCTCAGCGCCTGAGTCACTAAAAAGCGGTCGTCTCGTGATTGTGTGCAACGTTTTCTCCCAGAACCTTGCCTTCTCTGAACGGAACCTGTGTCTTGGTAACGAGTACAAGTTCTTTGGACGGTTGAAAGACTCACGTTTAACCGCTGTCAGACGTAACATTGGCTACACCCCTCTTCCAGCAGCGCTATCATTTTACTAGCTCTTATTGCTTTTTCTGCCGTTACAATCAACATAAAGATATCTGTTTTAGGTCACAATAAGGCAAGGTTATGCGACAAACATAAGTTATTCTACTAAAAATAACGAGAAGTTAGTTTGAGTTGTCTGATAACCTTTTAACCGCAAACCCGCGTAAAGAAAGTAAAAAGTCACAAACTGAAAAAGGGATTATTATTTTTAAAAGCAAAAGCTTCGAATTTAGAATTAACATTTTTTCATACCCGGACTTTTTATTAAGTGCCAGTAACATTGTTTGGCTATTAAAAGCTCTTTAGAACGAAATAATTACCAATAATATAGAAAAATCAAAACCGCCCGTTATTTTTTGCAAAGGAGTGCAGTTACTAGATAACAATTACGAAAGCCTGAGAAATAAAAAGTTTCCCCCATAGTATTGCACTATGCTATGTCTTCAGGATAACGCTCTGTTGCCAGTGGTACGTTGATTCTTGATATTATTAATTTGTAGAATGAACTCTTTGTAAAAAATGAACACGAGAGATGCTGAATTAAGTTGGGTGAAAGGATGACCGGCCCGAATACGGGGACTAACTACAGCGTACACATTGCGTTTAGTGTCAATTATTGTTACAGGGCCATAGCCAGGAATTTTGTTCGGGGGCGACGCGACGGAGGTTTCTGAATAAAATGGCAGGTCGGAGAAGGAGGGGGTGTGAATCAATGGGTTACCTACATTATATTAAAACAAGTTTGTGGTCACTAGCAGAAGCTGATATATTTTCAAAATTTAACTTTATCAAGAAAAAGTGTTTACGTTAAATGTTTTTAAAAATAGAAATAAGTACCTACACTGTTTGAAATAAAAAATAAACCTTTTTAATTTTTTAATAACAAAAATTAAGCGATTAAACCTTAATGTACCTAATTGTAACAGTTTGATGAAAAGAAAAAGATTGTATAACTAAACTTATACAACAATTTATTTATAGAAGGTTTTTATATAATACAATATAACTCCTCCCCTGGCTGGAACACATGCGGAGATCCTCCTGGGCATGCTGAGGATCAAGTTTTGCCAAATGTTTTCACATTTGGCAAAACTGTCTCTTCGTTGAATAGCTCCAGATCTTCTTAATTTTGCCGGAGCCGAGCCCACTGCAATCTCCATCGCTGTTGCTGTTGTCGTGAATTGAGAGGTGCTCGACAAGACCTCCGTGCTCATAGTCCAGCCTGGTGTAAGCAATTCCTAATGGGTCTGAGTGCTAACTTCAAGTCCAGAGGCGGCCCGCACTTCTGCTTTTATTGTAGTGGCGTCAATTGTTGGGTGACAGGCTGCCAGTAATCTGATATAGCGCTTCTGAGCAGCAGTCAGAACAGTTGGGCGATCACTGCGGAGTCGGTCAGCTAAATTATCCATGCCGTGGTTCCTCTGCAACGTGGCCACGACACAGGATTGGGTGATTGGGATACAGCAACTCTGCGTGCTATTTCTCTCGTGGAATATCCTTCCCTCAAAGTTACAATTCTTGCTCGTAAAACTTCTGATAATCAACTTGGCATTTCTTTAATCACAACTTTCCTCGGAAAAATATTTCAAATCCGTTAAAATTGACTAAGTCAGATTTCTAAATAAGCTTAAGCTTGGATTGAATTACCTACTTTTTATAGGTATGGATAAACAATTTACGTTGTTTTATATTCTAATTCTATATTTTTACATTAAGAATCTAAAAAGAAGAAGAAACTATAACATAGTCTACCGTACAAAAAAGATTTCGATTTTTCAAACTGATCGCAAACTTTTTTGATGTGTGTACACTGCCGTGTTGTTAGCTTTGAGTGTATTTCGATACAAATAAATGTAAAAAATGTTTATGAAAAAATTAACTAAACACGAACGAAGTTAGGAAGCACTGGAAAACCGTTTCTGGATTGAGTCAGTCAGTCAGTCTCAGCACGACTTGCAGCAGTTGCTGGATGGCTTACCTAGTTGATTATTCAATCCCATTGGTCTACGGGTGAACTTACACAAAACCCAGATAATGTTCAACGAAACTATCACCCCAGGACCTATTATAGTCAATGGCGGTCCTCTCGAGGATATTCGAGAATATGCTTACCTCGGGCAGACTCTGCACTTTGGTAAGAACAACTCTGAAAGGGAGGCTAACAGAAAGTTTTGTATCACGTGACCAATTTTCTCCACGTTCAAAAGTTCAGTGACAGTGTTCATTATTTGATATTGTTGAATATTGTTGTTATTAATTAGAAATTATTTGAATTGGTTCGCAATAAATATGTTGTTCCTACATCATAAACAAAGATAACCCCTGAAAGATATAATTTGAAGTTATCAAAGTAATGATACGGATGGAACATGGGAATCGAAATGCCAAAATTAATGTTTATTTAATGCTGCCGAGTTGCTTAATAAAGTCTAATCTCGCTGAGATTTTTATAGACATGACGTCAGAGGTGAGACATTATCAACAAGCCGTGTTGTTGATTTTAGTGTTGTGTAAAGAAGTCGCGGCGCGCGCAAGGTGAGCCGGTGCCGCGCGCGGGACTGCAGCAGGCCGACCTCCGTCCGCGACGGAACATCACATCGTCACAGTCGATAGTCGGGTGGAACACAGCTGAGCGCATAATCGCTACTTGTTGTAGGCGCCGCTCTGTTGTTGCGTCGTTCGATGACAATAATGAGGTGGCGAGGTTATCGCATTCGATAGCGCAGCTAACACGAAACTGAAGCAGTTGGTGCCGCCGCCGACACGCCATGCCGAGGCCAACTGATTTATAATCTATGTTAATTGACATAAGACTACTCTACCTATATAATAGTGGCTTTTTATAAATAGAAACCATTCTCTGTAGCTTTCGTTTCTGCCCTCATCAAATCAAGAAAACTTAGTGTTCCTGCGAGAAAAAAACTGGATAGGAGAGGGCTCGCGGCAGTCGCGGCGTGCCTGAGGGTTCCGTCTCAAGCTGTCGCCGCCGGACTAGCCGCGGCTTCACGAAATATTTAAACAAATCAACTAACTATCGCCGCAAATGAAATATTCCTTTAATTTGGGACTAAACTTAAAGACAAGATAAATTATACAAAAACAGCGAACTAAAGCGAAAGGGGCATACGGCTGTTGTGTTATTGTGATAAAATTGAATGAGTATAAAAAAATGATTCTTTGGGAAAGTTGTGTTATCATGAGTACAATCACGTGTTATATTATACGGGGTGGAAGGCACACCGACGTGAAAACGAAAACAACATAATAAATGCATATTATACTAGAGAAACGCCGATGATTAAAACAAAAAAATGTTATGTAAAAAACACATTACAAACGCTGGCTAAACCTTACGAGATAAATCAAAATAATGTACTACGGAATTTTATATCTTAAAACGATCTACAAAAAAAAAAATCCTCGATGGTATATGTCTATCTCCTAAGGATAACCCACAGTAACCATTGCAATATTTTACATATAACAAAAAAATATTGGGTTATTTACTAAGCTATTTTAAACAATACAGTATTATTCCTTATCCAATTAAATACATTGTATAATATAAGGTCTAACTATTCATACACGAAATATTTTCAGAGAATCATCTAACAGCTAAAACGAAGCCATTTCAATGGAAAAAGAATATCTAAGTATATTTTTACAAAACAATTCTTAGATTTTTTTTTCACTGAATTCCTTTGTGATTCCTTATTTTTCAACATCTTTACGCTAGCTCCATTAATCTAGCGTAATGGATGTTGAAAATTATGGATCCAGTATTTTTTTTTAAAATATACATATAGATTTTTTTCTCATTGAAATGGCTTCGTTATAGCGGTTAGATGATTCTCTGAAAATACTTCTTGTATGAGTAGTTAGACCTTATACAGGGTGGCGCCGACAACACGACAATAAATGAAAACACTGGTAATACTAGTTTATAGGATTATATTTAAACTATTAAAAAAATCCTAGCCTCGAAATTAAAAAAAAATCAAACAAACTAAATAGCATAAAATTGCTAACGAAATACAACACCACAAGACTTATTAATATTATTTTACCAACCTTAGGTACAATTTGCACTAATTCGCGCCTGAAAATAACATTTAATGAACGAATTTGACAAAAGCGAATTGGCAACATGTGTTTAGTGTTTATACTGATGCGGGGGTCATTACCCTGTCAGTCGGTGCGATCTCGATCGATGTTACACCTCCTGCCTATCGTATAGTAATACGATAACGTCGATGAAGAAAGAGCAGCAAAGAAACGCAGGACATTCATTTACCTTAGGAGGTATGTTTTAGCTCTACCTGCGCTACAAAAACGATACGTGTAATAATACGTGTATGTGTGATTCTAATTACGAATGCTTAAGTGGTCATTGGTCTAACTAATGACCACTTAAGCATTCGTAATCACACCTACGTCTATTTCTTTTAAAAAAGGGAGATGTAACGATCAAGTTGATTCTTTCCAGGCACGATTTTATTAAATACTCATACTAATAGGGTACCACGAAGCAGTTCCCGTAATTATTTCTGAACTTATTGTGAACTGAAATGTAAGTTACTACATTTCGGTTCATAATTAATGATCAAAGTAAAGGTTATACTACTAGGAAGCATGTTTGTTTCGCGAAACTCTACATTTTTAACAGTTAGCTAACAGCTGTTTAACAAATTACATGTACCTATACATGAACTCATGCCTTTTTCCCAGGGAGGTAAGCAAACTTTAAACAAATGAAGAATCGAAAAATATATCGATTATCGTGGTATGGACATGTTATGATGAGGAAAATGGTGAGTGTGATATGGGTAGGGATCGCATGGCTCTCTCTAAAGGTATACGCGAACATGGTGTCTCAGGCGTCATGCAATTGCGTTCAATAGATCAAGTATCAAGTTCTTAAAAATGAAAACATATTGGATCAGTTGGCCCTAAAAGCTACCATTCCCGCTGTGGACAGAGAGGTTACTGGGGTCCTTACTTCAGTCCCTGTAGATATGTCGAACAAGGAAATATTTTCATTAATCGGTAGTTCCAAAAACGTGGTACAAGTAAGGCGCTTCATGTGCAGGGTAAAGAATTTCTTTGGAGTTGAATTCGTTCCTACTCAAGCAGTTGCAGTTACCTTCGCCTCCACCATTCTTCCTACGTATATATACCTGGACTCATGGCGCCACGAGGTGAGGATTAGCCAGTGATCCACGCGCGCGCGCATACGTGTTTTTCTCGCTCTGTCGCAATTATAAAACGAAGTGCGGGTACACAGTGTTTTTAAAAAAAATAACCGCCACCGCCCGAACCGACAAAAACTTTTCCAGCAACAAACATTTATTTATAAATTTTCTCTATACACACAATATTCACATTGCAATTTTGAGTGAAACATGGTTTAAACCAGAACAAAATTTTAAAATAAAAAAATACAATTTTGAAAGAAATTATTGTGGTAACAAACACAATGGAGTTGCCATCATAATTCATAAAAGTATTATGTATAGGAAAATTAACACCTATTTTGACAATTCTTAACAAAACATTTGTGTGAAAATTTATGTTAATAATAAGGAGATAAGTATAGTCAGTTTCTATAGTTCATTAAATTCTAATCCAACTTTCAATAAAGCTAATTTTGATTCATTGGTGAAGTCTATTCCTGGGCCCTTTATATTTTCTGGGTACTTTAATGCTCATCACACTTCTTGGGGTTGTTGTTCTGACTCTTCACGTAGTCGAAATATCTTAGAGGTCATCGACGAAAATAAGTTAATTCTGCTTGATAATGGTCAGGCAACAACAGTTGGCTCTTTAACATGGCGTCCTAATGCACTGGATTTGTCCTTAATTTCTTCATCATTAGCACTGAATTGCGAATGGCAGATACATGATAGTCCTCTCGGTAGTAGTTATCACATCCCTGCAATTATAAAAGTTGTGGTTAATAATTAAAATTAAAATAAAGAAAATAATTATTCTTGTAGAAATTGTTCTAATGTTGTTGTACATAATATGCCCAAATTACAAAATGGTAGATTGGCAAATGTATAGTAATATTGTGGATGAATTGTTAGTTGATTTTAAAACAGTTAATATATGTCCTCTTGATTCGTATCATCATTTTTGTGCAATTTTACGTACTTACGTAATTCCATTTCAAATTTTAAATTTGTAATGTCAATAAAAATACCAACAATCGCTCATGTTGTACAAATAGGATTACAAGAGCTTCCCTTCCTTGGTGGAATCAAAAGTGTTCAGACGCTGTATCAAATTTTTAAACAGTTTACATAAATTTGAAAAATAATCCATCAGAAGAAACTTATTTACAATTTAAAAGACTTCGAGCAGTTAGAAAATTAATTATTAAAACAGAACGTCAAAAAATTTGGTTGTCCTTATGTAAAACTTTTAACAGATGCACGCCAGTATCTTTCATATGGAAATTCATGCGCAAATATAACAAAACGTTTAATTCTAATAACCATGAAAATGATGCATGGATTATCGATTTTTTGAAGAAATACACTCCAGATTTTGTGTCACACGCTCCAAGTTCTTTGTCTAATAATAGTACTAACTCCTGCTATAATTTTCTAATTATTTCTTTTACAATCAGTGAATTATCATCTGCCATCTCCTACCGAAGATACACTTCTCATGGACTTGATAGAATGCCATACATATTATTTAAAAAACTTAGCATTACTGGTTTAAAAACATTCTTAAAAGTTCTGAATTTGTTATGCGAAAATAATATTATACCTCAAGACTGGAAAGCGGATTGCCTTGTACCAATTTTAAAACCTGAAAACCCAAATTATTTCCGGATTCTTATCGTCCCATAGCACTTACTTCTTGTGATGGTAAACTATTTGAGCAATTGTTGAAACAGCGTTTAGAGTATATGTCGAAAAAAAAAACATATTCTACCTTCCAATCAATTCGGTTTTCGTAGAAATCGGTCTGCTAGGGAAAGTGTCTGTCAATTGCAGCTTGATATACAATTATACATTCCTCTTTAATGGTCAATAATAATTTGGTAGGAGTTTTCTTTGGTGTTGCTGGGGCTTTTAATAGTGTAAATATAGATATTTTATTATAGGAACTATTACAAATAGGGATCTCTGGAAAAATTATAGTTTGGGTTAGAAATTTCATTTATTTATTTATTTATGTACACACAAAACACATTACAGGAAAAATACATAAAGACAAAAGAGCACAAAGGTACCGCTTATTTCATTTAGAAATCTCTTCCAGCGGACCAGCGATTTTCTAAGCAATAGAGAAGTATTTGTTAAATTTAATAATCATCTCTATGGTCCTAGACATGCATCAAAAGGAGTATTTCAAGGAGGTATATTATCACCTTTATTATTTATAGTGTATATACGTAGATTGAATTTAATTTTAGGGTCTCAGGTTAAAAATTTACAATTTGCAGATGATTTAGTTGTTTACACATCTGGAACCAATTTATCACAGGTTATCCAATTAGTCAATGATGGCTTGTCAAATCTGTACAAATATTTCTCTTACCTTGTTCTTAATGTTAATCCATCCAAGTCCAAAGTGGTTGTGTTTGGTAAACAGTACCATAATATGCCCTTTTTGCAATATAACAATAGCACATTGCCCATTTCACACGAAGTTAATTCAATGTTGTCAGAGTGGTCAGATCATAAATTTGTGTATAGTGATGGTTCCAAAAATGATAAAGCAGTGTCTTTTGCTACTTATTTATGAGCCAACATCAAATATAGGTCTTGGTAGAAAAATTGATAAATATGCCAGTATTTTTACAGCAGAATTTCTATTTTGAGTGCTTTGAAACATATAAAAAATTTAAATCATGTTACAGCAAGTGGGTTGTGGTAAGTGATAGCATGAGTGTTCTAAAAAATCTGGCTAATAAACTACATGCTGACACTAACTACATAATCTATATAATAAAACAGCTATGGATCGAACTGTCTCATTCCAATATTGAAGTTAGTTTTGTATGGGTGCCTTCACACATTGGCGTTGCAGGAAATGAAAAGGCAGATTATTTGGCCAAGAAAATTGTTGATCTAGATCAATTGATTCTGATGCTGTTAAGAGCGTTGCGCTGCAATCGCAACAGAAACAACTGGCCAGATTTGAAGCGCTTTTCAATTGTTTAACCTGCGCGCGCAACACTGGTGGAGCGTACTGAGTGATACCACCCCTGGAATATTTCCCATTACAGGAGGGAAAAAAATATTTTTTGCTTTTGAGATATTTGTTTAAATTTAAATTCATTTAATTATGATTTACATACTAGGAGTTTCTGCATATGAATTACTAGGTAACATTATTTGGTAATTATTTAGTGAAAAATATATTATTATTAAAGATTATTTATTATTAATATTCTATTTAAGAAATATTTAACAACAACATTATTATTATATTATATAAGGTCTATCTGTTCATACAGGAAATCTCTTAAGGGGTCACTGTACTCATCATTATGAACAACTTTTACTATGGGACCAACCATAAAATAAAAATAAAAAAAAAAAAATCGCGAAAAAAAAATTATCTGCTGTTCCCTACAATTATGTTCTTCATTATGGTGGGTACTTGTCGCAATAGTTGGATTTATTTGGAGTGTTTTTGTTTTGAGCAACCATTTCATATATGTATTGGATTTACGCCCGTCGCGCGTCGTGACCAAACCCCTTTAAAAAAGGAATCAATGTTTTCTACATAAAAGAAAAAAAAAAGTGGTATACAGAGGAATTATTTTGAGTAGGACAATATGGAGAAATCAGAATCCAAAAAAATACCGGGAAAATTTCATAGGAAACTTAGCTCTTTTTTAATGAAAACAATTCTGGCATCCCAAAATATTTTGTATCATATGTTTCGTTAATTTTGACCAACTTCTATTATCCAATTTGTCTAAATATGAAAAATTAAATTAATGTATAATTATCTACTGATGCATGATATAGGTACATATAAATACAAAGGGATAACACAAACAAGTCTTGTAGGTTGGTAGAGCCGTCACACGTCGCACTCACACGAGCTCTCACGTGCGCTCGCTAGGGCTCGGCGGGCGCCTTGCCGGGCTGCGGCGACGTGACGTCACGGCGCGGCGTGCCGTCACGGAGCGGCAAGTGCGGGCGCCACGCGAGCATGTAGGCGCTGGTGAACAGCACGGAGCCGCTGAGTGGGCCCACCCAGTACACCTGCAACACACGACGTCTCATATAGTGTCGCAGCTTACACCGACCTAACTTGCGGGGTCAGTTTCTAAAAGTCAATCCAAGCTAATAGTGTAAAGAAACGTTTACCTTACATCGGTGCCTTGCGTATCCTCGATGTGCCAAAGTAATCAAAAGTAGCTCTGATATAATGATGTACAATGCATTAATTTCAAATAAGAATAGGAACGTCAATGATCTGTCTATTTGTGGTCTGTGTGATCAGTCTGTTGACGGCACGGTTGTCGCAGTGGCTGAGTGTTTGACAGCATGCATACGTATGGCCTACAGATAGTTGTTCCGGGTCAGTCTTTTTGTGTATGTGAGTTTTAATGATTGTAGACCCATGCGGTTCAAGGGGGAGAGGGGGAGGGGGGTAACAAGAGTCATGAGGCCCCCCAAAATCGTTGTTAAAGTATAAATTTTTCGGAATTAGTATAACTTATTAATTTCCTGCTTTATCGTTCAACAAGAGAATAGAATAGAATGCTTTATTTGCATAGAATGTGCTAAATGCTACTTGAATTTTGAAATTCTCTTCTCTCGCTCTTTCATTTTATTATTAACAAGACCTGTTTTTGTATGAATGCACCAAAACAACCTATCACATCCGAGGCCCGGCGCGCAACGCTCCCCCTTGCGTTATCTTCATCTTGAATTTGAAAATCTTACTCATCTCAGGGGCAGAGCCAGAACCATAAAGAAATAAAACGATCCGGGATGGAATACTAAAATTTTTTCACTCGCTAATACATCCTATACGTTCCCAATTCTTCAAAAGTTGACAGAGTTCCTCCTATTCTCATTTATAACTTAACAAAAATAACTTAATTTATCAGATTAGATGCAATGATTTTAATAGATGCAAAAATTTTCGAGCTCGCTTCGCTCGCTTTTGCACTCTCTTGAATCTCACAAGCTTTCTTCACACAAAAAGAAAAAGAACCTGAGTCTTCCAAGGAGAGGTGCTAATTTTTTCCAGCTCGCTAATATATCCTGTACTTTCTCAACTCCGCAAAAGTTGACAGAATTTCTCCTATTTTCATTTCTATGTAAATTAATAAAAATAACTTAATTTATCGGAGAGCGCAGGAATGCAAAAATTTTCGGGCTCGCTTCGCTCGCTCTTGCATCCTCTTCACTCTTAAGACCATTCTTCGTTAGTCGTCTCATTACCTACATGCTCATGAATTAATGGTCAAAAGAAACTCTAACCTAGCCGATGTTGTGCTAAAATTTTCAAGCTCACTCAAACTCTTACCTTTTCTCAGTTGATAGACTTTTCTATATAAGTGGAGAAAATTACTCCTTGCGTAAATCGACACGAAACCTTAACATCCGTGGTGTGGAGTAGCTCAACTCAAGCTTTTTTCGGGAAGCTGAACATGTACCCCTCGGAAATAAACTTGTTGGCGTCCATTATTGTTTTGTGTAGGTAAATCCAGATATGGTTGATACAACTTTTTCAAAACTTGTTCCTAATAGTGTTTAACCTAACCTCAAGATCTGCCTTTTTTTAATTTGGGGTAACCCCCCAATCAAATTCCTGCGGCCCTGTGTGACCCCTCCCCCTCCCCAAGATCTTTAGATTTTTGGCTGGGGCCGCGAATGTGTAGACCCACGATACGATACGGGAGAAATTTCTAGTGGGGTGCAACGTTTACAAAAAAATATGAAAAGTAGGCCAAGCAAAAAAAATATGGGATGGATTTTGTTAAATTTGGTATCGTTTATTTATGAGCGTGGAAGTGTTGAATCAAACGCTCTCTTAGAAATTACTAGTTATAATCACCAAAGATTAATCAGTAACTCGATTCATTGTCTGCTTAGCCTTTCCCCAATTACGTTGGGGTCGGCTTCCAGTCTAACCGGATGTAGCTGAATCCCAGTATTTAATATGGACCGACTGCCAATCTGACCTCCCCAACCCAGTTAGTACTTGGTTATACGATGTCCTTTGATAAGACTGGTTATCAGACTTTCACGCAACTTATTGCCTGGTACGACTGTCAAGGATTTTCAAATGATAGCCAGGACCAACGGCTTAACGTGCTTTTTGAGGCACAGAGAAACTCAGTATGTGTAATGGGTGGTCAACCACCACAAACCATCACAATGGGTGGTGTAATGGTTGGATCGATCTTTACGTTAAGCGCGGCTTAACCTCAAGATCGATCCGAGCGGCTGTTATTACTTAGCCACGAGCTCTTCTTATAGTCAGAGTAGACATTTAGTCGATTAATTTGCTTGAATGTACGCAAATTATACCTATATTGTTATATTTATTATCATGTTATTTCCTTTATTTATTTCTACACATACACATTTTTTTTATACAATTAAAATATTTAAATATAAAATAATAAAAAAAAAAACGAAATTGGCGTATGAGGTTGACGAACTTCTCTGGATAGCCATACTTTTGTAGAACAAGCCATGACCTAACGCGCAACTCAATCAAATGCTTCCTCTAAATCGGCACAACACATTTAAAGAGGCCTTTGATGTTTCAAGCTCTTGCTGTCTGGAGTTGCCGTACGACGGATATGGCTTCGACACAACCTCTGCTAGGGCGAAAGCCGCATTGACTCTCTGACAGGTATCGGTCAACTTTATCGCTTAGGCGGCTGTTGATTATATGCGCAAAATTGACACCGGCACTGGAAAGCAATGACATACCTCGGTATGAGCTGCAATCGGAGGTATCCCCTTTCCCTTTGTACAGCTTGCTTATCCCCGAATCTCCCCAATCAAGTGAAACTTCTTCGCTTTTCCACATCCTTTCGATAAGATGATAGATCCTATTTACAATGTGTTTTCCAATGTATTTGTAAACCTCTGGAAGTTGTCCTATTCACATACATTTTTGCAGCTTTCGTTACGTGAGGACCTCCACAAACTCTTCGAAAGTAAGGTCTTCTAGATTCTGACAAACTGGCAAACCATTAAGAGTATTTATGTACGACAGATCATACTGAGCGAGCGTTGTAATATGACGTCACGCGCATGGAGTACCGGGCAGTGGAAACCCGCATGGAGTACCGGGCCAGTGGAAACCCGCATCGAGTACCGGGCCAGTGGAAACCCGCATCGAGTACCGGGCCAGTGGAAACCCGCATCGAGTACCGGGCCAGTGGAAACCCGCATCGAGTACCGGGCCAGTGGAAACCCGCATCGAGTACCGGGCCAGTGGAAACCCGCATCGAGTACCGGGCCAGTGGAAACCCGCATCGAGTACCGGGCCAGTGGAAACCCGCATCGAGTACCGGGCCAGTGGAAGCCCGCATCGAGTACCGGGTTAGTGGAAACTCGCATAGAGTACCGGGCCAGTGGAAACCCGTATCGAGTACCGGGCCAGTGGAAACTCGCATAGAGTAGCGGGCCAGTGGAAACCCGCATCGTACGCTCATTTTAAAATTCCATATCTTGGAAACTAATTGACGTATCGAAATAATTCTACTACCGTTATTTTTTTAAATTATTTAGAATGTTAAGTAAACTTTCGCTCTGTTATGGTACGCAGGCTCTGTCTAGTTTGAGGTTAATCTGAACTATTTATTGTAGTTTTTGGCAGTAAAAAAGTTTACATCCTTTTTGCTGAACCTACCCAACTCAGTCGATTTGACAGTTATAACGTCACAATATACAGTGAGGTCAGTCCCATTCTCATTTGAAACACATTGAACATTGTAGTATACTGACCAGTGGCGTAGTCACAATATACAGCGAGGTCAGTCCTATTCTCATTCGAAACGCATTGAACATTGTAGTATACTGACATTACTGACCCAGTGGCTGGTCCAGTTGCCGCTCCACAGCGCCGGCCCGAAGCTGCGCACCGGGTTCATGCTGGCGCCCGTCAGCTCGCCCTGGAATCATTCACACAACCATGTCAATATGAACGGTTCCTTCTTCCATACTTAAGACTAACTTATGCCCCGGGCTAAAAATATCCTATGAGAACGTTTTAAATGTACACTTTGTTTCAACAACACTTATGTATGTAGCTTCTCATAGTCCTCAATAGTCAAAAAAATTAAGAAAATAGTGAAAGAAATTTCAGAATTGGATC